>CM076578.1:219835839-220435839 GCA_034641835.2 Pinus albicaulis | reverse complement strand
TAGGGGCTTAAATGGGTTAGAGGTTAATGGGTTAGGGGTAGGGGTTAAGGGTTTAGAGGTTTAGGGTTTAAGAGTTAAATGGGTTAGGGGTTTAGAGTTTTAGTGGGGGTAAATGGGTTAGGGGTTAAGGGTTTATAGGTTTAGGGTTTAGGGGGTTAAGGGTTTATGGGTTGGGAATTAGGGTTTAAGGGGTCAAGGGTTATGGGTTGGGAATTAGGGTTTAAGGGGTTAGGGGTTAAGGGTTTAGAGGTTTAGGGTTTAGGGGGTTATATGGGTTACAGGTTTAAAGGTTTAGGGGGTTAGGGGATTTAGCAATGAAGGATTTTAGGGTTTGGGGGTTAGGGTTTTGGGGGTTAAATGGAATCCACACTTAAACAGGTTAGGTTTTTAGGTGTTTAAGGTGTTGAATTGGTTAGGGGTTTTGGGGTTTAGGGGCTTAAATGGGTTAGGGGTAGGGGTTAAGGGTTTAGAGGTTTAGGGTTTAGGGGTTAAATGGGTTAGGGGTTCAGAGGTTTAGTGGGAGTAAATGGGTTAGGGGTTAAGGGTTTAGAGGTTTAGGGTTTAGGGGGTTAAATGGGTTAGGGGTTAGGAATTCGGGTTTAAGGGGTCAAGGGTTAAGGGGTTAGAGGTTTAGGTGTTTAAGGGGTTGAATGGGTTATGGGTTGGGAATTAAAGCTGGTGGGAAGTTAGTATGTTTAGGGTTTAGGGGTTAAATGGGTTAGGTTGGTTTTAGAGGTTTAGGGGTTAGGGATTTAGCACATGATTTTAGGTTAGGAGTTAGGTTAACGGTTAGGGGTAGGGTTAGGAATTAGTGTTTAAGGGGTCAAGGGTTAATGGGTTAGAGGTTTAGGTGTTTAAAAGGTTGAATGGGTTATGGGTTGGGAATTAGGGTTTAAGGGGTTATAGGTTTAGGGTTTAGGGGGTTAAATGGGTTAGGGTTGGTTTAGAGGTTTAGGGGGTTAGGGGATTTAGCAGTTAAGGATTTTAGGGGTTAGAAGTTAGTGGTTAATGGGGTTAAATGGGTTAGGTTTTTAGGGTTTTAGGGTGTCTAATTGGTTAGGGGTTGGGAATTAGGGTTTTAGGGGTTAGGGGTTAAGGGTTTAGAGGTTTAGGGTTTAGGGGGTTAAATGGGTTACAGGTTTAGAGGTTTAGGGGGTTAGGGGATTTAGGAGTGAAGGATTTTAGGGGTTAGGGGTTAGGGTTTTGGGGGTTAAATGGAATCCACACTTAAATGGGTTAGATTTTTAGGGGTTTAGGGTGTTGAATTGGTTAGGGGTTTTGGGGTTTAGGGGCTTAAATGGGTTAGGGGTTAAGGGTTTAGAGGTTTAGGGTTTAGGGGGTTAAATGGGTTATAGATTTAGAGGTTTAGGGGGTTAAGGGATTTAGCAGTGAAGGATTTTAGGTGTTAGGGGTTAGGGTTTTGGGGGTTAAATGGAATCCACACTTAAATGGGTTAGCTTTTTAGTGGTTGACGGTGTTGAATTGGTTAGGGGTTGGGAATTAGGGTTTAAGGGGTTAGGGGTTTTGGGGTTTTGGGGCTTAAATGGCTTAGGGGTTAACGGGTTAGGGGTAGGGGTTAAGGGTTTAGCGGTTTAGGGTTTAGGGGTTAAATGGGTTAGGGGTTTATAGGTTTAGTGGGGGTAAATGGGTTACAGGTTAAGGGTTTAGAGGTTTAGGGTTTAGGGGGTTAAATGGGTTAGGGGTTAGGAATTAGGGTTTAAGGGGTCAAGGGTTAAGGGGTTAGAGGTTTAGGTGTTTAAGGGGTTGAATGGGTTATGGGTTGGGAATTAGGGTTTAAGGGGTTATAGGTTTAGGGTTTAGGGGGTTAAATGGGTTAGTGTTGGTTAAGAGGTTTAGGGGGTTAGGGGATTTAGCAGTTAAGGATTTTAGGGGTTAGAAGTTAGGGGTCAATGGGGTTAAATGGGTTAGGTTTTTAGGGGTTTAGGGTGTTGAATTTGTTAGGGGTTGGAAATTAGGGTTTAAGGGGTTAGGGGTTAAGGGTTTAGAGGTTTAGTATTTAGGGGGTTAAATGGGTTACGGGTTTAGAGGTTTAGGGGGTTAGGGGATTTAGCAGTGAAGGATTTCAGGGGTTAGGGGTTAGGTTTTTAGGGGTTTAGGGTGTTGAATTGGTTAGGGGTTGTGAATTAGGGTTTAAGGGGTTAGGGGTTAAGGGTTTAGGGGTTAGGAAATAGGGTTTAAGGGGTCAAGGGTTATGGGTTGGGAATTAGGGTTTAAGGGGTTAGGGGTTTAGAGTTTAGGGGGTTAAATGGGTTAGGATTGGTTTAGAGGTTTAGGGGGTTAGGGGATTTAGTAGTTAAGAATTTTAGGGGTTAGGAGTTAGGGGTTTTGGGGTTTAGGTGCTTAAATGGGTTAGGGGTTAACGTGTTAGGGGTAGGGGTTAAGGGTTTAGAGGTTTAGGGGTTAAATGGGTTAGGGATTTAGAGGTTTAGTGGGGGTAAATGGGTTAGTGGTTAAGGGTTTAGAGGTTTAGGGTTTAGCGGGTTAAGGGTTTAGGGGTTATGAATTAGGGTTTAAGGGGTCAAGGGTTAAGGGGTCAAGGGTTAGTTTTCTGCAATAACATAATTCTCCAATCCCATACACTTCTGCTTGGAATGCCACACTTAACATTCATTTCCTTTTCTGATAATATTCTTTATCCCCTTACATGCATACCTAAGAAAATAAACTTCATTTCAATTTAATCTTGTGAAACTAAAGTGGAATATAAGAGGACCCATTCCAAGAAGGGTGTCTCACTCAATGTTTAAATAATATTTTTTATCCCCTTACATCCATACGTAGGAAAATAGACTTCCTTTCAAGTTAATCGTGTGAAACTGAAGTGGAAGATAAAGTGACCCATTCCAAGAAGCTCATCTCACTTCAAAAAGTTCTCAAGATTTCCAAGAATTTATAACGATATTAAGGTGCTATGCATTGTCTCCTTTATCACCTCATTGCATTTAGTCAATTGTTTTTTAAATTTAAATTTATTCATTAATTTCAAAAAAAATATTATATATATATATAGTTGTTTTTATTTTGATTTATGTTTTAGAATTTTATTTTATTTATATTAATATATCAACTAGTTTTATATTAAATATTTTTAGCTTTTTATATAATAGTGATATTAAAAAATATTGTAACAAATTTTATTTAATTAAATATTCATGTATTTTTTATCATTAATAATAGTAAAATAATTTAAAATAAAATTATAATTTTATTATTTTTTATCATTTTTTAATTTTAATAAAGTAATATTAAAATTATATAAAGTACCAATTCTACAGTACCGAGAGTTTTATATAAAATAAAGTACCAATTCTAACAACTTAATAATTTTGGCGTTTTATTATAGGAATAAAACTCTCGAACGAGAGTTGAAAAAACTCTAGGATCAGAGTTTTTAAAACTCTCATCCGAGATTTTTCTAAACTCTCATCCGAGAGTTTTCAAAATTCTCATCCGAGAGTTTTTTTAACTCTCGTCCGAAAGTCTTCCCGAGAGTTTCCGTCAATAAAACTCTCGGATGAGAAGATACATAACTCTCGTCTGAGAGATTTTTAACTCTGGTTAAACCCAATAAAACTCTCGGATGAGATTTTTTAAAACTCTCGGTCGAGAAATAGAGTTGACTATTTTCTCGAACGAGAAATTAAAAATTTCTCCCAAATTCTAGTCGTCCGCCAAAAAGTGTTTCCCAACTTCACGATTTCACCCACATGTGACTCTCTTTCAAAGGTCTCGAATCCATCCATTTGTTTAATGTGCACCTCATCCTAAATCACTCCATTTAAGAATGCTTTCCTCACATCCATCTAATTGATATTCCATCCCATATGTGTTGCAAGTGATATAGTTGATATGATAGAAGATTACCTTGCTATAGGAGAAGAGATCTCCTTGTAATCAATTCCCTCCACCAGAGGGAACCCCTTGGCCACACACCTAGCCTTCTGATTCTCGATGATTTCATCTGCTGCTTGTTTCACCCTGTAGATCCACCTAGAACCTACCACTAGCATGTTCTCTAGTATTGGGAACACTTCCCAAACAATGTTTTTAATGATGGAAAAATATTCCCTTACCATGGCATCAACTCATACTGGGTAATGCACTGCTTCCTCGAATGAGGATGGTTCTATTTCAACTATCTCACTCATCAGATCCATGTAACTAGTGTATCGATCTGGTGACCTCCTCTTCCTGTGTTATGAAGTGGGTTCTCCCATATTCTCTCTAGCATAATGCGATAATTTTTCAACTTCCCTCATGTGCTTCCTTCCTTATCTAGATGTCTCTGCATGAGTGGGTGCCTCCACTCTCTGCTCCTTTTCTTGTGGCTTCTCCACAACATCCTAAGCTTCTTCCTTTAGAGCCAGAAACTCCTCATATGCATGTAATTGAATCTCCCTCTCAAGGGAACACCTCATTTCCTTCTCGTCATTGAAATTCACATCTCCACAAACAACTATCATCATGTGAGATTGAAGGTACACCTGATAATTTTCAGGTCTATCAATGTACCCCAAAAATCTGCCCAACTCTATTGTCATCTCTAGATTTTTCCTTGCGTCCTTGAAAATATGAAAATAAAATGATGAACCAAATATCCTGAAGTGTGAAAAACCTGGTTTCTTCTGTGATAAATCTTCTTTTGGTTTACTCATCTTGAGAATATTAAGAGTAGTCTTGTTCTTCACATATACTGTTGTGTTGCATCCTTCAGCCCACAAGTCTTGTTAATTCACTGATGTTTCAGCTCTGCACCTTCTCTTCTTTCCTTCTCAATATTGCATAGTGTTCTACATCCAATTTGTAGAGGTTCACTCGAACCCCGATCCACTTAACTTTTCCCATGGAGATGTGTCTAAGGAGATCCTTCGATTTCCTAAATAACACATTGTAGTCATGGTATTCCAACATAGCAACTAAAACTAAATTAATATTCATACCCAGAACATATAGGACAGATTTTAATTTGAGAGGGGATACACGATCCCTCTAAAAAGTAACTGTATTGATAACGGTCACGCTATACCTTCCATCACTATACCTTCCATAATCTCCCATATCGACGTACATTTGGAGGTCGTACTCCTCCAAGGCGCTAAAATATTATTGGTTTCCCGTGATATGGAATGAGGCTCCACTATCAAGATACCACACGCTACCCATCATTGAACCCTCCATGCAGCAACACACTACCCATCACTGGTCTCACCATGTAGGAAATGGGGATGAAGTCCAACTTGAATTGTCAAGCTATAGCTTCACCTACCACTCGTCCTAAGGGATTCTCATTGGCCTTCTTGTGTGGACACGTTGTGGCATAGTGTCCTATTAAAACTAGAGAGAGAAGGCATTGGACAATATAAACACACAAAACAAAATATATTTATTACTCTATATCAAATCAAACGAATACATCACAATATTTATAGTGCTACTGAGATCCAATAATTCTAATATTAGAGAGAGAGGATGAGAGAATCTCTCAACATCCTCCAACAAACCAAAACAATCCCTAAACTTTAGTATGCATCATAAATGAGGCATTATCTCAAACACCCCCCCCCCTTAATGCCAACATTACAGAAAACTTACAATACTGAAATCACAATTACAAAATTTTACTTGTCTTTGTCTGATCTGGTCTTCATCAGTAAATCTACCTACTCTGCAGTTTTCTAGACTTTGCTCTTTCTTTCTCCACATCTTTGAGCTTACCTTTCAACTCATTTAAAGTACACCCACTTCTTACTAACAATGCTGAATTTTTAAGAATAAAAAATCTTGACACCCCCGAAGAAGAGTCTCGACACTAAACTATTATATTGAAATATTTCCATCTGTGAAATAACCCCGAAGAATAAATTTCAACAGTCTATAGGAAAATATTCTAGGTACAGAATATGATCAGTGATCAATATTACAAAGTGACCGTTACACAAATGGATCTCACATTTTAACCTGTAGTTGATGCTCTTGAAGCCCGAAGCACAACAAGACCATCAATATATAACAAATTCACACAATCAAATTAGCCAATTGTTCTTTCGGCACCAAAGAACGTCGAGAACAACTAATTTACATAATGCTAGATTGTTCAATAATTGGTTCTGCACTACACAAATCTCACAAAAAAATTAATATAATATATATCTAACAAATGCACAAGCAGCTTCAATTTCTCTGTCAGTATGGAACCTTCCTCCCGATGATTTGATTCTCCAACAATCGCAACCTCCCTCTTTTGCAAATGAATTTGCAGCTTCCATCAAACACAAGGCAGGAAATATCCATATATGTACTCTCTTATTATAGATAGTTGACAAACAATGCATCTGGGTCAACTCATATGATGAAGAAAATTTGGGCATTTCACGTGGCAAAAACGAATTTTCCTCGGCCTCGAATGATGTCAACAGTGGTAGTGGCAGTGGCGAACAAGATACACGTCCCAGCAATAATTATGTAGTCTCTCAATGCAGATGATATGCCATTTTGTGATGCAGGAAAGTTGAACTGTATACACTAAAATTCTGTTGTACACTGCGTATATATATACCCTCCACACTCCTGCAACATAACCCCATCGATTCCGGGAACTATTTTTTTTAATTGCTGGTGCTTGTTTCTGCAATCAGTTGAGAGGCTGAAGCAGCTCGATTTCAGAGACCAAGGGTCGAATCCCAGCCCAACATCAACGTGAAGGTCCTCAATCACACCTGCGGGAATACTGTCACTGCCGATGAGAAATTTCAGAGAATAAGTAATCGGCCCCGTGGGTTGGATATGCAGAGCTTTCATTGTATGATAAGGCATTATATTCACTGTCGAGATATTTCAAAAACCAGAGCGTCTTCCAATAAAACACTGGCACAAGAAATATAGAATACAACTTTCGATCTGTGTGTAAAAATAGATTCCATCGTGCGAGGAATAGTATTCATAGAATATAGAAGAGAGCGAGATGGGTAACATGCTATTGCGAGGAGTTGTTCACCGTCATGGTTGTCGGATAAAGATCATGAAAGCCAACATATCACACTTGTTTTTAGGAAGAAACCAACAAAATAAAAACCAAAAATATCTAATATCTATTTAAGGATGCATAGCTAGTCATTCTATTTCCTCTCTTATTACTCTCTCTCGTCATCTATTCCCATATTACATATATGTTTAATATGCCAAACAAGTTACCAAAATAACCATTTTTCCACCATGTGTGAGAAATCATTGCCAGCACATCCAAATAGCCAAGTAAAGAAAATTTGTTCACTTTCTACCATAGTAGAAGGTAAAAGAAAATGCTGAACACTCGGAAAACCGAGACTCGAAATCTAGATTTTGAAATCATGCAATAATAGCTTTGGATTCCAAACGATAGCATTTGTGATCATAAAGCAATGTGAGTACGACAGTTTTGGAGACTAAATCCAATAGAGCAAGCATGCATATTTGCAGAATAGCTACTACATAGCATCTACCTAATCTACTTGTGACTGAAAGCAATTGATTTTTGACAAGTCTTTCTTCTAGTCCACCTAAACAATTTCTAATTTAGATTGAGATTTATTCCATTCCCCTTTCTTTTCTTTTCTCTTCTAGCCAAGGAAAAAATTTCCTCATCCTCAACCGTCGATGATGTCTCATCTACAGTATTCCCCCCGAACTCCTCTTATACTAAATATAACCACAATATTTCATAGTTTGGTATAACCTCGCTCCCATTTACTGGTCCTCATAGTTGTGCTAGCTCTTGGGAAGGCCTAGAATTTCTAGGCTTAGCAGATCATATTCTACAACCATAACAATAACACTCCAAATTTCATCATGACATTGTGTGAACCTGCTCATGTAATGTGGTACTGTGTCTCCCTTCTGCATTTTGATGTTCTGAAGCTTCTCTCTAAGTGCCAGCTTCATGTGGTCACTATTGTTTTGGAACAAATATGTCAATTCCTGCAACATTTCATATGGGGTTTATTTCCCGCGGAGATTAGAGACAATATGTTCTCGTACTCCCTCCAATATGATCCTCCTCACCTTGGCTACAGTCTTCTTCCAATATGTTAAATTCTCAACATCAGTTGTTGTTGTTTTTGGGACATCATTTCCACTAAATTAATTCAGCCCATTATCTTCCATGACTTCTTCCATGCAGTCCTTCCAAGAAATATAATTTGAGCTACCCTCAAGGGCATACTTGAGCCTTATACCATAGAACACCATCCTGTTAGCTCTAAAGAATATATTTTCAAACACATTCCTCCTGGAAAGCCAACTTCAAGTCCTCTTCTCTACTGTAAATGTAGCTCTGGTACCATGCATAAATTATTTTTTGATTCAATACTTCTTATGTAATGTTCTAAAACGCAGGACTCAAATTTACTCTATTTATCTGAGGAAAGAAATTCACGATTGAGAAGAAATATTAGAATCATTCATCATAATGAACAGGCATACACGAGGGATATATCTAGGGGAAAGAAACTTCTCAAAACCCCTTATTATCGATATTTCATTAGTCAAAAAATAGAGGAAATAAATTTATTTCTCAAGCTTGAGCAACCTCTACATAGTTATAACCTATCTCACTAATTCACAAGTTGACTCTGGCCAACACTTAGCCAATTTTCCTTCCTTCTAAGCTCATATTGACTTGCGTTTTTTCTCAAGTAATTAGGCCTCTATTAATTAGGTAGATTTCCATCCAGAATTCTGTAATCCCTATAGGTCCTTTGACTTCATGCACCACTTGTACAACTTGGACAATTATACAACTGATATTACACTGCCCTTGAAAACCAATATCAACTAGGTAACTCAAATTTCATTCATGCATGAGTTAATTATTAGTTTATTGATCAGTTAATTGATTGAAAATTGAAGCTGCACCCCACTATTATAACTCCAACTAGTTCCTCCAATAGTTGGAACTAGTTTAACTGAGAAAAACTCAATTTAATTGAATTAAATTATCAAAACTAAAATTAAACTCAACCTGGGCTCCTAAAATTTAAGAATCAATGTATAAAACTCAATTTAAGACCTCAACTCGAATTAACGAAGCTAACTCATTCAAGTTGTCTTGTGATGCCGAATTTTGATTTTCTTCTAATTTAATTAAAGGGGAAATTAAATGAGGATTTCGTTGCAACCATTTTTCAACATTCATGATGGATCCATCAAGCATATGAGATGGAATTCCACCTTCATTTTACATTACTCTATTAACTCATTCAAGTTGTCTTGTGATGCCGAATTTTGATTTTCTTCTAATTTAATTAAAGGGGAAATTAAATGAGGATTTCGTTGCAACCATTTTTCAACATTCATGATGGATCCATCAAGCATATTAGATGGAATTCCACCTTCGTTTTACATTACTTAGGCCTTAGACCAACTATCAGGGAATAAGTAATTTCGATAGAAATAATTATTTCTTATGAAACCTGCTATAAACTCAGAGTTCATGGGGTTCAACTTAGTCTTAGTTGACTTTTCCCAACCATAAACTTTGTTCCACTAGTGTTCCCCCACTGCTACTTCCCATAGGACTCTGCGGCACTTTTATAATTTGTTCTAGTGAACCACTTTACTAATATACCTATCAGGTGATTTGACTCCTTCATAGATTAGCCCTAAAATGGAGAAGTGTTTGAGGATATTTTTGTTGAGACATCACATTTCTCTTCTATTATTTCTTAGATCCAATTGTATAAATTTTAAATTCATATCACTTTATTGTCTTCCTACGCTACTCAATTGCACAATTACCTAATAACAATAAGAAGATCAATTTTGAATTCCAAGTAGGATAGATTCCATTGTTTTGTTTTATTTACATTTTTAATTCCAAGTAATTTAGATTCCATTGTTTTGTTTTATTTTTTTGGTTTTGTTTTTTTTTTTTAAGAAAATTTTATCATCAAACATGTGCTTATTGTTTTTACACAATAGATGGAACTTTCCACATAAGTGACGATTGTCTCATAGGTTTAATTTTAATTGAAACATCTCAACTCTTTAACTTAGAATATTGATTCCTTAGCAATGGTTATGTATTAGTCTTTTGTTTTTTCTAGAAATTCTATCACAACCTAGCTTTATTTTTTGCAAATGTAGATTTTTTCAAAACTATCTTTGTTATTTACTACATGCACCATCGAAACCATCCCCACCATGGGCCACCCATATTAAAGATGACACAACTAGAAATGTAGTCAACTAGATACCAAGTATTGGGTGAGCTAATGGTTGAAGATTCGTATTTTACATTTCTGGTGGAAAACTTCACACAATTACAAAATTACAACACAACACCATATCATTAATCAATATATGTGGTAATTGAGATTTTACAAAACATAAGAAATTTGAAAAAAATCCCACTAAAAAATAATTCATGTATATTGTTTGCAAATACATTGATACTTTGACATTTGTTTCTTCTCCTTGGAGGGGTATGGGGAAAACGTAGTAGTTCTATATTGAAATACAAATATTGGGAAAATTTCCTATCGTATTGAATTTTTCTGGTGTTTTTTTTATTGTTTAACATTAATGTATTGATCTGCATGAATCATTGTTCACACAAATTCATTGAACAGTTGAAAAACATCCACGACCTAAGTTTATATACTAGAAATTGCACTGAGAGGTGCAAAGGAACGCAAAAAGTAGGATCTGGGAATGTTGAAGGAAAATATCTCCTTATGTTACATGTAAGGTTACATCCTCAATGTCACCTTATGGGGTGCAAAATTTCACACTGAAGGGGAAAACCTACCATATGGACATATTATTCATTAGATGGATTATTGGCTTTTAAAACATGAAAATTTATTTTTTGGGCAATCCCACTCACCCAATTTCAATTTCTTCTCCCCTAAATATTAGTCTTAGTTACTATTTATTCAGTCTGGATCACAACACCCCCATTTGGGAAACTTTTGGGTCCCATGAAATCTCAGTGGTGAGAAAATGTGGGAGATCATAGCTCTTAACCTTTCTTTCAAGGTCATCTTGAAATCAAGTTTAAAATCTTAGTCTTCGGGTTTATGGAAATTAATGTTGTTATATCACCTTCCACCTTATTAACGAAATTAGGATATAAGTCAAATTGTATTAACAAAATTAAGATTGATGTGAAAATAAACTTTATATTTCCTTATGATTCTCTTAATGAAAATATTCCATAAACCACCCTGAAATATTCTATAAACAACCAAATGGAAATGGATGTTCATATGTTTCCAATCCAAATATTTCAACTAAATATGTAAAATATAGATTGCATTGAGAACCTCTATGAAAAAGAACATTCACTTTTTTATTATTCGCTTGAATCTTCATGTAGAAGAGTGCATCTCTTTCTCCACTTCCCCTTGGATATTGCAATGCAATATACATAAGTCTTTCATTTACATGAGAGTTATCTTCTATCTTTATATTTTTTATCTCACCTCTTGTCAGTTTCCAATTATTAAACTTCCACCATTTTTTACACAATTTTGGATGAAGTACTCGATTCTTATAAAAAAATTTCCATATATATCACAATGTTTACATTGTTTTTAGAAATCTCTCCTATAAAAGCGGCTGCAATTTTCTTGTTTTGTCTTGGGATATATCTTCTGGATTATTTTTGTTGCCCCATTTTTATTCCCAACATGATATAAAGAGATTTTTTCTTAATTGGAATAAGAAAAAGAAATACCGTATCTCATTATATGCAAGTTTAAATATACTTATAGCTTCTTTAATAAACTATTGGTTTTTTAAACATGATTGTCCATCATAAATGTTAGGTAAAATTGACTCGGGATAGAGTCAATGTTCACTATGGTAAATAGTAGTGGTTTTGGGGCACATGGTATTGTGCACCCATGGTTTTCAGCCCATGGTATTGCATGTAATGGAGCCTATAAAAGGCTGGGAATACTTCATTGTAATGTAGGCTTGGAGGTGAGCGGTGAAGGCTCACTTGGCCGGATTGGCCAGGGTTTTGGCTAATGCTTAATGAAATTTCATTGGTTGGGTTTTGCCCCAGATTTGGGGGTTTTCTCGGATAAACATCTTTGTTTTTGTTTATGATTTGTTGCTAGCTATTTTATGGTTTTTTGTTCCTCTCGGTAAATTTATTATTTCTCCGGTAAATTCTAACAAATGGTATCGGAGCCATTGAATTTCACTGTGTTAGGAGAGTAGAGTCTGTCAAAATGAGAGAGGATATGTGCACGTGGATTAACTGATTGATGAACCATGTATCTAAAGAGAACTCCTAGAGGATTGGCGGTTATAGAGGCTGGTGACCCATGTAATCCGATAGATGGGTTCTTTTTTATATGGACATTGATTTCATATGTACAAAGATAGTAACAATGAAACAAAAAAAAATATTATTATTATAATGGAGTTAATTTATTACATGTAAATGGGCATACTACTGTAAGACCTGGTATGGCATGCGTACCCCTAGGTAATCACTGGTAAAGTCTGGGTTAGATCAAGGTGATAGGGGGGATGTCAAGTTAACAATTACCTGGGTAAAAAATGTAAAAATTTGAATAATTTGCTGAATTATTCACCGAGATTATCCTGATTACACACTATTTAAGCTTCATGCATAATACATAACCTCTTCTACAATTGATCATCAATATGCGGAAATATAAACAGTCGCATGCGCACATAAAACAATAATCAAGCACACATATCAACACAGTATGTAATGGGGAAAGAAATAGCTAAAAACCCCCAACTATCTATATAATATAATGATAGAGAACATGTAACAATAAATAGCACAAAGCTCTCACAGCTCTCAGCACTATCTCACATGCTACACACAAAACTAGCTAGGAAGATGAACAAGTCACAGGTTCAAATCTCCTCCACAAGTCTGCCTGCCTTTACTGCGCAATCCAAGTTGATTAATGATGATATCCAAGTTCGAATCCCACTAGCTTCAACTGTGCAATCCTCATTGGCAATATCCATCAATGTGTGTGCAAATCTCATGCATAGCTAATAGTCCCAACTGATAGTAGACTCACCCTTTCACCCACCTCTAACACTGGTCTCCACTGAACTGTCCATGCATTGCAGTTAACTGATGTGTTCTTTAGTTGATTTATGAGTGATTAATTAGTGAATTAATTAATAATTAATTCACACTACTCATCACTAGTGTATTTATCAGTTAGACTAAATACAACTAGTTCAACTAAGTTAAACCGAACACAACTCCACCAAATGTCTCATCAACTCCACCAAACTCCGCCACATGATTTCTAACTGAAGTCAACCATGCAATAGCTCAAATAACCCTTAGGAAAAGTGTATTTCCTTCTTTCAGCTGCATGTTCCACATCCAAGCATCAAACTAAAGTGCTCCAAGAGGATAAGATAATGTTTATAGTCTAAATATTACTAAGGGTTAATAATATTCGACTGTTCAATTTTTAGCCCGGCAATCTAAAAATAGATTCCGCCCAATGTCTAAAAATAGAGGTCCATATATTTTTACCAACTTGACCAATCATCCATAAATAGCATCCTGAAACTCATAGACCATGATCCATATGTCTAAAAATAGACATGCTTCAAAAATGGGGACTTTGCACCAAAATAGCTCCGCTAGGCCACTTAGTGAAGGCGACTTCTTTTCACTAAGCTCCATCATCTTGTTGCATTTTCAACACTCCCTCTCAACAAGATATGGATTATCTGAAACCCTTATCCTGCCTCTGTGGTATTCGAATTTTCTCCTGGTGAGCGCCTTCGTCAAGATATCAGCATCCTGATCCTCCGTGGAATATATGAAAGTAACATGATTCTCCGCTGCACACAATCTCTGATATGATGGTACATGGTGTCAATGTGCTTGGATCTATCATGAAATACTGGATTAGTCGAGAGTTTAATGCAACTCTGGTTATCACAATAAATCACAGTAGGCTCCAAGTGTGACCCGAACAACCCGACCAGGATCTTCCTCATCCATATGGCCTCGCATGCGGCCAAGCTTGCTGCCATATACTCAGCCTCTGCTGAACTGAGTGCCACGGATCTCTGCTTCCTGCTGTACCAGGAAAATGTTGTCGATCCGATATTGAAGATCCCTCCAGATGTGCTCTTTCTATCTGTTGGGCTCCCTGCCCAATCTGCATCCGTGAAGCCACATAGCTTCACCTCATCCTCCTGTCTGTACCACAAGACATATCCCGATGTGCCTCTAAGATACCGCAATACATGCTTTCCTGCCTTCCAGAAGAGCTTGGTAGGCTTAACCATAGCTTGCGAAAGCTGGTTAACAACATAGCATATATCGGGTCGTGTATTGACCAGATACATAAGCGACCCCACCAACTGTCGATAAACAGTGGCATCCACTACCTCCGCTGAAGTAGCATCCTCCTTCCTCCAACCTCCAGAAAGAGGAGTATCAACAGGCTTGCAGCCATGCATGTTGAACTTCTCCAATATTTCTCGGGCATACTTACCCTAAGAAACAAACAGTCCATCACTGCGCTGCCAAATTTCCAATCCCAGGAAATAATGAAGGAGGCCCAAGTCCTTCATCTCAAACTCTCTTGCAAGATCCTCCTTGCATGAAAGTATCAACAGCTCATCACCCATCAAAATCAGATCATCTACATATAGTACAATGATCAGCAGCTTCCCCTCCACCACAATCTGGTACAGGTTAGGATCCGCCTCACTCTTGGAAAATCCAAGCCTGGTGAAATAACTGTCTATCCGTGTGTACCAAGCACAAGGTGCTTGCTTCAGCCCGTACAGTGCTCTCTTGAGTCGGCACACATGCGACTCACTGCTGAAGATCTCAAAACCTTCAGGCTGCTCTATGTACACCTCCTCCTCAATAACTCCATTGAGGAACGCAGTCTTCACATCCATCCGATGAATGTGCCACCCCATCTGCGCTGAGAGAGCAAGGATCGTCCGTATGGAAGAGTACCTTGCGACAGGTGCAAAAGTCTCCTCATAGTCAATCCCCTCGATCTGTGAGAAGCCACGGGCGACAAATCTCGCCTTGTACTTCTCCACACTCCCGCCAGCCGCCTGCTTCACCTTGTAGATCCATCGCGAACCTACAACTGATTTCCCAACCGGTCTTGGGACAATCTCCCATGCACTGTTCCTGATGATCGAATCATATTCTTCGATCATGGCATCAACCCATGCGGGTTCCTCCACAGCTTCCTCAAAAGAGGATGGCTCCGTCACAACACATTGACTCACAAGATCCATGTATCCAGTGTACTGATCTGGTGACTGTCTCTGTCTGCGCTGTGTTGTAGGTGGTCCTACAACCTTTTCTGCATCCCGAGCTAGTCGCTCAGCTTCTATAGTGCGCATGCGGCCTCTGATGGTTGGCGCTGCCTGGGTGGTTTCTTCCACCTCCTGAACCTCCTCTTGTGGCTGATCCACATCCGGAAGCTCCTCCTTAGGAACTAACAGCTCCTCATCTGCATGCAAGTGTAGCTCCCTCTCAAGCGAACACCGCATGGCTTTCTCCTCCTGAAATTTTATATCCCGTCGCACAACAGTCTTTCGACTGTCTAAAAAATACACCCGATAGTTGTGAGGTGTATCAGTGTACCCCACAAATATTCCAACCTCAGCAGTTGGATCCAGCTTCCTTCTCGCATCCTTCGTCACATGCATGTAGACAAGAGAACCAAAAATCCACAAATGGGAAATATCAGGCCTCTTGCCAGAATAAGCCTCCTCCGGTGTACTCATGCCAAGAACCTTGTGAGGACAACGGTTCTGCACATACACTGTTGTATTGCATGCCTCAGCCCACAAGTGAAGGGGTAGGCCCTCATCATGCAACATCGCCCGTGCAGCACCCACGATCGTTCTGTTCTTCCGCTCAGCCACCCCGTTCTGCTGTGGGTTATGGGGTGCGATGAGCTCTCTCCGAATCCCTTCTGCGCTGCAAAAGTCCTTGAATTCAACAGAGATGAATTCACCACCATTGTCGCTCCTAAGAGCCTTCACATGCTTCCCCGATTCCTTCTCAACCAGCGCCTTGAACTCACAGAACTTTGAGTATGTCTCGCTCTTCTTCTGCATGAAGAAGATCCAGCACTTTCGAGAAAAATCATCAACAAAGATCACATAGTACTTGTGCTTTGCTGTCGAAGCTACTGAGAAAGGTCCACACACGTCTGTGTGAATTCTCTCAAGGATCGTCGTGGCGCGACTATCCTTCTCGTGAAAGGTGGCTTTCACAAATTTTCCCAAGGTACACCCCTTGCACTGATCTGACTGCGCAAGAGTGCCTTTGGGAAGCCCAGTAGAAATCTGCTACAGTATCTTCAAAGCTCCATGGTGAAGGTGGCCCAATCTCCGGTGCCACAACTCGCCATCATCCCGGCTCACTACTCCTTCAGCCTTGCATGCCATTGCTGCACCGCCATCTACATGCAATTGATAAAGGTTCTTGACTCGAACCCCTATCTTCCGGGTTTCTCCAGTTGTCTTACTGCGCAGGAAGGCCTATCCTTCGCTGAAGACAACATTGTACCCCTTGTCTTCTAACATCGCCACAGAGATCAGATTATTCTTCAATCCTGGAACATGCATCACATCCTTCAATACGAAGGGTTTACCAGACTCCCTCTTAAAGGAAATGGTACCGATACCGGTCGCACTGTATCTACCATCATCGCCCATCTCGATGTGCACTCCAAGATCTTTCTCATCCAGATCTGAAAATAGATCTCGATCTCCAGTCATGTGAAAAGGCGCACCACTGTCCAAGAACCATACTGATCCCATCACACTTGAGACCAATAATGCGATTAGTGAAAAATCCAGCTCAAACTGTGAGGCTAAAGCCTCTCCCGCTGCAGATCTAGCAGCTTGCTTATTTTTCTTCTTCTACGGACAATTTGTGGCAAAATGTCCATGCTAGTGACAGTGAAAGCACTTCACCTTGGACATGTCCTGCTTCTTGCCTTTCGGACCGAAATGAGAAGCTTTCTTGCTCTTCCCCTTCTTTGCTTTGGCAGCCAAAGCACAATTTTCTTCATCAGATGCGTTTGATGAAGATCCGTCCCTGGTATTCCACCTTATCTCCTCTTGCACAAGATCCGACCAAAGTCGCTCCCATCCTAGCAATTTCTCCCGACCATTGACAGAATCCTGATAGGCATGCCAACTCTTCAGAAGACCAAGGAGAGCCAAACTCACCAATTCCTCATCATCGACAGTCACCCCCACACTTCCCAGCTCATCCCTGCATTGGATGAACTTCGTGAGGTACTTTGGCATACTATCGCCTTTCTCCATCTTTATGTGTCTGAGTTTATCCTTGAGTGCCAACTTCCTCTAGTCGCTCTTGCTTTGGAATAAATCTATCAACGATTTCCACATTAAGTATGGAGAAACTTTTCCATGCATGTTGGATACAATGTGATCCTTCATGCCCTCCAATAGAATCCTTTGACATTTTTCCATCTTCTTTTGCCAAGCCTCAACTTGAGCAGCATCAGTAGGATTTGGAATCTCAGATTCTATGAACTCCTTCAGCCCATTATCATCTAATACCGCCTCCATTCTGTCCTTCCATGCAACATAATTCGAACTACCCTCAAGGGCATATTCTAGTCGCAATCCGTTGAAAGACATTTCAACTCCGGCACCAAGAAAACTGCTGCAAATTCGAATTCCAAATTCTGCTGCAAATTCGAATTCCACCAGCTCAAAACTCAACTACTTCCGATCTGTGAGAAAAAATTATTTCTAGCACAGAGATCGACTGTAGGGGAATTTACTGGATATATCACCTTTCAGAGAAAGGATGGATCCAGAGGCTACCTGGCCCGCTTACAGACTCTGTCTACCGAAATAAATTGTAATCACTGTAATAGATCCGATGATCAATTTCGCTCCGATACCATGTAGAAATTTGAATAATTTGTTGAATTATTCACCGAGATTATCCTGATTACACACTATTTAAGCTTCATGCATAATACATAACCTCTTCTACAATTGATCATCAATATGCGGAAATAGAAAGCAGTCGCATGCGCTCATTAAAACATAATCAAGCACACATATCAACACATTATGTAATGGGGAAAGCAATAGCTGAAAACCCCCAACTATCTGTATAGTATAATGATAGAGAACATGTAACAATACATAGCACAATACTCCTCACAAGTACTCAGTACTATCTCCAAAAAGTTACACACAAAACTAACTGAGATTTGAACAAGTCATGGGTTCAAATCTTCTCCACAAGTCTGCCTGCCTCTACTGCGCAATCCAAGTGAGTAATGAATGAGATCCAAGTTCGAATCCCACTAGCTCCAACTGCGCAATCCTCATTGGCAATCTCCATCAATGTGTGTGAAAATCTCATGCACAGCCAATAGTCACAACTGATAGCAAACTCACCCTTTCACCCACCTCTAACACTGGTCTCCACTGAACTGTCCATGCATTGCAGTTAACTGATGTGTTCTTTAGTTGATTTATGAGTTAATAATTAGTGAATTAATTAATAATTAATTCACACCACTCATCACTAGTGTATTTGTCAGTTAGACTAAATATAACTAGTTCAACTAAGTTAAACCGAACACAACTCCACCAACTGTCTCATCAACTCCACCAAACTCTGCCACATGAGTTCTAACTAAAGTCAACCATGCAATAGCTCAACTAACCCTTAGGAAAAGTGTATTTCCTTCTGTTAGCTGCATGTGCCACATCCAAGCATCAAACTGAAGTGCTCCACGAGGATAAGATAATGTTTATAGTCTAAATATTATTAATGGCTAATAATATTTGACTAATCTATTTTTAGACTGGCAGTCTAAAAATAGACTCTGCCCAATGTCTAAAAATAGAGGTCTATCTATTTTACCAACATGACCAATCATCCATAAATAGCATCCTGCAACTCATAGACCATGATCCATATGTCTAAAAATAGACATAGTCTAAAAATAGACTTTGCGCCAAAAATAGCCTACGGGGCCACTTAGTGAAGGTGACTTCTTTTCACTAAGCTCCATCATCTTGTTGCATTTTCAACAAAAAAAAATTAAAAAATAAAAAAATTGAGGGGGAAAGAGCTAGAGTGAGAAGGGTTGTCTCACTTAGCAATTTTGGCTGGATTTAGTCAAGAAACCCCAAGTCAAGTTTAAGGCAAAAATTGTTAGGTAAACTTGACTTGGGATAGAGTCAATTTTGACTAGGGTAAATAGTAGTGGTTTTGGGGCACATGGTATTGTGCACCCATGGTTTTCAGCCCATGGTATTGCATGTAATGGAGCCTATAAAAGGTTGGGAATAATTCATTGTAATGGAGGCCTGGAGGTGAGCGGTGAAGGCTCATTTGGCCTAATTGGCCAGGGTTTTGGCCAATGCTTAATGAAATTTCATTGGTTGGTTTTTGCCCCAGATTTGGGGGTTTTCTTGGATAAACATCTTTGTTTATGTTTATGATTTGTTCCTAGCTATTTTATGGTTTTTTGTTTCTCTCAGTAAATTTATTATTTCTCTGGTAAATTTCTAACAATAAAAGAGTATTTCAAATTTTCATTAGTTTGAATGAACTATTAGAAAAATGAAAGGAAAAAATTGTTACAACTAGAGATATTGCAAAATACAGGGTTCTTAGCATCAATGTTGTTATTGCTAACATCTTCATTTTCATACTCAAACTCAATTTTGTTTATTATTCCACATTTGTAGTTCATTTGCATACACTGTAATAGTATCTTAGGCAATGTTTTTATGTTATGATCAAATGAAGTGATTATGGATTTTAAGTGTTCGAATAAATTTTCTTCGTGTAAAGACCCCTCCATTTTGCTGGTTGCTCATCTTTAATCCTAGCATCAAAAAATCGCTACTCTCATCGTATTTAGTGTGAGCCTGTATGACACAAACTCAAATTTCAACCTATAGTGATACCAATTTAAGATTCATCAATATAGGAATATATAGATATTAAGTAAGAACAGTTTCATTCACATTCTATGAATTTGGTAATATAAATAAATACAAGTTTTGAAATCTCTGAAATCATAAGTAAATAAATGCATAGTATATGAAGATCATGGCTATAGGATTATAAATTGTTGACACAAAGGCATACCATTTTAGCATCCAGGTCTCAATGAAATCCACTATAAACTTCTAGTGTTAGGTTTTTTTGATTCCTTCTTCCAATGCTATGGGTTATTCCAAATGATAGAGGAAAAAATCACTAGGAGAAAAGCTCGGCCTTCGAAGCGTACATCATAAAAAGTGAGGACATATAACTTAAAATAATAATGAGAGAATGGTAATGACTATTATAAGTTCAAATATTATATTTTTATTTTAAAATTATTTCCATCACAGATAAGAGGGGTAAATCCATAACCCTTGACAAGTTAAAAAAACCCTTAGCTCTACATCTCTACCTTCCTGAAATCCTCCAGCGAAAGAGGACTTAAAGTATGAATGATAAAAAATGGTTGGGTGTTCCAAATTGTAGACATTTTTTTGTTGGCATTGCTTATTCAATTTCTCCTCAATAGTCCCATATTCAACAAGAAGAGATGTAACCCCTTTAAATTTGAGGTTGGGTTGAAGAAAATCAACAACAAATAATAAGTCCCGAGGATGCTTTTAGATTATCCAATCCAACACTTTTTTGAAAAGACATAAGATAACAATTAAAATTGAAGGCCATATGAGTTAAATATTATGAGTTTCGTTCAAAATGAAAGGTTGTTACATCGGTATGAAATGTGTTAAAGAAATAGAAACAAAATTTGCTAAAAAAAATGTCAACTTTATGGCTAGATTTAGTATTGGACTATAAGAAACTTCAGGATATAGGAGGAAAATTATGAATTAATCATGACATGATAGGTTTTGGACCTTGAAATAGCATACCAAAGCAAGTCATAATTGTCATGTTATTTGAAATGAATAACTCAGGTGAGTTGCACTATTTCTTGGGAATTCAAATGAAGAAAGGCCACAAAAACTGGAAATGGTTTATGAACAAAAGAAACTATTTGTAAAACATTCTTGATATTCTTAGGTCCTAATATGGGGAACTGTAAACTAGTTTGCAACAGACCTCAAGTGGGATCATGTTTTTGGAGTCACATGATTCCTAAAAGCCACAAAGAAGAAGAGGAGATGACAAAAATTTGATACCTAGTGTGGTTGGTAACATTATACGTGTAATGTCATGTACAAGACTAGATATCGTTAGACAGGTGTCAAGGGGATCATTAGGTACACATGGCACAATAATTACTGTTATTTAATATGAGGAAGATGGAGGTAAAAACCTTCACCTGCATGGGTTAGTTGATGATGACATTCATGGATATCGATGCATACAGCTAAAAGAGAACACAATGACCATCAAATAAAAATGCCTAAATGAATTAAAAATTAAAATTAGGTAATCAAATCCAATAATTAAGTATATTAACGCTTCCTCTTCTAAATAGTGGGAAAGGAAAACTAGACCATCAATATAAATCTTTAAAAAAAATTCCATGCAGTGACTTTGACAATAAGGTAGCCTGAACCTTCAAGAAACTAAGTATGTTGAAACGTCTATAATAAGAGATCAGTGGATTAGAAGAATCTAGTCAATTCAACAACTAATTCAGGTTATGTTTTACCTTGTTATAGATTTATTTGCCAAATCATGAATCATAAGGACGGTAACCCAGTTGTGATATCTTTAGGAATATGTTGTAACTTGTATGGAAGACTCACAAAAAAAATATCTACATGTCACTTGTATAAATAATCTACTCCTCCTCGTGATTGAATTATATAAGGATTTATGATGGATATCTTTGGGCATATACTTTAACTTGTATGGAAGAATGAAAAAAGAATACTTACATGTAACTTATATAAAGAATCATCTCTTCCTCATGATTGAATCATTTAAAGGTTTTCGATTTTTAGGAAGCTAATTAATTATTCAACTTTTGTTTATTAAGAAATTTTTTATTTGAAAATTAAGAGATTCCATCTGTATTATAGAACATCAACCTAAAAAAAATGGTTCCTAATCATTAAAAAGAGATTGACATGTCAAAATTGGACTAGCAAGTAGGACAACCCGATAGCTTGCAAAACCCTAATTACCTGGAAGAACCCATAGCTCTTTTCATTTAGCATCTAGTACTTTGAGAGAAGTATAATGTAATTATTCCTATAGCAAAATAAGTATCCATATCAGAATTTGGTATTACCTAAAATACTGTGTAATTCTTAGAAGAAGGTGGAAAAATGACATGAAAATTCATATATTCGTATTATGCTAGTGAATGTTTTCCTATTCTAAGACAATTTTATATCAATGGAATGATAGAATATGAGTATATAATGTATTCTGACTTCAAGGCTAATAGAGAAACATAAAGTCATGTCATGTTGTTTCATATGCCAAGTCACAACAACCGACTATGACATCAATCTTAAAGCCATGTCTTCAACAACTTTCCTATTTTTCTCAATGGTATGGATTTACAAGGATTAATGTGTGCATGATACAAGTACAACATGCAGAAAAAAAAAATATGCAATATAGAATGCAACGGAGAAAGAAGACATTAAATCCCAAGTGTTCTTAAACAAATCTACCAAATTTTCATATTTTTTATTATAATGTGGATTAACATGAGCAACAACATGGATGAAATCTAAAAACATTAGAGTATTATTTGAGTTAGATTCACTAGAAAATTTCCTTTACCACCCCACAACAAGCTTTCTAGTTAAGCCCACAACAGATATTTTTAAAGTTGAATAGTCACATTAAGAAATTTTCAAATTTTGAACTGACAAAAGCTCAGGGTAGGGTAGGACGTATGCCCCTTCCACTCATGAATTTTCATTCACTGTGGTTGATCAACCTTGACTTATCTCATAGAAAAAAAATGACGAGGAAATCTCCAAATCACCTCCTCCCAAGAGTGTGCGCATTTAAAGTGAATGGGAAGTTGAAAGGTTATTTCACCCCTAGGTGCCATGAATAGAGCACAGGCCCTACCCACAGCATATATCTCACTAAAGTGCATTAAAAT
This sequence comes from Pinus albicaulis, assembly GCA_034641835.2. Taxonomy (NCBI): domain Eukaryota; kingdom Viridiplantae; phylum Streptophyta; class Pinopsida; order Pinales; family Pinaceae; genus Pinus; species Pinus albicaulis. Next base: position 220,412,713 of record CM076578.1, on the reverse strand, counting down.
AATATAATGTACAAAACATATCTTTGTGATCCTTAAAAATAGAGGTTTCTTAGAGATTCTTCACATTCATCTACATTCATACCTCAATGGTACTGGGGGCTATAATCCATTCTAGGCAAAGATTCAAGCATCATTAGGTATTGAAATAGGACTAGTAATTGGAAAAGCCAAAAATAGAAGTTAAAAACACATGCACACTTAGAATTGGAAATCCTATATAACTCTAAATAATTCAAGGAATGAAGCATAGGCACATATATACTTGCTGGAAACATGTAGTAGTAAAGTAGATGTCCTTAGCCAAAATCCCAACATTAAGTGGATGAGATGCCATCGATTTGACAAACTGAATGAATAAAAATTTAGAAGTCCTAAGAGTCGGAAAGCAGATAATAATCAACAGGCACAAAACCCACACTTTTGAAATCACTATGGGAATGATTCATTAAATGTAGGAATTCCAATTGCTATAGAGAATTGAATTACTAAAGAGGAACTGAAACTCAATAGGAGGTCTCTATGCTAGCATATTTCTGTCGATCAACAACAAAATTATATGAATGTACAACCAAAAAGGATGAAGGAATTGAGAATGCATGTATGAACAAGGAGAATAGTGAGGCAAAGTCTCATTTACTACGTGAATAAATATCTAAGACAACTCACAAGATACAAGTACAAATATTTATATGAGTGTGTGTGTGTGTGTTGTTTTGCATTCTTGTAGTTGTATTTCCAACACTTGCTTACAAAGACAATGGACCTTCCAAAATTCTCTTGAACGAGGATCAACAATCTTGGTTGTATTTGCATGCACAAAATTTTGAAGTGGGCACCCACAAGGCGGGAGGTTGGAACACATTTTTGAGACATAGATGCACACAATTTTCTCTATCTGATCCCCAAATCTAAAACTCTCCTCCCTAGAAAAAATGAGAAATAAAGGAAAAGGAGAGATGAAAAATTAGTAAATGAAGTAAAAAAAAGTAATGAAAAGTCAGTGCAATGTTCAGCTAGTAATGTGCAGATTTAATAGACTCCCCAAAAAAAACTTAAATACACAAATGCATAGGAGTAATAGAGCTTCAAAAACAAAACTAAAATGAAAAAATGCATAGGATTGATAGAGCTTCATCAAAGCTACAGAGAGGTACAATTTATAAACAAAAATCATCTAAATATAGTTACATCGTTACATAACAAAATCTAGTTACATAGTTACGACGTGTTTCTGGAAAGAAATCTGTCGAATTCCTTCAGGCTAGATGGTGTGATGTCTCTAAGGAAATTTGAAGTCCAATTTTGTAAATTTAACCTATTCAAACATAACTAAGCTATAACACACCCCTCACAATATATTGGCAATGGAATGAAGTGATCGACTGTAGACAGAGGATGGCATCTGACACACATAGCTCAGTTCAATTTTATGTTCTACGAGAAGGCATGACTAATGAGGATCGACTAAACAAGGGAAAAGTGAAGCGTACAATCCTCTTTAACACCGGCAAAGCATTACATGCCATACAAGGGATATGGAAGACAACCGATAGTGAAAATAAATGTAGAGTATGGTGGAAGGGGCTCGATTTCCCAACCAGAAGAAGAAGGGTATAACTCCAAAGAGAAGTGGTATCAAAACTAAAATTGAGGGGAAAACACATGTATGGGTATGGTGACAAAACAAGACAAGGAATGGCAGCAACAAGGGAAGAGGTGAGTGTTTGCTGGACTAATTTTCCCATTTTTAGTAGAGGGTCATGTGGGTGGTCTTTTGCATTCCTAGTGCCTACTTGTGAAGTGGGTAGGTGGGTGAAATGTGTAAAGGTTTCTTGAAGCATGTAGGTGGGTTTTTTCGACAGATGGTCATATTTTATTTGTGAGAGGGATAAATAAATGGTAGAATGTGATTTGTTTGAAGGGAGAAATCAAATGCTTATTATTGGCTGCGGTGAACAATGTTTTTCCACCCAAACCAGCAAAGAAAACACCTTTCGATGTAATTAAAAGGCTAAAAAACAAAAAAATTAAAATGATATCTCCACTTATGACATTTTTCACCAACTTCCAACCCTAATATCAATGAATTTAAAGTTTCCACAATCTTAACCCTATGAATCATATGTAGATTGTGTTGACACCAATTGCGATCATGAACCAAATTTTATAAAATGATATTGAACACTTTTAACAACTTAGCCAAAATTCCATATTACGGGTCGTTAACTATTTCAAATCAATTTTTTGGATGCCATGTTGAATTTTTGTTTAATTTCATTGTGCAAAGCTCTTTTTGAGTCCATTGCAATTACGTTTTCCATGTATTTCTCATTTTTTGTGTAGCAAGGTCTGTTCAAAATATGAAACGTGGGTACTCATTGGATAAGGAATGAAATTTTGCATCCAATGAGTGTTTCCACATGAAATTTGAGTAAATCCATAGGGAGAGAAGTTCAAAACGCTAGTTAAAAAATATTTTTTTTGGTTTTTCCCTCTAAAATTTGATGATGTAGTTGAATATTATTTTATTATTTCCACTATTATTTTATAATTTCCTTAGGAGTCCCATTTTAGACCTCAAAATTCCCCTTATGGCAGGAAAGAAACTTGGCAGTGGTACTAAGTGAACATTTCTTAATCAAAGTTGATACCCTCTCCGCACTACCACTTTGCAAGATGAACAAGAATTGTGAAATATATTTGCAACCCACTATATAAGTTTTCAAGGTTGTTGGAACATATATAGGTGCTCATGTAGTGTTGCAAAAGGAGGTGTTTTCCCACTCCCATTTTCGATATAAATTTGTCAACCTTTGAATTTAATTCCTTTTGAATGTGATGAGATGATATAACCCTAAAGATTCTAATAAGATCCATAATTATAATAATCCTCTAATCCAATAAAGAAATGTATAAGGAAGTATAACCTTTCATCATTCTATAACAACCTTTGAATCCCCTATCACTTGTCATTTTAGATTTTTGAAGTTACATGAAGTTCATTATGTGGAGATGACTCACACACAATGAGCTTCCGCACAACAACATCTACACACCTCCTCACAATGAACTTCTGCACAAACATTATTTAAGCGTGTAGGAGAATTATCTAAAATTAAATTATTAATATTGTTTATTAAATTATCATTATTGTTTATCATTATTATGTTTATTATCATTCATCGTTAGTAGCAACTTTAGCTCACCAAGCTAATGAAATGGTAGTTTTCATTGTCTTCGAGAAAAAAATGTGTTGTTGATAGCACTAAAATATGAAGGCATTAATTAGGTATCAGTAAAAGAAGGAAACTTGGTGTATCTGGAATATTTTATTACTGATATGGAGGCATCAAAGTGTGTCACATCCATAAGAAATACCAAATTTTGTGTCAATCTTTCGAATGTCTGAAAATGGCAATAGAATCTAGGTGCTTTCTAATATTCTAAAGGCATTGGAAATTTTTTTGTTGTAGTAGTCATTGAAAAAAAATTGGGCTTCTACATTTTTCATTTCTTCTTTATACTGTCATTGAGTCGGCCAACAAGAGCTCATTGAAATTTTTTAAAATTGCAATTTCACAATTTTATTTTCTAAAATTGCAAATTCACAATTTTATTTTCAAAACATCGCTTCAAACTAATTAAATTAAAGTATTTGTTGAGATTGTGTAGAAGAATTTTATGTTAATGCTCAAAATTCAGATCTCGATAAAACATGTTGATATCGATGAAATGTGGTGTTAATTAGGTATCATTGAAAAAATACAACTTACTGTATTTTAGTTATTTTGTTACTGACATTGAGGCATCAAATCGTGGCATAGACATTAGAAGTAATGGATTATGCGTCAATATTTAAAATTCCAGAATCCGTGCTCTGCAATATTCCAGAAGCATTGGAAATTTTTATATTATGGTAGTCGTTGGATGAAATCAAGCTTCTACATTTTTCAGTTGTTCTTTCTACCGCCATTGAGTCGACCACCAAGAGCTCATCAAAAAATTTTAAACTTCTAACACACAATTTTATTTTCAAAATAGTGCTTCAAACTAAAATATATTCTAACTTGCCCATGTCAAAATATTTGAAAAATAAAGATCCTTAGTAGCCAGCTGATAGAAATTGGAGAGAGACAAACATATTGTTCACACACCACAAAACACACACTCAATTTATTACTGATCACATCAGTTACAAATATATATAGGATACATAGTCTTGACTTCAACATAACTATATCAGGACGAAAAATAATACTTACTAAATAGTGGCTTCTTGACTTACACCTATAGACTCACATAACAACTACACATGGCATGGAAGCATTAATTCCAACACCGTCCCTTAATGATTACATGAAAAACCTTAAAAAATACATATTACAACAGCAATATTATTTGTTGCCTAACTGCTCTTCATCAACATTCACATCCTTTTTGGAATCTCGCAAACACTGCTATTTCTTCATCACCACATCTTCGAGTTTTCACTTGACATCCATTTAAAACATAAACACTTCAAACCATATTTGATGTACTTTGCAAAATTGACGTTTCTTGACCTCTCGAAGCTCGATGGGTTAATCTAAATATTGAACCATCCTATGCACACACCTCCATCATTTGAACACATGGTCTTCTGTTGTATTCCCTAGTGATCTAGGAATGTTGTATGTGTGCTAAATGTATTGGGAAGTAAATTTTACAAGATGACCTCTTAAACACATAATCAAATTAACCTGTAACTTGATGGTTCCTAGCTCCACATGGAGCTACCAACTTATAACAAAATATACATAATCAAATTAGTGATATGTTCTTGTGTCACCATATACAACAAGAACCACCAATTTAATCATATGTTAATGTGTTCTATAATTTATTCTTCATTTGATTTTTTTAATAATAATAATTTATCTAGGCCACCATGTTCAAAGATGATTTTGAATGTTAACCTATTCTATGATTGGTTCTTCATTTTTTTTTTTTTTAATAATAATAATTTATTTCCGCCACCATGTTCAAAGATGATTTTAAACTTGAAAGCTTCCAACCTACTGCTTGATCCATGAACCCATACAACATAATATTTTTCATCACATATGTGGCCTCTGGTCTCGATATATGCAATGGTGATTGAAGCAACCGACTTATGAAAAGGCTCCCCGACACATATGCATCTATGCAATGGTTGACACGGTGGAATGATCATAAAAAACGCAGTTGTCTATCTAGTCAGAAGAATTGGCCGGACAGCTAAAATTGGTGGGTATTTTTTTTTTTTAAGAAATCTTGCAATAGGAGTGTTTGAATCATGTTTTTGATGGTGGAAATAGATTCAGCACCATCAAAAAATCTCTAGAAGACCCAAAATATTGAAGTTTGATATTTATAACCTTGATTTACAAAAATCCTTGCCAAATTTTCTTAAAAACTTACCTGAATTTCAATAATTTTCAAGGCAAAAAGACAATCTAATTAGACTACGGCTTAAAAAACAACAAATATGACCAGAAATCACCCAAAAATCGAACATTTCCAATAAAAAATACACCCTCCACAAAACTGGAAGATTCAGACTCATACTCGAAATTTTGTCCACACTTTCCATTCTACTTTGATCTACGCGAAAAGGAGAGAAATTTGGTCCACACATTCCATTCTACTTTGATGCACGCAAAAAGGAGTCAATGATCTCTCATTTAAACGCATCCAACGCTGCAAAATTGATTTCTTGAGCTTCTCTTATCCGGTCAACATTTTATTTGCCTTCACAAACATTATTCCAGGCGTTATGCATATGCTGATCCGATCCGTCCTATTTTCCAGATCTATAAGTCGCCACTCCTCAAACTTTTTATATCTATTCGGTGGCAACCAGATCAAAAATAAAAAGTGTGATCCAAAGAAATAAACATTGCATCCATTCTCGTGTTTGATTCTGGTTGTGATGGACTCAACATTATATGCAAAGAGCAACAAAAAATGAAATCAAAGCTAAGATGGATGGTTTGAAAAATCACATGGAAGATACGATAGTTAGTGTGGAAGCTAATATCGATGGCATGGAAGCTAATATGGATGGCATGGAAGCTAAGTCGATGGTATATAAGGCAACATGGAAGAATTAAAAAAATAGTACATGGAAGGTTTGAAGGGAGGTTTGGCAAAGTTGCTACAAGAAATCTTCCTAATGGAAAAAAGGTAGTAGAGAAAATTCCTGATGAGAACAAAAGAAATGTTAATCATGATTTCAGAGACTCTAATGTTGGTTTTAATAACCACCATATTCCAAATATAGGTATGAGGAAGTTTGATGACAAGGAACTGATAACATGGGATACTACAAATGGAGCAATACTTTAGGCTCCATAACACCCAAAACACACAAAAGGTATGCATTGAACTTTATATTTAGAATAGAATAAGTTTGTATGGTATCGTTGGCTTTTTTCTCATAAAACATTGGTCACTTCGTCAATTTTTATGGAGGAAATGATAGCACATTATGAGGATACAAAAAGAAACACCTTCTTTAGCCAATTGTTAAATCTCAAACAAAAGTGTTAAATGATGGAGCACATTGAGGACTTCCAAAAATTGAATATAAGGCTAAATAATATTCCAAAGGAACATAGGATTGATGTCTTCATAGGGAATCTAAAGGATAACATCGAACATAAGGTTCGCCTTTGGGAACCTGATACATTGGAGAAGGAAATCAGGTTGGAAAGAAAAATTAAAAGAAAAAATATGATGACAAGGAAGCCTATAACAACTCACAACTATAAAGATGGAATTGTTGCTACTCCTAGACTTCCACAACCTACAAGGTTGACACCACAACAATTAGAAGAAAAAACAGCAAAAGGGATTTGCTATATTTCTGATAGAAAATACACTAAAGGTCATAATTGTGTTGAGAAGAAATTATTTTACATATATTGTGAAGAGGAGGAAGAAAAGGAAAAAGAAACTTAAAAATAAGAGGATATACACCAGGAAAAAAACCCTAGCAAAAGAAGAAATGAATCCGACCATATCCTGTAATGCATTGGAAAGAATTACCACTCCTCAAACTCTTCAGATAGAAAGACATATCAGGAAGAGAAATGTAATACTGCTTATTGGTTGGGGTAGTACCCACAATTTTAGTCATTGTAAGGTAGGCAAGGAATTGAATTGCTTCCTATACCCAATGTCAAAGTGTCAAGTGATGGTGGAAAATGGAGGAACTGTAAATTGCTCTGGAAAGTGCCATAATGTTAGGCTAACCATGGGGGAATATGTATTGAATAGTCCAATTCTTTCCATTCCAGTGGGTGGTGCTGATGTTCTACTAGGGGTACAACGGTTACAATCTTTGGGGACGGTAGCTTTTAATTTTCAAGAACTTTTCTTGAAAACATTTTTGTAAGGAAAGGAAGTTGAATTATGGGGTATCGCAGGGAAGCTGGGAAATATAATAAGCTCTAACGTCATTACAAATATTATGAATAAATAACAACAAGGCATGATTTCCCATTTATTTTCACTAGAAGTTCCAACATCAAAATCATATATTTCTCCAGATCTCCAAAAATTCTTGGAAAATCATTCCAAGGTGTCTAAAACTCCCAAAGAACTCCCACCTATTCATGATCATGATCCTACTATTAATTTGATTTTAGGAAGTGTACCTCCAAACATCAAGCCTTATAGATATCCTTATGTCGAAAAGATCAAAATTGAACATATGATTGCAGAAAGGCTAGAGGCTGGTATAATTCAACCTAGTCAAAGTTACTTACATGTTCCAATAGTATTGGTTCACGAGAAGAATGGATTAGGCACATGTGTCCGGATTATAAGGAGCTCAATAATCTCACTATTAAAGATAAATTTCCCATTCCTGTGACTGATGAATTATTGGATGAATTACATGGAGCAATTTATTTCACCAAGTTGGATCTATATTCTGGATATCATCAAATTAGAATGAATACTGAAGTCATTCCAAAAACAACATTTTGAACTCATGGGGGTCATTATGAATTTTTTTTCATGCCTTTTGGCCTAACCAATGCACCTTATATATTTCACTACTTGATGAATTCCATTTTCAGACCCTTGCTTAGAAAATTTGTGTTAGTATTTTTTGATGATATACTAATCCACATCAGGTCTTGGAAGGATCATGTTCAACATGTTGACATGGTGCTCAAACTATTGGAGGTGAAACTAATATATGAAAAAACCTCTAAATGTTTCTTTGGAGTACAAGAGATGGAATATCTGGATCATATTGTATCCTAGCAGAGTGTTAAGGTAGACCCTAACAAAATTAAAGCCATCAAGGAATGGAAAGTCCCCAAAACCATAGATTGGTTGTGAGGATTTCTTGGGTTAACAGGGTATTATCACAAATTTGTTCAGAATTATGGGAGAATAGCAGCACCTCTAACAAAACTATTGAATGAAAATGCATTTTCATGGACTCCTGAAGCAACTAAGGAAATATTTATTGTGGAATGTGATGCCTCAGGAAATGGAATTGGTGCTAATTTAATGCAAGAAGTAAGACCCATTTCTTTTGAAAGTCGTCCAATCAAAGGAAAGTGATTACATAAAGCTATTTATGAGAAGGAAATGTTGGAAATAGTACATGCACTAAAGAAATTATGGCCTTACCTAATGGGAAAACACTTCAAGGTTAAAAAATGATCATGATAGTCTTAAATACACTTTGGAACAAAAACAATCTTCAGAAGAGCAACAAAAATGGGTCACAAAGATGTTGGGTTACGACTTTGAAATCATCTAAAAACAATGAAAGCTAAATGTTGTTGCAGATGCACACTCAAGAAAGGATGAGGATGTTGAAGAAATGCTTTGTTCCATTTCAATTATCTAGCCATATTGTATAACCAAAGCAAGGGAGGAACGGAAGAATGTCGAAGAAGTGTGGACACTCATTCAAAATTTATAGCAAGATCCTAGCACATCTGATACATTTAGTTTGAAAATTGATTCCTTATGGTACAAAAATTGTGTATATATTTGTAATAATTCCCAACTAAAACAAAGTATTCTTTTGCAATTGCACACCTCTCCCTTAGGAGGGCACTAGGGATTTTTAAAAACTTACCACAGGGTGAAGAAATACTTTTTTTGGGATGGAATTAAATATGATATTCAAAATTTTGTGGCAGAATTTTTGGTTTTCCAGCAAAATAAATTTGAGACAATTAATAACCCATGTCTCCTACAACATTTATCCATTCTAAGTCAATTTTGGGAGGAATTTTCAATGGATTTTATCATAGTTTTACCTAAGTCCGAAGGAAAGAGTGTCATTGTGGTGGTAGTTGATAGACTTACCAAGTATGCACACTTTTGTGCATTGTATCATCAATTTACAATGAGCACAGTTGCTACTACATTTATGGAAACAATTCAAAAGCTACATGGAAACCTAGAGATTATTGTAAGTGATAGAGATCCCATTTTCACTAGAATTTTTTGGAAAAAAAATATTTTCTTGTTTGGATACTCAAACAGCTCATAGCTCATCTTATCATCCTCAATCTAATGGGAAAACTGAGATAGTGATCAAATGTTTAGAAGGATATATTTTTTTATTTGTATATGATAAACAAACACAATGGGTGAATTGGTTAGCTCTGGCTGAATGTTGGTATAACACTTCCTTCCACACTACAACAAAAATGACCCCATTTATTCCACCTTATAAATATCATCCAATGTCCATCACATCACCTTTAAGAGAAAATTCTAAGTTTCAAGCAGTGGAATATCACATCAAGCATCAACAACAAGTTCTCCAACTCTTAAAGGATAACCTAAATTTGGCACAAAATCTAATGAAACAACAGGCATATCAACATCGTAGTGAGAGAAGTTTTTATGTATGCAACTGGGTATTTTTATGGCTACAACAATACAAACAAATTTCCCTCAAGCAAGCTAAGAAGGATAATTAATTATCGCCAAAGTAATATAATCCTTACAAGGTGTTGCAAAATATTAGTACTATGGCATACAAATTGGGGCTTCCTGCATCTTCCCCAGTGCACCCAGTTTTCCATGTTTCATGCTTAAATAAGGTTATACGTGACAAACTTCTGGTCCAAACAATATTGCCAGAACTTGATGAGGAAGGAAAAATCATATTTGAACCTAAAGCAGCCATGGAAACAAGAACTCGGCAGCTACAAAATCGATCAATTTTAAAGTATCTCATCAAGTGGAAGAACTTACCCATTGAAGATTCCACATGGGAGGATGAAAATTTTATATAGAAGCATCTAGAATGACTCAAGTGTTGAGGAAAACACTTTTTGAAGGAGATGGGCATGTTAGGTCCATATATTACTAGTTTGGTCCCTTAATGTTATTTTTGTACCCTTGTAGTCCTCATATTGTTATTATTGTGCCCCAAAATAGCCCACTATTGTTATTATTGTGCGCTTACATTATAATTTTTAGGTTGGCTACGATTATATTGTGACCACATGGACTCATTTATATAGAAAGGAGGTTTTTTTATTTGTATCATCTAAGAATTATTCATTTATGTAATAGAAAGGAGATTTCCCCCTCAAAGTGGTTGATTTATAAGTCGTTGATATCTCTTTTCGTCTATTTTGTGAGTTGGTTTCATAACACAAAGCTACAAACTTGATAACTTCTAGTGCATTCTGTTGGATATTTAATTTTTCCACTAACTCCTAAATGTGTTATTTAATAACTATAAATAAGTGTTTCGACATCATATTTAATAAGGACCATTTTTGGCCTATTGGTAAGGTACTTGATTTGTGGAAATGAGGTTGCGGGTTTGAATCCCATGGAGGCTAGTTTAGCCCTTGCAAATTTTTTGGCCTATTTTGGGATGTCACATGGTAGCCCATGACTAGGCCACGTGGCACCACTTCATTGGTCCACATCAACCTATATCAACCAATCAAATGCGCCCATGTTCTGAAAGTGGAGGATGTCATTTGTCATCTTTTGTTTGGTCTATACCCTACACAGTTTCCCTCTTGACTAAGCAATATGATCAACCAAGTCAATTGCCCAGCTCAAATTTTAGTTGTTTGGCCAAATGATCAGGACACAAGAACTTGAGCATATCATGTCGAGTTGAGGCGAAACAAATGTTTCTAGATTCATAAGGAATAGCACTTCAATTTGGTGCTAATTTCATGACTTTATGTGCACTTTCATTTTTGAGCTAAAAAAAAATAACCTAATAATACGTCATCCAAGCTTGGTTTGGTTTGGTGATATTGGTACTATTTTAGGTGAGATCATGGTAGTTTGAGAGTGGAGGTGGTTTAACCTCTCGATTTCCTGGTTTATTATCTTATGGCTTATCCCATAATATCCCACATCCTTGATTGGAATATGAAATGAGGGTGATTGACTAAAAGAAAGATTTTGCTCAACTCAATTTATGGTAAGATGGTACGTGGAAGTCCCTAAATTTGTTGTATTATATATATATTACTAAGAGTATTTTCCTATTTTGATTTATCAACACTTGTACTTGTTATTACCTTTATTTGATGGTTATTTTTTCATGGTTAATATTATGGTTATATGTTGTTTATAAGTATGGATCTATGATGTGCTCTAACTATGGCTTGTGTTCGTAATTTAATAAGTAGTTGAACGGTTGAAGAATGCATAAGACAAAAAAAAAAATTATGCCTATTTGAGCGATAATTAGATCTTCTCAGAGGTTTTCACATGAATTTCATATATTTAAGATCAGATATGCATTAATGCCCTATAGCTCACATGATTGCAATATGTTTGAAGAAATGTCTAGTGTGTTCTAGGTAGTCTAGGTCAAGTTTGAGTTTCAAATTTGAATGTTTACCATTATTGTCATGTTAAGTATGATTCTGGAAAGTTATAGGAAGTTTTGGGCAGTGATGTGGAATATATCTTATAAAGGTGGCTTGGATCTCGAGATCGCTAGCACATAAGAGGGGAAATTAGGTCATAACTGCATGGAAGAAAGCCTATGCATGCGGTTGGAGTCCTATAACCACACTCTTGCCTTGGTGTGCATGCAGTTAGGGTGTTAGGTTAGTAAAAAAATATTCCAGCTCAAGGATTGACCACCCGGGGTGGTCTACTGCCTTCCTAGTGGTATTTTTTCTCTGAGGGATGTCAATAAAGTTGTTGGTTGTTGGCACCACTTCCATAATTGGAATGTGGAGCTCGATTCATGTCATAGTAGCACTCACCCCAAATTTACACTGGGGAGCTTGTTAAACTAGGTAAATGTGGGAGGGGCAGTTATATATCGGTATTAGAATGATAAGAAGAATGGTGGACTATATTTCACGTGGCTCTCCATACCCATTAGTTGAGGAGCACGGAGAAGAGCACTCTCTTGACATAGTGGATACCTTGAGAATTTTGAAGGCAGAAAATAGAATTTACAAGGCAGATAATGACAAGATAATTGAATCACAAGAAATACTTTCCATAGCTCAAGAAAGGAAAGTCAAGGTGAATGCAGTTATCCATCAGAGTATCAGATTTTCAGATATATGGATAACCACAGATCAATTATGGACATGAAGAAAGGACTAATGGGGAAAATGCTAGCAAGTATCAATCAAAGAACATGTTGGACAGGGATGACATGGTCAGAGGTGGAAGATGTTTGGAGAAACCTGACAAGAGAGGTTGTGGTTATGTGTTCTATTATAGCTCTACTTCATAGAGATATCACAGTCATCATCACCATCATCCTTACAAGAGGAGTAATAGGGGATAATTTCTAGATAAGTTCAAGAAATCCAAACCTCCTACATTTCATGGAAAGTGAAGAAACTAGAAGATGCCGAAGCATGATTTCTTAGGATGAAGAAGTTCTTTGAGTTGCATGATTATACAAAGAACATGAAATCCAAGATAGTTATTTTCAGTCTTAAATGAATGGAAGGTATTTGATGGGAATATTGGAAGCATGTCAGAGGTAAAAGGGTAGAAGATTTGAGTTGGAATGATTTTAAAAGACTCTTCATAAAGGAGTACTTGTATGAGACATAATATTATGGAAAGGCTAAGGAATTATATGAGTTGAAGATGGGGTCTATGACAGATGAAGAGTGTAAAAATAAATTTCTAGAGTTGTTGAGGTATGTGCCTTACCTCAAAGATGAGAAGATGAAGGTTCAAAGGTTCATCGGTGGGCTCCCATTATCATTCAAGGATTGGATTGAGTATGATGAGCCTCAGTTATTGGAAGAATTTATTCGAAAGTTGAAGCATTTTTATGAGGATTAAAAGAATAAATTTGATGCTAAGCATGATTGGAAGGGGAATGATAAGGCTAAAGGAAGATGGCCTCTGAACTGGGAAAGACCTCAAGATGCAGGTGAGAAACAAAATATGGCCCCTCCAAAGAATTTTAGTGTAGCTGAGAAGGAACATGCAACTCATACTAGACAGCAATAGAATAAAGGTACTAGAAGAGAACCATTGTAATTTTTTATTTGTGGCAAAGATCAGTAAAATAAGGATTGTATGTTGTATCAGGGTGGCATACCTGAGATCTATAGTGCTCAAGAGGCACAAAAATTTGGGGATGGGTGTTAGAGAATTCCCCAGATTTATGCAACACTTGATAACATGAAGGTGGACCATCAGGCATCCATTATTGAGATTGAAGGTAAGCTATGTGACCAAGTTGTTTCCATTTTGATTGATATCATATAAATTATAGTTATGTTAGTCCTGACCTAGTGGATAAGTTTGGCTTAAATAACGAAGTGCACATAGAGTATTTGTTGGTGCATTTGGATACATTAGGATAAATTTATGTTGATTTAAATAGAATAATAGTAATTTATTTTTATTTTTATTTTTAGCTTTTATTTTATTTTTATTTATTTTTAATGTATTTATTTATCAATTTATTTATTGATTAGGTCCTTTATTGTTATTTTTATTTTATTCTTATTTGTACTTTAATTCTCATTTTTATTTATCAATGTATTTATTTATTTATTTATTAAATCCTTTATTTTTCTTCCATTATTTTATTTATTTATTTTTTGACTTTGACTTTAATTTTTGACTTTTAACTTGATTTATGGTTAAAACTTATGTCATTTTAGTTTTTGGTTTTGATTTTATACTATTTTTAGTTTTGACTCGTGTTTTTAAGGATGGGTTAGTTTTATTTTTGGTTTTTATATTTACGTTTATTTTTATTATTAACTGTTTTTAACTTTTGCAATTTTAAGGTTGGGCTAATTTTAATTTTGGTTTATTTTATATATTTTTATATTTTTAAACTTATTTTTGACCGTTTTTAATTTTTAATTTTTCTTGGGTTTTGACTATTTCTTCTCTCTTCCTGATATAAATATGGATGTCAGATCAGCGAGTCTTCATTATCCTCATGATGAACTACAGTTGGTAGTTTGAAACGCGTCAGTTCCTAAATTTCTTATGTGATTTCCCGGAAGATTTATGATTAAAAAATAGTTCATCATTGGGTGATATCATGTGCATTTGACCTTAATGGTATGCTAGCTACATCGATACATTTAAACATTCTTCCATTGGGTTCCTACAATATTATTTTGGGCATGGATTGGTTGCTTACTCATAGGACTAAGGTATATTCTTATGAGAAGGATATTTACCGCTTGGATGATGATGGTCAAAAGAGAATCTTGTAGGGAAATAAGAATCCTACATCAGCGAGAATGGTTACAACTATGTAGGCTAAGCACAGTTGTAAAAAAGGGTGTGTACTATTTGCAGTGCATGTTTCTAGTGATAAGGGGAAGGATGTTGACGATGATGAAGTATTGAAGAAGTATCATTTCTTGTAGTAGTTTTTGGATGATTTTCCATCGAATATTTAATATTTATTGCCTCATAGGGAAATGGATTTCTCTATTGAGTTAGTACTAGGAGAAACACTAGCATCAATGGTACCTTACAAGATGAGCACTCTAAGGTTAGTGGAATTGAAGTTGTATCCTAAGGAAAGGCTTGAAAAGGAATACGTAAGGCCAAGTGTGTTTCCTTTAGGTGAAACATTTTTGTTTGTGAATAACAAGGATAGTACTCTCAGATTGTGCATTGATTATAGGAATTTTAACAAGGTGACTATTAAGAACAGGTATCCTTTGTCGTAGATTGATGACTTGTTTTCTCAATTGAAAGGAACAGTATAGTTCTCGAAGATCTAGTTGATATTGAGATATTATCAGGTATGCATAAAATAAGAGGAAATTTACAAGACCACATTTCGTACTAGGTATGGGAATTATAAGTTTTTGGTGGTTCCTTTTCTTCTTATTAATGCCTTGACTACTTTGATGTGCTTGATGAATAGTGTGTTGTTTCCTTATTTGGAAAATTTTGTGATAGTATTCAATGATGATGTATTGATATATTCTAAGAATGAGGAAGAGTATACAAATCACCTCACAACAGTATTGAGATTATTGAGAGAGAATCAATTGTATGCTAATATTAGCAAGTGTAGTTTCTTTCAAGCTAATGTTAATTACTTTGGACATGTTTTTTACAAGGAAGGTATAGGAGTGGACTCCAAAACGATTAGAGCTATCATGGAGTGGTCAACTCCTAGGAATGTGGATGAGGTCAGATCATTCATGGGACTACCAGGTTATTAGAAGAGGTTCATAAATAACTTCGCATGGATTATCTATCCTATTACATATTTTCAAAGAAAAGGAAAGAATTTTGAATGAGCTAAAGAGTGTGGAGCTAGTTTTGAGCAGTTGAATCATTTTCTTACAAATTCTTTTGTATTGAAGATTACAAATCCTGATAAGGAGTATGTGGTATGTACATATCCTTTCCAGAGAGGACTTTGTGGAACCTTGATGTGAGAGGGATAGGCAGTATTTTATGAGTCAAGGAATTTGAATGAGAACAAAAAAAACTAACTAACTCATGATCTTGAGTTGGAACTATCATTCATGCCTTCAAGAGCTGGAGACATTTTCTCCTTGTAAGGCGATTTATTTCGATGAGTGATTGTAGTGGACTGGGGTACTTTTTTACCAACATAATATGAATTCCAATAAATTCAGATGTTTTTCTGTTGTTAGTGAGGTTGACTTTGAGATCAGGTACATTAAGGGAAATTAGAATATGGTTCCAAATTCTCTCAGTAGAATAGTGCTAGTGAATCACATTGCAATAGTTAGTTCTTATGGGATAGATTTGCAGGAGCGGATATGACACGAAAGGAAGCATCAAGATAGGTACTAGCACCTAAGGCACATGTTACAACAACAAGGTGAAGTTGGTAGGGATGAGAAGTATCATATCATAGAAAATGGCTTGGTTAGGTTCAAGTGCAAGATTTATGTGTCATATAGAAGTGAGGTCAAGAAGCTTATATTGAGCTATTTTCAATTCAAGTCATGTTCATGTCACCTAGGATACCAGAAGACATTGAAAACAGCTAAGAGGTTTTATCATTGAACGATATTGAAGAAAGAGGTAGTTGAGTTTGTTGCAATATGCTTGGACTGTGAGTAGGACAAATAATAGTGTAGGCATCAAGTTGGTTTGTTACAGTCCATTATGATTCTATAGTGGAAATGGGAGGTCATTTCCATGGAATTCATTATAGGTTTTTTGAGGGCATCAATGAAGCATGGTTCCATGATGGTTGTGGTTGAAATTTTAAGTAAGGTAGCTCACTTCATTGTAGTTAAATGTGAAAATTATACTAGTGAGGTAGTTGAGATCTTCAACATGAATATTGTGAGATTGCATGGTGTTCCCAAGAATATCATATGAGGTAGATATTCCAAGTTCACTTCTAGTTTTTGGAAGGATTATTTTGCAGGTTTGGGGAAATTGTTTGTTTTTAGTACAACTTAACATCCAAAAATAGATGGATAGACAGATATTTTTAATAATATTATTAAGGATATGTTGAGGATGTACATCATGCATCAATAGAGGAAGTTGTAGGAGTGTCTTCCACTAGTATAGTTTTCATATAATAACGAGTATTAAGAGTCTTTGAGGATGACTCCATTTGAGGTTCTTTATGGGTGAAGTTTTAATACTCCTATCGACTGGAGTGATCCAATGAACAAGGTGTTGAATGGAATAGATATTTTGGTAGAAATGGAATAGTAGATGTATGTTTATTAGGAGTAATCTAAATGCAACACATGGAAACAAGACGAGTTATGAAAATAATCACAAGGCATTTAAGGAGTTTCATTTTTGTGAGAATGTGTACTTGTGCATCAAACCCAAGACGATCTCCTTGAGGATTAGATCATGTTCCAAGTGGGTACCTCGGTATTCTGATCCTTGAGAGGATTATACCAGTGACCTACAACCTTGCACTACTTCAAACAGCGAAATTCCATGATGTTTTCCATGTTTAATTTCATAAGAGATATGTGCAGGATGTCGATCATGTGATTGATTGGTATGTATTATAGGTGGAACCACCAAGAAAATTCTAGCCATAACCTTAGTGCATATTACAGTGGAAACAACTCATGCTCCATAACCAAGATATAGAGCAAGTTAAAGTGCAGTGGAAGCACTTTGGGCCTGATGAAGATACATGGGATATGGATGATCAGATGTCAACCTTGTATCCTTCATTATTTTTTGGTTCAAGAAAATGATTTTTTTGTATATGTATGTATACATGTGTGTGGTTATATATACCACAATGATTTGTATTATAAAGTTCCCATAAATGGTATGTTTTTTTTGTTTTTCAACTAGATGTCATTATAAATACTATATTGAGTTATGCTATAAATATCCATAGTCAAAATGTTTTCTTTTCAATGTTTTTCTAGTCATAGGTGTCAAGAACATCAAGGAAAGTGTTCCCTCAAGGGGGAGGGGTTTGTAATATCCCTAGTTTAAATTTCATGTAATAAAAGATAATAAAGGTAAAATAAGACCAATTTCATGGGATATGTATTCCAAGATGAATGTTGAGCAAAGCCCTAGAGTGGGAATCAATTTTGGTTTATTATGGCTATGAAATTAACAAAGGAAAAAGGAAATCGTTGAAATTTAATTATGAAAATAAAGGAAAATAGGAGAAAATGAAGGTGAAGGAACACAAATTTGCATTCTAGGGAAATTAGAAGGAAGATTAATGAAAATTAAGAAAAATGATACATCAATAATAAAAATGCATTAGAGAAACAATTCATATCTTTTGACAGTTTGGTTAGGCTTTTGTCAATTTTGGCTTGAGAATAATGTTAGAGAGAAAGAGCTCCAAGAAGAGAAAGCGAACAAGGAATTAAAGAAATGAAAGGATGGAAAAGGACATGCAAAGGAGAGAAAAGGAAGGCAAGGAGAAGGTTGGATCAATAGCTTCAACAAGAGCGTTTTGTAGGTAATGGGTTGCATGTGTGATTTCCTAGCTGAGGTGTGAATGAATTTCTCATGCATTTTTTGATTTGGTTCCTTTGTTGTCACTGGCATGGGTTTTTCGTGGTTTGATAGTGGTTTCAACCATTCCTTTCCATTTTTTGGACAACCATGGTGTGATGGGATTCATTCTCGGTTGAGTTTTGGATACATTTTTTTTGGGAACCTGGTGAGGTGGTCTTAGGAAAATTCCATAGGTTTGGGGGTGGAGATGGTTTTCTCTGGGAATCCCTCGATAGCTGTGTGGAGTCAAGAAAATTCCTCAAGGTATCGTGAATAAATTCTGAGGCATCCAAGCTTGTTTTGGTTTTGTGACCTCAGGATCAGTTTGGGTGAGATCACGATAGTTTGAGGGTGGATGTTGTTTAACCTTTGGAGTCCCTGGTTTATTATGTCTTGGTTTATCCCATGAGATCGCATATTGATGATTGGAATATGGAAAGGGATAATTCGCTAAAATAAATATTTGGTTCAACTCAATCTACGGTCGGGTGGTACGTGGAAGTCATTAACTTGGTTGGATTTTTCATATATTAATAAGAGATTATTTTCCTATTATTATTTATGGGAACTTTCACTTGTTATTATGTTGATTTGATGGTTGTTTTTTCATGTTAATATTTTGTTTATATGTTGGTTATAAGCATGGTTCTATGATGTGCTCTAACTATGGCTCTTGTTCATGATTTAACAAGTAATTGAATTTTTTATGAATGCATGGGATAGCAAGTGTTGTTACAACTACTTGAGAGGGAACTAGACCTTCTCGGTGATTTTCAAATGAAGTTCAAAGATTTAATATTATATATACATTCATGACCTGTAACTCACATGGTTACCATATGTTTGGAAAAAAAATAGCGTGTTTTAGGCAGTCTTGGTCAAGTTTTAGTTTAAATTTTAAATGTTTAGCATTTTTTTCATTTTAAATGTGATTCTAGAAAGCTTTAGGAAGTTTTGGGAGGTTGTCTGGAAGCTATCCTAGAAACGTTGCTCAGTTCTCAAGGCTGTTTGCACAAAACAAGGGAAATTAGGTCATAACTGCATTGAAGCAAGCATATGCATCTGGTTGGAGGCCTATAGCCACACTCTTTCTTTTTTGTGAATGTGGTTTGGGTGTTAGGTCAGTTGAATAGAGTTTCATCTCATGGATTGACCACCCGAGGTGGTTTTCTTCCTTCTGAGTGGTATGTGGTCTCTAAGGGATGCCAGTAAAGTTGTTGGTTGTCGTCCCCACTTCGATTACAAGAACTTGGAGGCCGTTTCATGTCATATTAGTAATAAACTCACCTTTTGCATGGGTATATTGTAAAATAAGGTAAATGCAAGAGGGGTGGTTACAATTTGCAAAAAAAATCATATTAACATGTGAACTATTGGGAGATAAATCCTCTTTGTTTCCATTGATTTAAGTTGTTTTGGAATTATCTTTACTCTATTTTAACAGTTCCTACTAAAATTGTGCCCTGATGTATTCTAGATAATATTCCATCCTTAGTTCATCTTCCATCCTTTGTATGTGGGTCTGAAGATACTCCATACTATCCATTATTCCAATAATATCTTGGTGCATAGATCTTAAGGTGAATTCCAACCAATAATTGATCCTCCCCTAAGCCATGATACTATTAGGGTCCAACCCTAACCCCTTTATTTATGTAATAATCCCAAGGCGCCTAGTCAGAGTCACAGTTAGTTACTTGAGTCAATAAATCCTTTAAGTGGTTATCCACATTAATAATAATTTTAAGTGGTTGACCCAAATTATATAAAAGGGACCAGAATTAGTTATAAGTTTTCCATAGTTAATAAATAAAGTGGTTAAATCGTATTATGCAAGGGAACACTAGTAGTTATGGTTCTTTATTTCAATGGAAGAGTCATAGAGTCTCATTTTAATTGAGCTCTGACCTGTTGGATATTTCCCCCTCGAAGAAGGAAGTGAACATGCTAATGTGCTTCTCAATAATAAAATATCTTTGCAACTTGTCTCAATTCATGTGATATTTTTGTGTTTATGAAAATATTTTTTTTTATTTCTAGAATTATTTTATTCTCATACGTCAAGTGCATAACAGACACCCAATGCCAGCAATACCAATGATGAAAACTGACATGAGAAGAAAAGCTGAAGAATTCCTCAGATAACAAGTGAAACATTCCAATGCTTTGCATCAAGAACCAATGACATCCAATGGAGGCTTGAGTTGAATTATATCAGAAGTAGATTAATGTGATTCCAACAAGATTTAATTAATAAACCTATAAAACTATGTTGAAAAAATAATAAAATTTGTATGTAAACCGATCCCATGAAGATAGGGTTCGAAGCCTTAATTATCCAATCCCCCATTAGTCCCCCAATTACAAAGGACTAAATGAGCAAGCTAAAAGCACCCACATGACCCAAAACAAGGCACTAGTAGTAGCACCAACACATATCATATAACACCATTGAACAATGCATATCTAGATCACCACCTAGGATCGACGCAAACTAGATACACTACTTGATAGGAATAAACCAATACAAACAATGCCCCCAAAATACCATAACTACATATCAATAAAACATTGTATCACACCTAGAAGCACCCCACAAAATACCATTAAAAATACACAAATACCAATGCCTATAGAGACACGAGGCATAACAACCACTTCCCCCCCACTTCTAAGGAGAAAACTAGGGGAATTGTTAAAAAACTAGAGCATCAACAATACTTAAAATAATAAAAATCCCCCCCTTTCATCAATTTCAATGGAGATAACAGAAGCCCAAGTCCTAGAGACATAGCCAAAGATTTCAAAGAGATAATTTTTAGCTGTAAATAAATTAAACTAAGAGCCAACATGGCCACTTACCATGAGAACTATCTCAAATTTGCAGAAATTTTCCTGATCCTTAAGTTGGAGCTCTCAACCTCTCCTAGAGGAAGTCTCTCCCACCAAATAAAGTTCCCAATAAACTCCTACATGTATTCTTTCATCCCTTATTTCCATAAATATATGAATTATCAATGGTGTTTATTTCATCAAACGCTCTCCATTTTCCATCCTAGTCACGCCCATATGCTTTGGAAAATTCAAGGAAAGATAAGTCACCTAGAGAGTGTTCATTTTACAACCCTACAAAATCACATTTTCTGCTACTTGTGTCATCTCCCATACTTTCACATCTAAAGAGAACAACCTTGAACTAAATAAAATTTCCCCTTTGTACAGAATCACCCTTCTCCACATCTTTCCTAGGTGTCGCAACCCTCGTAGTCATGACAGCTATAAGTTTTGAATGTTCAATCCATTTCATGTGCCACCTTACTATACACGCTTCTACACTTATTAAAATATGTATTATCCACTCCATTAAGTTAAAAAAAAATTTCTATGGGAGTGGGTCATAACCCCTACCTCCAAAAACATTGGATCCCCTTTTTAGATTGAATCCAAGATTTTACCACATGGTAAACCTTTGCTTTGTTACTCCTCAACCCATGAAAACATTTCCTCCTTTGGATAATCATGTACCAGATGTGAATTCATTTAGATATTCGACGAAGCTTTAGATCCAAAGGTAGTAATCAAAAATATAGATGAGGTCTTGCATTTTTTTAGTCATGAATAAAAACTACTTCTTGAACTCAAATGCTAACTATATATTTTATCCCTTGAAAGAAGGCCTATTCTTTTGCCATATTGTTAGAATTAGAGCCTAGGCCCCAATAATACTTCAAATCCTCGGTATTCTTATGATTTAACCTAGAAAAACCATATAATAATAGATCTATTATCATCATTGACTTTAATGCAACCAACCTATCCAACACATTCTTATAATAAAATTTGGAACATTATAATGGAGAATCCCCAATTCTTTTAAAATATTTAACTACATGTAATATCATGGGCTCATACACCATTATTGTTGACCTAATAAACTTAACACTTTCATGAATTCCATTTTACTTACAATCCCCCTTTAATCTTGATTGGGGAAATTCTTTTGATCTAAACCTAAAACTTGCATGCATCACTTCCTTATCACCTAGGTTTATGTCAAGACATTACCAATAGGGGTATAAATTTCTAACCAAGTCTCATAGTAGTATATCCATTTACATGGAGTTTACACATTTCCATCTCCAATGTAATTTTTTTTTTAATTATTTTCATCTAGGAATTTATGCCACCATTCTCTTGCTTGGTGCTCTCCTGTATATTCTTCATCATAACCAACATCTTGATCTACCTTCAAATCTATATTGGATTTGGTGTTTTCCTCCGCATGCACCTATTAAACCAATCATCTCATGTAATATCTAGGTAGATCTTACATGCACTATTCTCATCTACTTTTGTTATAGCTTAAAATGTCACCATCTGATTCCTCCAAATCTCAAAGTGACAGCACCTTGGGTTCATCAAGGAAGGACATCACTATTGTTCAATATTGAAAAGAATTAACACACACTAAAAACACACCAACAACATAGAAACACATACATGGAGGAAAAGGCCTGAGAGCCTTGCAACATTCCTCAAATATTCTCCTTATTGAAAGAATGTAATAATAGAATTAAATAGATGAGGAAGTTGTCTCAAGATAGTGTGCCTATATTGGAAAATTTGGTTGAGAAAATATCTCAACCACACACACTAATCTAGGAGCTAGGCCTAAAATAACTCCTAATCAAGAGGAACTAACATAATCTAGAACATTAGGCACAAAATCCCAATTTTCAATATTTAATTAATTTATTTAACTTTGGATTTATAACTATTTATGAGAAAAAGGCTAACATCTCCCCCCTTAATGATAAATCAAAAATAAGAACGAGGAACCATCTTCCAAGTTCTCATGCTGAAATGTTAATCCTCAAAAACATTGCCTAAAAAACCACCAAAGCTGGATGCCCAAAAAAACTGCAATCTAAAGAGACCATGATTCAGCTGTATTTCTGATTCATATTTGAATTTTTCTTGAAAATTTGATCACATGCCAAGATGCAAAAGGATCCATCTGCTCTTTTCTTATAATCAACATCCTTTGTCCACTGAAAAAATTTGAAGACGTCCACTGGTGAATTTGTTGATGATGAAATTGCCCACTGGCTACTTGATGATCGCCCACTCGCTGATGATGTTAAAAAATAACTCACTGTTGATTTTTTTGATTTTGTCAAAAACTTCTCAATATTGATGCCCACTAGCTTCTTGGATGTTTGAATGCCCACTAGCTAATTTTGCTGATGTTTTTGAGACTTTCATTCTGACATCCACCATCAATTTCATTGACATTTCCCCCCTTTTTTAGCTGAAAGGAGAGAAAATCCTCAACAAATTATTCCTAAACTCCCCCCCTTCAGGTGTAGGGTGTTGCATTGGTGTAATCCCTTGTTCAAATGCATGAGAGTACCATATTTTGTTGACCATCAGTTGCAATAGGTGTGATTGAAGTCTGTTATAAGACTTATACAATATTTTGACTCTTGACGACCATTCCCAAAGATCAATCCATTCATAATTGATCTTCAATCTGGCTAGTTTTTTGTTATTGCAACATTTATCTAATGGATGATTTAGCTTGCCACAATGGTGACAAGGATGCATATCAAAAAAATGACCTTCCATATGACATTTTCTTTGACAATGTGAACATTTTGGTTTGACTGCAACTTCGGTTTGCGTGCATGTGAGTTTGTCTACAACTTTCGAAGAATTTGTCAAGGTGATTTTTTCAAGAAATATTACACTGATGAACTTGATGGGCTTCGAATAATCTGGGATATGTAAGTTTTTGTCATCTTTGACATACCCTAATCCTCCTCGATGAGTCTGTTACTTTCAATTTCTTCCCATGGCTTGATGATCAGTTTGGAAGAAAGTTGAACTTGAACAACTTTGACACTTGAAGTTGTTTGGATGAATGGCTTATCATATTTATTTGTATAGTTCAAAGACTCAGAAGCATCACTATGATCTTGAAACTCATTTCTTTGGAGTTGCGACTCTATTTGAAGGAATTCAATCGTTTCATTGGCCTGTTGTAGATACCGTGAAATATCATCAAGAGTTGTTTTGCTCATTTGCACCATGTCTTCAGCACTTGATAGGATCAAATTGTGAATAAATTGTAACAATTGGATGTCTTTCGCCATGTGAACTCGCTCGCTTGAATTTAGGCTCGCTTGTCTTGAACTTTCTCACTTGATGTGAACTTGTTGAATTCGCTCGCTTGATTTGAATGACACATTGTTTTTCTTGTTTCACTCCCACTGGAACTCACGCTCATTTGATGTAGATTTAAACTTGCTTGATTATTGTTTAATTTTGTTAGATTTGAACTTTCTCACTTGCTTTGATTGTTTCTTTGATGAACTTCATGTTGGCTCGCTTGATGTTGAAATTTGTACTGACTTGATTGAAATAGAAGGGTGTTGAGCACTGTCGAAAATTCACCCAAGAGACAAATGACAAGTTCAATCTTGATGACTCAGTTGAAGACTTGCTTGAATTAATTTAATGACCTTACCAATTGAAATTATGGTGTCACTTTCAACCGAGAATGCACCTGTAAAATTTAAGTTTGTTACAAGAATTTTTATTGGAAAGTGATACAAAAAGTGTTGTTGATGTTGATGTTGTCTTGGCTTGGAATGCTTGATTTTGTAGTGTCTTCAACTTGATTTCTTTGATTAAAAAATGTGATGTGAATATCTCTTTATTGGGTTGACGATGTGTCACATAAATGCATTTTGCATGTTTGTGCTTATGTACTCAAGCTTGATTACATGAGCTTGATTGATTAAGTGTTATGAAATGCATACTTAAGCTTTCTTATGTGCATATATTTGTTTAAGTCGTTGTGTACCATACTACAAAGAGAGTTTCAAAAAATTGGACAAAAATCATTAACACGAATTCACTACACATGGTTTAACTAAGATCCCCTTATTCAATTTCGGGCGAATCTAGGACACAAGTATCAAAAAAATATGATTTTATTAAGTATTGAGTACATAAGCAATCTTCACCTTCAAATTAAAATGCCAAGCTTGCAACCCTTTGAAGTAATTTGTCTTCAAAATCTGGATATTCACTGATTCAACTTCCTAGAAGTAAAAACTTTACTTCAATTAACTTCCCTTTTAACAATATTCACTCTTCACTCCAAATGTAAAAAATAATTTTACCTCATCACTCCACATATGAAAGAAAAGGAACACACCTTAACTCTCCACACCATATTTCTCAAATTTACAAAAGTCAACTTATCACTCTAAAAAAAATATTACCTTATCACTAAAAATTAAAAAAATCCATTCACCTTATTACTTCAATTGAAAAACAAGTTAATGAAATCACCTTATAAAGTGAACTTTTTTCCAAAACTCAAATTTAAAACACTCCTTATCACCTTTCCATTATCTTATTATTCCATAAAATAGCTAATATAACCTTTTAAATGTATTTTACATACATACGTTTTAGGAGTTCTTGTGAACCCTTACTGGAAATACTCAAATTAGCTCATGCCCTATCTCCCAAAGTTGTAACACTTGAGGAATATGAAGCTTACTTCAATTCTTTCCAGTTCCAAGTTCGATTTTGGAATGCTTTAGAATATTTCTCTGCATTTTTTTTTATTCTATGGACACCAACATGGCAAGGATAGTGTAGAGCGGCTAAACGTGGAGAATATCTTCTTTGCAGAGAAAATAATGGGGATTGTAGCTTTTGAGGGAGGGGAAAGAAAAATCTGACTGGAAGGAAGGGATGAGTGGCATATTCTGATGGAATCAGCGAGATTCAAATTAACTAATTTAAGTCATTATGCAATGAGCCAAGCTTTAATTCTTCTCTATAATTATTGTGAAGCATATTATCTAGATGAATCCATGGGTTTTCTCTCTTTGGCATAGTGAAATGGACCTCGGGTGATAACATATTTTGTTGTCTCATGCATGTGCCTGTAACTGGTTAGTTAACAACTTTTTCTATATCACTATTGTGATTTCAATGTTTCCCCATCAAGGTGATATAATCCTCTTAATCTCAAACAACAATAAAAAATGACAATGCAATTGGTCAAACATAAAATTGATAGCTAGAACAAACCTTTTGAATTCCCAGGAAATCGTAAAATTAGACAAATTACTTTTTACTTCTTCTATATTGAAAAGCTCCTCGATGAATCCTTTGGAATTTTCTTAATCAATGCATTTTGAATACAAAATATTCTTCTCGGCTTGGATGTAGCTGGCGTTGAACTGTGTTATGTCGATACATACAACAGTGGGATGGAACTTATCAAAAAATCTAGTTGGTTGAACAATGTGCATCTTTCAATGTATCAGATACTCCATGTTGCAGCGTGGATACAACCCTTGGACATTTTTTTTTATCAAACGCTAATGTTTGTGCAGATCCTAGCTAATATGTTTTCTAGGATGCTGCATAACTGTGTTCAAAAATGACCCTCTGAGATCATGAACTGATCTCTATGCTGGTAGATATCGACCCTAGTGCAATAAACTGTTCCAGACTACTCATCTCCATGAGACCTCTATTGAATAGAGGCACTTATCTCCACAACCTACACGCACTACAATTCAACCTCCCATGATATGATCGATCAACGCCACAAAACTATACGCTCAACTTTATCAGCTCAAATTCTTTGTGAAAATCACATACCACCTTCCCTTGCAACCAACTCCTCATCTAACATTAGATATACCACATGACTCTGATTTTATGTATATCCCTAGCACTATCAGTTTCAAGCTTCAGATACTTTGTGAAAAGTGCACACCTCCCTACATTCACTTGATTTCCAAATACATATCTGAATTCAATGCTTACTCTGTCATTGTACCTACGAATAGTGAGAAACTAATTTCATCTGCATTATGACTAACTTGAAATTTGAACAAAAAAACCGTCAACTTGCTGAAGCTCCACCTTGTCATTGCACTACACCTCCAGTATCCTACTATTGATGACATCTAACGCATATGACAACCCTTCATTGCTTCACAGAGATGCAATCAGTTTTGAATCGGCATATTCGGCTACTGTTAATAGATCCATATTGTGTATGCTAAGCTACCGAAAGGGGGTTGATTCTACTTGAGCGCAACTTCCTCTAATATAAAATTCATAATACAGACAACCTAAACAGCGTCAAGAAAACTATTCTTCTGTGTGGCCCCACCATACCTCCGAGACAATGACAAAAAAACACTTCATTGATTCACCATCGCAAACCTCAATGTTCACAATATCCACAATCCATTGCTCACACAATTTCACCCATCATGAGCCTCAAGCTCTGATACCACATGTTGAATATTAAAAAGAATTAACACACACCAGCAACATAAAAACACAGACATGGAAGAAAAATCCTGAGAGCCTTACGACATTCCTCACATATTCTATTTATTGAAATAATGTAATAATATAATTAAATAGATGAGGAAGTTGTCTCAATATAGTGCGTTTATCTTGGACAACTTGGTTGAGAAAATATCTCAACCACACACACTAATATAGGAGCTAGGCCTAAACTAAATCCTAATCAGGAGGAACTAACATAATCTAGAAAATTAGGCATAAAATAACAAAGAATTAACACACACTAAAAACACACCAACAATATAGAAACACAGGCATGGCAGAAAAGGCCTGAGAGCCTTATGACATTCCTCAAATATTCTTTCTTATTAAAAGAATGTAATAATATAATTAAATAGATGAGGAAGTTGTCTCAAGATAGTGTGTCTATCTTGGACAACTTGGTTGAGCAAATAGCTCAACCACACACTAATCTAGGAGGCAATTTATGTTGGCCTAAACTAAGTCGTAATCAAGAGGAACTAACATAATCTAGAAAACTAGGCATAAAATCCTAATTTCAAACATTTAATTAATTTAATTTATTTTGGATTTATAATTGTTTATGAGAGAGGCTAACAACTATGAAGACTCAAATGTAGAAAATGGTCTATGGAAACTCTACAAACATTGAGGTTTCACTCCTTTAATGCACATAAACCTCTAATAGAGAGTGTTTTTATGCCTCACAACACATTCGCTGACTTGATGGGAAGATTTTAATGGATTAACAACTCTCTAGTTACTCAGCAAAAGATTGTTAAAGCAGTAGTGTGAATAAATAAGAGAAAAAAAAGGTCAAATTTGATCACTTTTCGATGATAAATGTGGAAGAACCAAGTTAAACATGGTCAAAAAGGTGTCTATATTCATTTTCATCACTCCTCCAAGCCATTTATAAAAGCTCTACCCTCCACAGAATAAAAGGAGAAAATATTATTATAAGAAACTGTTATTGGATTGGAGACTTATGTACCTCCTTGCAATAAGATGTGGATATTATGTGCCTTCATAGTGAGTTATGGTGAGAGGAATGACATGGACAAAGGACTCCATGGGAGAAAATTTTGTACTTGATTATGGTAAAATATAAACAATCCACTTCCTCCCTCCCTTGACAACATATTTTTCTTGAATAATTAATGGATTTGTCTTGGGTTTATTTCACTAATGCTAAAGGGTGTTGCAGAAGGATAGATATTTTCGTTTAGTTTTTATATGCAGGAAACAACGTGCAAAATTTCATCTTCTCCTCTTCTTAGTTTCTTGCAATGCATGTGTATGTTAATGGATAAGTGGGTTAGTAAATTTTTTTTTTTATCAAAGGCCCTCGGTAGGCTTATTGGTACCTTGTCACTACAAGGGAAATTCCGCAAAAAAAATTGGAAACTCCACTGGGGAGTCCCATTGGATCTATTTTTTTAGTCTTTTTCTATTAATCCAATGTTTTTTTTTTACTTTTCTTAATTTTTAATAGTCATTAAGAGTCTTATGGAATTTTGTTTATGAATCCCTATACTTGGAAAACTTCATAAAAACTACAAAAACTTATGAAATATCCTTTACAGTCATAATAAAGTTTTTTCAACCTTATAAATTCTTTAGTGTGCACTTTTCTAGAGTTTTAATTTCCTCTTCAACTCTTTGTATCATCACATGAAGAGCGTTGAAGTACTCAATTAGGGGGTTTGACTAGGTTTTCTCTTCTTCTTTTTTCATGCATGCATGTGAGCCTCAGTTTCATTCATCTTAAAATCTAGTTTCCTTTTTCTTATTTTAGTTCAAAACTCTTATATCCAGTTCAAATTGATGGGTTTTTCATCTTTTGTTGTGTTTTGTATCCTCGTAGGTTTAATTACTAGTAGAGAAATTTGGGATTAGATACTTCTCTGCGACCAATGTCTTGTAACCCTTCACCTTTTTATATTCTTGGAAGTGTGGTTTAGTTTTTTAGTACTTTCTTTGAATGCATGCTTCCTTGAAATTAGGGTTTCATTTTTTAGTGTGCTTTATTTGTTTTTACTATGGAGTTTTTCATTGATTTCTTTCATTTTTTATTTCGATCTATATTGCATGTCAGAGTGGCAAAATTAAGGAATGTAATTTTTTTTTCATGTTGCATTATGAAAGATATAACTCTCTCATAGATATATTTCATCAAAATTAAAATTGCATGTTTATAATATGAATAACTTTCTTTGAAAAAAAATCATAAAAACATCTAAGTTTCACAGCATTTACCCTTGACATTAAAGAAAAACCTCTAAAATTAATTCTTAATAAAATTAATCAGATATATTTTCATTTCTTTGGTAGCACACCAACATTAGCTTAGGATTTTAGGGCCTTGGAATAGGTTGATGAGTTAAAGTATCCAAGGCTACCAAAACAAACACTAGAATTTTAAGTTAGGGAAAGAAAATCCATTTGTAATCACACATTTCTTGTTGTTGACAAGAGGGAACATTCTTACTTGCACTAAGGATATATCACCTAATCGTGTCTACACGTTTGGTGTGGCAGTAATCATTGGTTTATGGGCATGGTTTCCTCTACCTAAACTAACCTACATTAATTGCCTAATCTAATCTAAAGTAATCTAAATGATTAATCTAATACTATTTTAATTTAAATAACCTAAACATATATTTGTACCTAAAGCTACTCCAACTTTTGGTGTATCAAAAATCTTGTTTTTGTTAGTAGTAATGAGGATAATAACTACCAAATTTCATATCTACAATGGAATTATAAATTTTTTTGAGGGAATTCTTGTATGACTAAAATGTGGGCTCAACTAAGCCACTTAGGTAGTTTATGCTCTAGTAAGAGAGATGGGGAAAATATGTTTTTTTTTGTAGGTATTAACCCTTTATAGAAAATACCTACAAACAAATTCTTAAAACTAACAAAAAAGATACAATGAAATTACATAAAATATACACAAAAAATTTTCCCCTCAAACCCATAACTGAGAAAACTATATTGTTTTTTCATTATGTTCCTTTGCAATGTTACAATACATTATATCCATGTCGTATCATTTATAAAACCCAATCCATTAACCCTATATTAGAAGACAACCATAGTTTCTTCGACTAAATCTACAAAACTACCATGCTTCAGAAAACTTCTAATAATGAAAACCTCTTGTCGTAAATGTTGGAAATACTGAGAGGGGGGTGAATCATTATTTCTTTTACAATTTTTACTTTACCAGTTTGGATCACTTATAAACATAACAAAAAATGAACAATATAGATTGAAATTTTTTATTAATCATAAATAATGAGGACTCCAATCCTCTTCTTTATAATAAATCAAGTACGATAATGTTTAGGGTTCCAACCCTAGATGAAAACACCAATATTTCAATCCACCACGATCCAACTTGTACTCTTCCAAGAACCAACTTATACTTCATGAGGATTAAACCTCTAGGGATCCGAATCTATCTTCCACAAGGCTCCAACATCATCTTCTTGAGGACTCTTATCCTCTGGGGCACCAACCATATTTTTTGGCACAAGCTCCAACCCAATATTTTTTATAACACATATCATCTATGGCACCAACCCTATCAATATGATTTATCTCTTCAATGTAGGTTGAATGGTTCTTCAAGGCATTCTAAAAAAAAATTCAAGAAGCCTTTAAAGAATATCTTCAATTTCGCCTTCAACAATGCCCTTTCTTATCTCATGAATGGAAAATTTATTAACCACAAGACATGCCTTCACAAATCTTCATGATGCCCAATAAAATTCCTTCAAGGTCACTCCATGATGATTTCAATCATGCTACAAAGGTCTCCAAGAATATTCAATAAGCTTCTCCAAAAGAGTCCAATCAATATTCTTCAAATTCTACACCTAATAATTCTTCAAGTACCTCACAATTTCTACTTATACAATGTATCTTCAATATTTTTCAACAATTATTTCCCCAAGATAATTTTCAAGGTAATATGGCCTTATAGATGGATCTTCAAGATAAACTCAAGACTATACCCAAGATATATCCAAATCCACTTCAATATGTATATCAAATTTTGAAGAATTCTAATCCAATATGTGTCCTTAATAGTATGCTACAAGGAACTTACAAGATCTTGATTAAATATGCTTCAAAGCCTACTCTAAAATTTGCACAACAAGTCTTCTACGCATTTCTCATAATATGCACTCAATATTTTTTCTACAACATGTCTTTGAAAAATTCTTCTAGACTATTCACAAGATGTTTTTGACCCATTCCAAAGGTTCCCAAAGATTACTTCAAGGTCTAGTTTTTCAGCTCTAGTATTCAAATTATCTAAAAAAGCCATCCTTGAAACATTAAGTTCATCACTAGGCTAGTCCAACACAATGTCTAAAGTACTTCTCTCAAAAAAAAAATATCAACCAAGTGCTTCAGATGCTACAAGTCTTGTTGATGCCACAATTCGTTATCCTTATGCTATAGGTATATAGGTCTGTTTATAAGTTATCACATGTCTGAAATGCTTTTAAGAACTAATGCTAAGCACAATTGGTTGAGAATTGGAAGAGAATAAAGTCCAAACTAGAGGTCTATTATAGGAGTATTGGATATCCAAATTTCAAGTTTGGTATAGTTGAATTGCAGGTCCAAATTGCAGGTTTGTCATAGAAAAGTTGTAAATCCAAAATTTATTTAGGTCTGTTGATGTGAAAATATGTTTGGCCAACAGTAAGGGATATCCTCGGTGTAAAGTACCAATTAGACTCTAAACCGTTTTTGATAGGGATCCTATCCAGGGTGTGGGTCCGGCTACCGCTGAATACTCCTTTTCTAGGACACGAACGACCCCTGCAAACTTGTGAATGCATGATTATCCAGATGGTACAATGCAAATGGTTGATGAGTCTCAATGAAAATAAAAACACTATAAATAGCAAGATGAGTTAAAAAAAAAACATGCAGCCACGGAAGTGCTGTTAGCAGCACATCATTAGGGTCATACTTGTGAAAAGTTGTTCGAACCATAGAAGAAATAGTTCTTTGTGGTTAGAGTGCCCTTCACTTCCTTAAGCGGTTTCCAGAGATGAGATAAATTTTAATCACAGAGTTTCTTAACATTTTCTATATAAAGAAATTAACATCATTAACAACATTTAGTGAGCTGAAATGTATAAATGATATAAGCGAAAAACGCAGATGACTTAATTAGAAAGATATCAGATACATAAGACAAAATATTCACAATGTAAACACATTAACTCCCATCAGATCCAAGGGTGGAATCAAAACAAGCGCTTGTATTCATTCATAAAGAGTGCATTTAATGCTATACAATTATTTTCTCCTTTGGAGTCCTCCAAAAAGTCCCCTTTTACAATTCCCCAAAGGGTTATTTATAGGACACAATTGACCCTTGGGTATCCCCAACTTTTCATCTCCTGACCGTTGGGATGCTTTATGACTTGATAGAATTTGCAACTTGCGACCTGGGCTCCAAATGCGACCTGCAACCCCTTAGCTGTCACTACCTTCTACCTTTTCTACTTGCTGCGATATGTAAAACAATCATGGGATTAGTTGGGTGATTGCAAGGTTAGGAACATCTATCTACTACTCTTTGAGATTACTCTGCTAGGCCCGATAATCTGCAGCTATTGGAGAAACTTGAGGTGTATCCTCCCTTAACCTATGAATACACTCGAGAGTATTTGGAATCAAATATTTCCTGTTGCTTGTGATCTGATTTGACAAGGAGGCTAGTTTAGTATAGATTTGGACCGATGATACGATGAATTGAACCATGTTTTCTCTTTATGCCGGCAGGTCCTGAAAGGCATCCGCTTGTCTTATGGGCTGTAGGAATGCCCATATATCTGTGGAGACCTCTTCCCATGTTTTCTCTTCCCCTATTGTACCCAGAGATGGGATGTGGTCTACTTCAGCCATTGAGTTGGTGCCGCTAATCAAATGTTCATACACAGACATTACTTTCTCAATATCCTTGATGAGCTTCTCTTTGGATTATACTTTTATCTTGATTTGAACCTTGTCATTCTGGGTGGAAATCCAATCCTTTCTAGTTAACATGGTCGGAGCTTGTTGATACCTGTTAGACCAGTCCAATATCCTCTCCAAGGTAGTAGAAGCTTCCCTTGGCTATGTGTTTCTCCTCTTAGTTTCTACCCGTGCTTTCAGTAGTGGCACTACATTTTTTTTTATTGTCAACAATTCTTCATATACCAGTTTCATGGTGGCCTCCAAAGTGACCAACTCCCCCTGTACAATGAGTGATGTTTCTTTAGTAGGGGCATCCCTAGCCTGAAGTTGATGGACCTCTTCTTGTAGTGCACTCTTTTCTTGTTTTGATTTAGCTGTCTTGACTTCAGAGGCCTGTAATCTATTTTTCATGGATAGAATTTCTTTTCTCATCCTTCTCACATTATCCTTGGTGGCTACTACAAAAGTTGTACCAGCTGATGCGATCATGACCGGATTGGTCCTGGTGTCCAAGAATATATCCTTCTCTAAAGTGACTACGAGGGGTGAAACAGGGTCTCATGCTAAACATCTTCTCTTTTCCTGCCTGATCTTGTGTGTGAATTTATCATAGGTGAGTCTAGTAAGATTAAGCACTCCTTCATCTAAATCCTCAGAGGTACCAAATTTCGAGAGGGAAAAGCACACATTGGGTGTAGGAGTTGTTTGAGGTATATCGATGTGTGGCAATCCAGTTTGCTTCTCTATCTCAGGAGGCGGCGTTTCCTTGGAGGAATCTTCTTGTGACTTCCCACTTTCTTTCTCCTTCCTCTTCTATTCTGTTTCAACCCTATGTTGCTCTTCTTTCAATTGGCACTCTACTTATGCCTTGTCATGTTCTTATTTTAGTCAGCGCTCGGCTTCTTCTTTGTCCTGCTTTTTTTTTAGCTCGTGCTCAACTTCTGCTTTGTCCTGCTCTATTTTCAACCAGCACTTAGCTTCTACCTTTTCTTCCTCTTCCTTATTCCTATGGTTTTCTTCCGCCCGCTTCTTCCTTTGCTCTTCTTTGAGCTACTTCTTTCTTCTATCTTCTTCTTCCCTTGCCTTTTCCTCAGCCCCTTTTTTAGCTTTGGCCTCCTCTTCTATTTCCCTCTCTTCGGCCTATTGTTTAGCTTTGGCTTCCTTTTCTCTTTATTGGGAGGAAGGGTTAAGGCCTGTACCAATCCTCAGCTTCTTAGCTTTGGAGGATGAGGCTCCTCCTAGTGTATGAACCCTTTCTTCCAAAGTTTGGTTGTCATGCTCCTCCTCATCACTTGATTCTGCTAGAGCAGCCTCTCTATCCTTGTTGTACCAATTCTTTATTCTATCTTCAGCCTAACAATCAGTATGTTGGTAACACCATTTGAATTTGGCCGCTTGCAGTGTGTGGGGATAATTATCTCGGGATAATATGTCTAGTGTGCCAAGGGAGGCAGACAAAATCCCTTGATCTGTTCAACTTTTTCTTCTACTTCCCTA
This sequence comes from Pinus albicaulis, assembly GCA_034641835.2. NCBI lineage: Eukaryota > Viridiplantae > Streptophyta > Pinopsida > Pinales > Pinaceae > Pinus > Pinus albicaulis. Next base: position 220,377,391 of record CM076578.1, on the reverse strand, counting down.
AAATCCTTTACTATGTAAGCACTGATGGTGAGCGGCAGGGTGGGCCATGGCTTCTTCTTACCCTTAGTGAGGACTTTGGAGAAACTGCCTGACATCTGATAACAATTTTCTTAGAGGAGAATCTTGTCTGTTACGAAAAGAGGCAATGCGCGAGGAGCCTTGAGCAACCCAAAAACTCAGATGATGGTACTAGTGTCTGGAAACCAGTGGGCCACCAAAATTATTGTCTCCATGGCTCACTCTTACATGCATAGGGGTATTTTCCAAATAGTTTCACGTAGAGGGTGGGGATAAAGATACCAGCAATTGACTCCATGTATTTCTTATACCTATAATCCCAAAACACCATTAGATCTTTTTGAATCAGACCAAGATTCTCTGGTTCCCAGCTATGTGACCACCCCTCAAAGTGGCACCTGGCGCACACTGCATCTAGAAGATAAGAAGCCATGTAAAATTCCAATGTATACCCTTCATCAGGTGCCAGTGCTGTAGATATGTTTGACCTGAGGGCTGCTACTATCATGTTGGCCCAGTTGAAACGAGTACCATAAACAGTGACAACATACATCAAGGAGACCCAAGCGCCGTTGAAAAAGGTAGCATTTGGGCAGCCATACATCCTACATAGCATTGCAGCTATGAATTTGTAGACCTTCTTGAGACCTGCTTTCTGATATTCCTGATCCTTCTTGAGCCAAAACTTTTCCAGGTCTTCCCACCATACTTTCAAATTTTATGATATGGGAACTACATGAGTAGTGGCCCATTCACCAGTGAATGTCTACTCCCGGACAGGAAGCGCATAATAGAATTCTGCATCTTGCCCATTTAGGTTTGTGAAGGATTACCCGGCATGGTCCCGAATGACCCAGATCTTGTGGTCGACCCTCTTCAGGATCCATTCAATCATCTCGGCGCATGGGAATACTGATGAATGGGCCCCCGCATAGTGCATATTGGATCTCTTAACCTGAATGTATGTCTGTCGGTCTGGGAGATCTTCGGAAAATTCAAGCTTGGTAAATTCCTAATACACCTGGTACCAGCTCATACTGTCCCCTCTGTCGAATCTACAGGCGATGTCTCCATAATGATGAGGAAGAGGATGAGGTACTTCCTCCTCTGAGATTTCTATTTCTGGGCTTTTGTTTCTCTTGCGAACTACTAGAGGCCCCATGTCACTTGAGGCTGATGAAATGGATACACACTCTAGCTCGGCTTCAATGTCCCCTGGCATGTTTATAAAATAATCCCATGATAAGATAGATGCCATCATTTGTAAATATGCAGGCTGTTCCTACCTCTGCTTCATCATTTTCAAGGGACTGGGTTAACCTGCGACCTAGTGACCTTACGATTTGGTTGCCCGGTCGCTAGGCCGCGTTGGTTTAAAACTTCACAGAAGAGCGACTTAGCAACCTGGCGACTTGCAACTAGGTCGCGAGGTCGTAGGGTCACAGTGTCGCGATGGTCGAGATCTTTACGGGAGTGCGACCTGGCGACCTAATGACTCGCGAATAAGTCGCAAGGTCACTGAGTCGTGGGGTCGCGTTAATCTGAATTTTTCATGATATGCGACTTAGCGACCGAGGTCGAAAGGTCATGAGGTCGCAAGGTCACGAGGTCGCTCTAGGGCTTGGCGAACGTGCAGTGGAAAAGCTTTATAAAACACACATGCGCCCACAAGATCGTCGTACATGGTCGTAGGATCTTCATAGGTGAGTTAGGCAAGGGCCATGGAAGGGGAAAGGGGCAGATAAGCTTTACACAAGATCTGAATGGCTTGAAAAGAAACTGAAGGAGGGGCATGTTTGTAGATGGATTGCCAATGTGCTAGGTGAAGATCATAACAGGGTTAAAATAGGTTAGGGTAAGGGGAAAATAGTAACAATTACCTTAGAAAAGAAATAGCAGGAGGATTAGGCAACTTACCAGGGAAAATTGCGCTCCAGCTGGCTTGTCAGAGGCGTTTTCTTTCTTTGTCAAGCAGGTTGAATGAGACCTATGCGATCCTTCTATATATAAAGGGGTCACACGTGTGGGAAATAAATTAGGGTTACAAGGTCACAAGTGAGCTGAGTTAATGCAATATGCGACCTTGCAACCTAAGGGGTCGTGGGGTTACGGGGTCACGAGGTCGTAGATGTTTGGTTTTGGATTGATGTGCGACCCAGCGACTTTGTGACCTGAAGGGTCGCAAGGTCACGAGGTCGCGACTTAGAAGACTGAACCATATTTTCGACTTAGCGACTTGAGGTTTTAAAAGGTGAATTTATGCCTGAATTCTCCTTTTCACAAGGATTAGGGGCTCCAAAAATTTAAGTAGAGAAAAATTTTGGAGGGTGTTGTAGTAGCTACAACAAGGCCATAGTTGTCACAGGTACGAGCCTACTAATATTTCTACAACTGCGTTATAGGTCCAAAAATTTTTTGCCACAGGCTTAAAATTCATTACACATTCAATCTCATTTTTTATCCAAACAAAAAATAGAAAGACCCAACGAAAACCACTTCAAAATTCTTCCTTGGGCACAAATTTTTAATTTTGTGCTCGACCAAATTCCTTACTAAGCTTGACCAAAAATATCTGTTGAAATGGATTATTTTCAGGTTATATTTATATTTTTTTTTTCCATATTGTTAAGGTACACGGCCCCTGGAGTAGGTTTCATGTCCAAGGTGAGCGTACTCAAGTTGACTTCACAGATTTTAATTTTGAAAATTTTTCCAACTTTAAAAAGTTAATTTATCTCCAATGGTAGGGAATTTGGGGGAAGGTAGATACTCCATTGAAAGCTACCAATATCGTCTATAAGATGGTATAGTTTTATTCTCAATTTGTAACCTCTAATGATGAAAAGTTTAATTTTTCCTGCATCATCTGAATATTTTTCATGAGAACCCTAAATGAATAAGTATTTCATGGAATAAGGGAATTAATTAGGTTAGGTTTTTTCTGCTTGGATTTATGGTTTTAATAAGTGTTTTTCAAGGTCTTGTTATAGTATATATGGTTTCTTAAATATTGTTAGGTAGTCATTAATGTTAGGGTATCATTGTGAGTAAATGTCCGACAGACAAGGGCATAAAGATGAGCCTCAACAAGGTTTCTTAGTTATGGAAACTTCAATAATATTAGGGAACCTAGGGCTTATACAAAGGCTTTCCATACATCACACAAGTTACGACAACATGTGGCAATCAAGGACTTTCCAATTCTAAGGCTTGCCACATCAATGACACATAGGACAAGGGTAATGCTCCATTTGTATTTTAGGGTTTGCACATAGGGATAGGGTTTTCTCCATATTAACATCAATGAAAACTTTACCAACAATAAACAACTAAAAACGAACACAAAAATGGCCCAAAAAATGTTGACCGTGCATGGCATTAATTATGCAAATAATATAACACATACCCAACATTTTTTTTTTTAAATATTCAAATGTTATTATAATATAATATGTAATAAAAAAATATAGCACACACACACACACACAACTTTAAAAAATTGTGAGATAAAAATACTTATTTTAATTATATAATCAAAATAAATACGCCAATATTAAGGAAAGGGAAACCATTCATGAAATGCATATTTCATACTTCATTGAAAACACAAATGAACATAATAATATGTTACATACAAGATTTATGTTACATACAATATTTCATGTAACAAAATAAACTTTTTGAAAGGTTTCCAAGTCTTCAAATCTGATTTAAAATAGTCAATAATAATATCAATGTCCTTCCAAACATATTTTTTTGACCCTCTCACCAACCAACTGAACCCTTCCTCTTCAAGGAGAGTATTATATATAGAGAAAACTATTTAACAAAAAAATATTTAAATTTTGTTAAGTGTTTAATTCAAATAAACATAGAAGGTAAATTGAAAGTAAAATCATTTGAACAAATTAAATTTACTTTCTGAAGAAAAGCCACAGTATTTGAGGTTGTTGATGAGGTCGTCTGGATTATTCATTATTGTGTCTCATCATTCAATGGAATTGAGTTAGCTCTGGCTCTTGATGGATTTGTTTCGCCTATTTTCTTGTGAGGAATTATGTCCAACTGGTGAAGAGATCTGGGATCTGAGTTCAGTGTATTGGATTGATGTTACCCAAACTACTCTCACATTTCCTAATTCGTTTTAGTACATAACTTTTATTTATGATATATTTATGTGAATAGTTGGAAATAGAATTCATGCATGCATATGGGGCCTAAAATTAATTCTTAATTTTTGTAATTGTCCATTCATAAATGGATTCAATCTATTCTTTATATTCCTCTCTATGTTATTCCACACGTTTTAAGCATATAATTAGAGGTAATTCCTTTCAATATCTTTAGGGTAAACCATCTTGTGATATTTTATAATATCCAATGGACTATCCAAACCTTGTTACACCACTCAGTAGATTCCTAATCCAATATTTTATAATTGAAACATTATATTTCCTTTGTTCTACGAATATTTTCATCATCTTTTTATCAATCTTGGAAATCTTACTAATGTTAACAGGGTTTTCTTTCTTCTCCCTCAAGAAAATTTTATCAATTTCATCTGATGCCACTTTATCCTCACCGCGGTCTCGACTTTATTGGAAATTTGTTGGAGATTAAGATAAAGACTAAAAATTTTATAAGTTCTATCATAAAACTTATGTTAGACCTATTTCAGTCAATCGTTGATAATGGTGGCATGAGTCTTGAACATGGATGTGTTTAAAATTTCCCTTTTCAATGTCTCTAGTATATCAATATGTGCTTATTTCAACTCCTCTATTTGTTTTCCAAATATTTTTTCTACTTCAGCTAACTTCTTTTGAAATTGAGTTTCAACTTGATGTTTCTCCTTCTTATAATTCTCCTCTTTCTCTATTAAGTAACTTCAAAACCTTCATGTAACCTTTGGGTATTCCGTTGCAATTACTAATTTTGGTTATTCCTTAGATCTCGTATTTTATTTTCGAGAGCATTAGTCATATTTATTGATAGACCAACAACTTATGCAATTCATTGATAGATCATTTATTGACCATAGCAAAATCTCCTAAGGCAGAGGAGTTATCCTTTCTAACTTCTACTGGTTTTCTAGTAGGGTACCAAGTTGTTGATGTAAACTCGTAAAAGAGTACATATAATTTTGTCTTTCTAGACCCTTTAACTATAGCCTTTAATTGAGAACTAAAATAATAATTTTCCAATAAAACCACTCACTTACTCACTAGTTGCACTTGATCAATATTGGCAAAAAAATGGCAAATCTCTTTGGACTAATTGCTAGTGGGGTAGCAATACCTTGAGGAGAAATGACTTGTGTTATACAGGATTATTTTAAAAAAAAATTAACATTATGATCATTCAAATTATATAATGCACTATTAGATTTAGTCATGGGTTCATTTGTATGCTCGATAACCTCTGTTTTTTCAATAACGGGTGTTTTATCTACTTGTTGTTTCTACTTTGACTACTTTAATTCTGAAGGATTTCATTCCTTGGCTTATAAAATATGTTCTTGATCTCATCTTATGTCTTGTTAGTTTTATTATTTTTCATTTTCTAGAGATGCTATATTCACACCACTTGTAGTGCTTAGAGAAATTTCTTTTGAAGTAACTTGGTCATCATTTTGTATTATGACAACATCAACTTCAGATTCATCTTCGGGAAGCAAAGATCTAATAGTTTACTTAACTCGATGTTTAAAAGGAGAAACAACTCAAGGTATGTCCCTTTCCTAGAAGAAAGGCATGTAGAACCCTTCTTTGTATGCTGGTAAGTTTTTCTTTATCACAAGGTCATTCAATGTAAATACTCTAAGGTTAGCTTCCAAAAATGAAAATTCATTCCTTAAATGGTCAAAAGGAGGATCTTGATGGTCATAAATTTTAGAATGCATAACTATCTTTAAATTTTCGTTTAATATATCATAGGATCACATCTAAAAAGGGATTAAATAAAACCAAAAAAAAATTAGACCTTTTGCTTCATCTACTACATGGGCTCTATCAAGAAGAGAATAATGACCAATTTTAATAGGGATGATTACCGAAAATTTCTTGGAATTTTTAAACAGTTTCTTGTTTATTACACACATAACTCTTTGATTAGTTATTTCCTTTAGTGACAATCTATCAATAATATATGTAGGGAGTAGGTAAGGAGAAATTTCACACCCAAAAATTCGAATTAGGTGTACCTCTCTTTTATAAGCCAATTTTTAATTTCCTATAAAGCACTATGAACATCACTAATAATTTTGAAAGTGGGCTTATCGTGCAACAATTGGTATAACGGTTCAGTAAAAATATTACAAATATCATACATAGGATTTGTGTACTGGCTACTAGAAAGCATAGAATAGTATTGAGGGATAATTTTTTCTTTTTCTGACGAGACCCATTTTAATGAAGGGAATGGTGAGATAGCTATTATACCATCTAAGAGATAGGTGGACATGAAAAATGGTGAGCCAAAACTTGGCGAAGAAGACAATGATACCTTGAATTCATTGGTAATATTGTGAGATAAGATATCTTCCCAATTAAATGTCTTGGTCTTTTGAAGAACACCATGAAACAAAGGAACCCATTCCTACTTGAAATGATTAATTTTTGGTTCGTTATATAACCTAGAAATCATAACTATTACCAGGGAATGTGGGGAATTGAATCTCCCAATAAGATAATATTATTTATTTATTTTAGCTTTAAACCCTTGGCAATAAACAATCCATCTCTTTATGCATTTGGTTGACTCCATCTTATGCCTAATTAACACATTGTTTTCAAATTAATCCAAATATTTTACATTAAGATAGACTTCAGGAGCATCTATATTATACATATTTTGTAAGGTTTCAAGCCTCCATGTACCAACTACATTTCCATAACCACAATGGGACATAAGAGTGATGAAATGTTTTCACGAGTTCTTAGAGTGAATGATTTAGTTTTGCGAGGAAATGGATAATATTAAGTGTTTCTTTAATGAAGGTAATACCCTTCATAAATATCCATAGAGTTCGATTTTGTAGAGTCATTTTAGTATTGAATGCAGGTCTAATAATTCCTTAATGACCAATGAATGAAGTTGTTAATTCGAGCATGGATAGTCCAACAAGATTTTCAAGCTTGGTTAAATTCTTTGGATCAAATAGAGGAATTTATTTTTAAACCATAATCCATGATTAATCAGAGTTAAAATCCTTATTACAATTAATCATGTTTAAGTTACTCATGAGTTTAAGATATCATCTGGCCATCCGAGGCATGGTAGGTGTAAGGGGTATCAACCAACATAATAGCCTAGATACCATATTTGTTTTATTATTTTCTATTGGCAATTAATTATAGTGATTAACTTAATCCTATGATCAAGCGAGCTTAATACAACTCCGAACATCCAGTGTGGGGGCATGAAAAATGTTCATGTTCGAGCGTGAGACTGAATGGGTGGATTCATAAGCACTCGTTAATTCATTCAGATTAAGCTTGATTATACTAGGATGTTAGTTGGTCATCTGAGGGGCAGAGTGTGCGAGGCATGCTAGGCACACTGCTAGCCTCGATGGGTGGATACATGAATGGAATTCAAAATGAAATAAAGTATAATTCCAAAAGTGGTAGAATCATTTTGTTTAACAAATGGTATAAGGAAAATCCAAATATCCTGTCATCTTGGGTGGCCAAGGAATATTCTGTCCTAGGACGAGGCAGATGTTGGATGGGTATATTATAAAAACTTGTGATTGTATCTGCTTATTCACTCCAAAGGTGATCCATACATGGATTGCTGATATTGTTCAAACAAAACCATATAAAATCATACTTAAACATCGATCTTTCGCAATAAAACCATTGAGATAAACTTATCACTAACTAAACAATGAATAATGAAATCGAAAGTCAAATTTTTTAATAATATACACGTTTATCTTAGAAAGAAATGGGTTGTTGTTGTATATAACACAACAAATGGCAACACATTGGGCAACACAATTATCTTTGTCTCACACATCAACAAGAATACTTATTCACATCTAATATTGAAAAGAAGTTTTATGACGGTTAGGATATATCTCTTTACTTGTGGGTACCACTTTATGTTCATGAACTTAATAGAGATTCTCACTAATCATGAACATTAGGTAACTAACAGATTTCTTTTTCAAGCCAACTTATGGGGTTATTTTCTTTAGCTTTCAATCTCTAAAAATTTAATAAAATTCATGGCATAGGGCCTTCATTATGGGTAAATCTTTGCTTCTGGCAAGAATCGACATCCTTAACAAAGAAGCCTTAGTATCATATGTTGTCCAGTATCCATATCACCCAAGAGTTTACTTGTACTTCCCATATTTTATGGTGCTTTAAATTTCCTTTTTTAGATTTTAAAGTTGCTTTTCGTTTTATGAAAATATTTGAAATTTCCATTTGTTTGCAATTTAGGTGAAACGAAATGCGGTGATACAAGAGTTACTTTGAGTTGCTTGCTAGTTTACTTCCAAATTTAGCTCAAGTTATTCCTTCCATCAATTATTCTCAATATAAGCCAATTAGCATAAGCGTGTAAGAAACCTAAAATATTAATGTGCTAGTATTAGAAATATGACTTCATATAAACAAAAAAGTTTCATCGCAAATGTAAAAATTTTACTTATAAGTCACGAAACTTTGTAAGAATGATTAAGTGTAGTGCTTTCATTTTTAGACAATAATTTATGAACAACCCACATGTTATCATTTATTTGTTGAGGGTTACATCCTATTTTCAAATCTTCAAGCAAACAAAAGCCGCATAAAAGACTTACACATTTTAATAGTAGAATTATAACAACATTTAGAATTAAAAAAAAACCAAAAATATATATAAAAAAAATTAAACAAATTCTAAATACAAATATGATTCAAGCAGTGAGAAAAACTCAAAAAATTAGTTAATCGAAAGTGGCCTAAAGTAAGATCTGGAAGAACCAAAATCCCAAGTAGTGTAAACAAATTTCAAATCCATAGTTCAAAATGGAAACGATAGATGAGGACATGAGGGATAGGTTGAATTGTAAATTCGGCCTTTTATCCCTATTAAATCTATTTAATATTCTTTATCATATCCTTTCATTTAAATTAATATTATCATTAAAACTCATTTTACCAATGCATGGGATGTTTGTGAAGTACGTCTTTTGAAAGAAAATGATATAAATAGATAAATCCTAAACTACATGTATATTTATGACATCATATTGAAAATTAAAGGAAGCATAAAAAGTGATACATAAATAAAGATCCAATTGTGGTAATTACTCACTTTATATTCTTCCTTAGTAATCAATGATGTTTTAGAAATTTCCTATGTTATTTCAATTGATAATAAAAATTAAATATTCAACTTGGAAAAAAATGTTGAACAATATCGTATATATAAATAAGAGAGGAGAAAGTTAAGTGAAGTACACTTTCTTTAGATGATAATTTATCTTAAGCTTAAATTAACTACGTTATTTCATTGAGAAAAATAAATGTAATTTAAAATAAAACAAAAAACTTATTAATCTATTTATAACTTAACCTAACCTACATTAGTAATCAAAATTATTTAAAATCAAATTTCCATTGTAGACATTCATGTTGCATTAAACGTGCATATATATATATAGATATATATATAGTTGTTATAGTTGGTACAACACCACCCTAAAATTTTTCTTATCCTTTCCTAATTTTCAAGGATCTAACTCCCATTAAACCTTATAGTTGTTGGTTGCATATGTTTGTCTTTACTCAATTTTGTTCTTGGAATGCGTGATGGTTTGGGTTGTCATTATCTTAACAACACATTCTCTAGCTTTGTAATCTCCATGTTATACAAGTTGTAGACATTCTCCTCATTTATCGCCATACTTCTCCTTACTCTTCCTTTGATTTTCATTCTTAAGCTTGAACCTTCACTTGATTTCATGGCATTTTAAAGGCATCATGTTCTGAATTTTCATACTAAAAGTTCACATGACATCTCAATCATGATTGTTTATCTTTCCAACCCAAGTTTTTTTTTATGTATATCTTTACAAAACTCCTTTTCAAAATAAATACCCTAAAATTTATAAAATTGTTCATAAGCATATTTGAAATTTATAAAATTTGTTTTGCCAAAATATTCTTGGTTGTCTATTTATGTTTGCAACCTCCACCCTTCATCGTGAATTTCAAGTCTTAGTATGAAATTTATGAAGTGGAAAAGGCTCCACTTGCCAATATTACAAGTCATTCAATTCACCATGGGGTGAAGGGGACTTATAAGAATTAATTTTACTATTGAAGGTGAACAAGCCATTGTTACAAATTACAATCATGTGTACATCCTTTATTAATGGGCTCTAGTGGATTTCAATTAAAATTTCCAAAAGGATCGTACCAAGAAGCATTACAAATGACGTTCAATAAAACAAGTAACAATAACAATCAAATGAACGATCGAAGGCATAATACAGAAAGCCATGAAGGGGTTGTCAATGTACCCTGAACAGACCAAAGTGCTAATAACTATGAGGCCGCAGTCAAATAAATAGTGAATATATATATATATTAGTGATCTCCCAACCTGGTACGTTGAGAGATCACTCATGCCACCATTTCTCACATTTAGTGATATGGGTGGTATCATATCGTGAGGACTATGGATATTAGACATAAAAATTTTGTGGGGTATATTTATGTCAATTGTTGATTGTCTAAATATTATCAAATGGATATGGGCGTTGTCAATTATTTGACCACACCCATGTGAGGAACATATCAGTCCAATTGCCTTATATATGGGAATCAACAATTGACATAAGCTCAAGGATTCATGCTAAAGGTTATATGATGTGTGAACAAATATATATGAATAATTCACTGGTTATTGGTCTCCAAATAATGTGTTGGAGACAAAATATGTTATCTAAATTTACATATAAGTTGTTGGTTCTCATAAACCATGTGCACTATGTTACAATCACCACCCTTGGTTAGATTCATATTTTTTGTGTCATTGTGAATCATTAAATATTGTAGTGCCATTGTTAGGAGAAATTGACACTATCTAAATAAGTCTTGTGCAAAATTCTAATCTGAGGGAATCTAGAACAGAGTGGGATATCATATGTAAATGATGATGGATGCCACACATACAATCGCACTGCCAAATAAACGTGTTGTTTTCATGACTCATAACCATATGAAACCCTTCATTGAAAATGACAAAAATGAATAAGAAATCAAGTAACAAGAAACCAATAACATCTAATGTTAATAAGAGAGAGAGAAATTCCTAGAGAAAAAAGACCATGTTTTTCTCTCATCAATCCAAAAATTGCTAATCTAGTTCATTGGATTTAGTTGAACCTATACCCATGTCAAAGAAAGCAGTTCTACAAAGAAGTAATTCGTGTCAACTTGAAAATATATGTATGGAAAACAAATGTTTGAAATAGTTACAATGGGGACTTATGTGATCATGTGTCAATCAAACATGATCTATGGACACTATATAATAAGAAACATGATATCGCGTTCACGTGCGTTGTGCGTGATTATTCCCTTGTCTTGAGATATCGTCTTTACACATTACAATCAGCATTAACACATGCACGTGATGGTTAATGATTAACCCTTGTCTTGAGATATTGTATTTACACATTACAATAAGTTTTGATACATGTATGTTTTTTTTAACATTTTGAAGGTTCAAAACGAAACAAGTAGCGTATATATGTTTTGGTAAACATAGTAGTCAAATCATTGATCGAAAGTCGGTCCTTTGTATCAAAAACAAGAGGTCTCAGATATTATACACCAATTTGATGTCTAACTTGCCTAAACTTAAAATTAAATAATAATAATAATAATAAAAGTTAGTGGTAGTATGTTGGAAAACAAGAGCTATGAAAGGATGTAATCAAGATCATATTGATACGTTGTTATAAAATACTAATTAAAGGAAACATTGAAGAAGGAATATTGCTTAACTATTTATGAATAGTGTGTTCTAACGCTCGTCCTTTCAAGAGAGATTACATGTCCTATGATAGACTGGTCAACTAGATTTTAGGAGATTATCTAAATCCAACATTGATTATCTACATGAAATCATTTCTCTCAAAAAATTTTGTGAAAGAAAATGCCTTATAACTCATCATTTTCCTTCTTAGCTAGGGATTTAATGCCATATTTTCTCTGTAGAATGTAGTCAGCAACTTCATTATTTTCTGCTAGTAGATTTTCTTTGCTCTTAGTATTTTCACACCCATTTTCGACTCCCCATTGTTGGCTTATGTAAAAGAAGAGGGAAACACATTTGCGAGAATCCTCGACTATTCCTGGCTTTAAATTTTACCATGGACTAGAAGCCTCTTGAACGCCAATAACTATGAGCTCTATTGGAATAAGACTTAGAACCATTTTGATTACAACCATTTTATTCATTAGATTTCTCCGCGTTCAAGTCTCTGCAAGTTGTATCATGGGAATAATTGTTGTGATAATGTAATAATAATGTTCTGGAAGGGAAAATTAAATCACTTTGTTGTGAATATTACCTGCAATGAGCCATGAAGAATACTCTCTTATCTCTTTGGTGCATTACATGATGCAATGTGTATTCCACCTTGCAATTCCAGCCTTTGGTGCATTATGACATGACAACTTTGTTCTTATTGATACATGCCCCTAGTTGTGCCTTGAGCAACACATTGTACCCTTCTAGTGGACAAACGTGTATCCGTTACCTTTTGCATGTGCAACCATGTCTGTCATGATTAGTGATACATATTAGATTTCGTTGAGAAGATATGAATGAGCATTGCTTTAGGTGCCAAAAATATTAGTGTTGAATTTTGATGGAATCACAAAAAAAATAAAAAGCAAGAGAATGCATAAAAGGGAAAAATTAGATTGAGATGCACGCCATTCAAAGGAGAAATACAATCTAGCATCTAGAAATTCATAAATACTTTGATGTATTACTGGACTCTCCTGATCTAACAATTATATCCACTGTTAAATATAGAATCCTTCTACTTAATTCTTTGCATAAATTTAATCGCCAATTGCAAACACATGAAGAAAAATCAATTGCACATAACAAAGAAGTTTTTACCAGGAAAGCATAAAACTAAAAAACCCAACTATCATATATTATGTATATCATGGATCATGAAACAATCTCATACAAAAATTTACTCCAAGAGCTCTCAATACAATATGCAATCATCTTACAATGTCATACAAAAATTGGCTCACACATGCACCAATTTACTGCCCCCTAACAACCTGCCTCCACTGTGCAATCCCTGCTAATGAAGATCCCTGAATGAATTCGATCTTGCCTTGCCTTGACTACGCAATCCTCATTGGCATCTCCAATGTGTGTGTAGATGCAGTGAATGCACCACTATAGTCACAACTAATAGTCAACCAGACCTTTTCACCTATCTCTCAACTGGGTCTCCACTGGATTTGACATGCATGTAGTTAACAATAGTATTTCTTTAGTTGCATGTGATACCACTGCTTCTCGATTAATTAAAAAATTAATTCATTGAGCTCTCACTACTGCTTTAGTTACAACTAGTTACAACTAGCACAACTAAGTTTAACTCACTTAATTGAGTTAAACTAAATAACAACTCACATAACTACACATCCAACTCTGTTACAACTTTGTATCACTTAGTTACAACAAAGTCTACTCTACATGTCCCACCAACCAACCTTAGAACTCGTAATTCCTTTAGTCAATTGGTTTTCCACATTAGTTAACTGAAATCAAGTGCTATAAGGGAATAGATTATTATTTATTGTCTAATTATTATTAAGGGCTAATAATAATTGACATCCGATCTATTTTTAGACATGTGATCTATAAATAGACTTCGCCCATCCATCTAAAAATAGAATCTCATCTATAAATAGAATTTTCTCAACTATATATAAATAGACTCCCTCTATAAATAGAATATGCTCACCATTCTAAAAATAGATATACACCTAAAAATACCCTGCAAGCCCCACCTAGTGAAGGTGCTTAATTTTCATTGGGATCATCATCTTGTTGAAACTCAACACTCCCTCTCAACAAGAAAGGGATTATCCTTCACCTCGATCCAGTCTCTATGGTATTCGAATTTGCTCCTGGTGAGCGTCTTCATCAGAATATCTGCATCCTGGTCTTCTGTTGGAATGTACTGAAGCAACATGATCTTTCGCTGCACACAATCTCTGATATGATGATACCGAATATCTATATGCTTAGATGTATCATGAAACACAAGATTAATCGAAAGTTTAATGCAACTCTAATTATCACAATGAATCACTGTAGGATCTAAATGAGAACTGAACAAACCGACTAGGATCTTCTTCATCTAGATAACCTCACATACAGCTTGACTGGCTTCCATGTATTTTTCTTCCACTGAACTGAGTACCATGGATCATTTTTTTCTGTTGTACCAAGAAACAAATATAGATCCGATATTGAAAACCCATCATGATGTGCCCTTTCTATCCATTGGGATGCCCGCCCAATCTGCATCTGTGAAGCCATGCAATTGCACCTCATCCGTATGTCTGTGCCATAAGCCATAATCAGTTGTGCCCCTGAGATATCTCAGGACATGCTTTCCCGCCTTCCAAAAGAGCTTGGTAGGCTTAACCATCGCTTGACTAAGCTAGTTCACTGCATAGCATATGTCCGGTCTTGTATTAACTAAATACATGAGCGAACCCACCAACTGTTGATAGACAGTAGTATCCACTACCTCTCCAAATGTAGCATCCTCTTTCCTCCAGTTTCCTGGAAGAGGAATATACATGGGTTTGCAGCCCTCCATGTGAAACTTACCGAGTATCTCCCTTGCATACTTTCCTTGAGACACAAACAGTTCACCTTCTCACTGCCATATTTCCAATCCAAGGAAATAGTGAAGGAGGCCATATCCTTCATCTCGAACTCCTTTGCAAGGTCCTTCTTGCATGAGTGTATCAACTGCTCATCACCAGTCAGTATTAAATCATCAAAATAAAGAATAATGATTAAAATCCTACCCTCCACCACAATCTGGTATAGGTTTGCATCCGCCTCACTCTTGGTGAAGCCAACTCTAGCGAAATAGTTGTCGATCCGAGCGTACCAAGCACGAGGTGCTTTCTTTAGCCCATACAGCACTATTTTGAGTCTGCACACATGCGACTCACTCCTGAAGATCTCAAATCCTTCAAGATGCTCAATGTACACTTCTTCCTCAATGATCCCATTAAGGAATGCAATCTTCACATCCATCTGATGAATGTGCCAACCCATCTGCGCTAAGAGAGCAAGGATGCTCCTTATGGAAGAATACCGTGTGACAGGTGCAAAGGTTTCTTCATAATCAATCCCCTTGATTCGTGAGAAGCCCCGGGCCACAAATATTGCCTTATACTTCTCAACACTCCCATCAAAAACTTCATTTACCTTGTAGATCCATATTAAACCTACCACTAATTTATCGACCGGCCTTGGAACAATTTCCCAAGCACTATTTCTGACAATGGCATCATATTCCACCATTGCATATACCTATGTGGGCTCCTTCACTGCTTCGTGAAAGGAAGATGGCTCAATCACAATACATTTTCTCATGAGAGCCATGGATCCAATGAATTGGTCAAGAGATTGTATCTATCTATGCTGTGAAGTAGGGACTCCTACATTCTGTGCCGCATCAAGATTTAGCCTCTCAGCTTCTGTGTTACGCCTTCTGCCAGTTCAAATGTTTGGCTCTGCATGAGTGGACTCCTCCACTCAATGAACCTCCTCCTATGGTTCATCCACATCTATAGATTCATCTTTGGGAACAAGTAGTTCCTCCTCTACATGCAATTCTATCTCCCTCTCAAGAGACAACTTCATGGCTTTCTTCACATTGAATTTTATATCCCGCCGCACCATAGTCATTCGACTGTTTAGCAAATACACATGGTAATTATGTGGTGTTTCTGTCTACCCCAAAAATATCCCAACTTTAGTAGTAGGCTCTAGCTTCTTCCTGGCATTCTTGGTCACATGAACATAAATAGATGAGCGAAAAATCTTAAAGTGAGAAACATCTGGTTTCTTACCAGTAAAAAATTCTTCAGATGTACTCATGCCAAGTACTCTATGAGAACAACGGTTTTTCACATAAACCACAGTGTTGCATGCTTACACCCACAAGTGCATTGGTAGGCCCTGATCATGCAGCATAGCTCGTGCAACACCCACAATCGTTCTGTTCTTCCTCTTTACGACCCAATTCTGTTGTGGGATATGAGGCACTATGAGTTCTCTCTGAATTCCTTCTTTTCTACAGAATTCTTTGAATTAGTTCGAGATATATTCACCACCATTATCACTTCTCAGAGCCTTCACTTACTTCCCTGACTCTTTCTCCCCCATTGCTTTAAATTCACAGAACTTTTAGAATGTTTGATCTTTCTTCTCCATGAAAAGATCCAACATCTACGAGAAAATTCATCAACAAAAATAACATAATACATGTGTTTTTCTATTGAAGCAACCGAGAATGGTCCAAACATGTCCGTGTGAACTCTCTCTAGGATCCCCACAACACGGTTATCCTTTTCATGATAGGTAGTCTTCACAAACTTACCCATGGTACATCCCTTGCACTGATCTATTTGCACAAGTGTACCCTTCCGAAGTCTAGTAGAAATTTGCTGCAAAATCTTTAGGGCGTCGTGGTGAAGATGGCCCAATCACCTATGCCATAATTTGCCCTCATCCCGGCTCACCACTTCGTTTTCTTTGCCCACCTTTGCAGCACAACCATCTACCTCCAACTTGTAGAGATTATTGACTCGAATTGCTATCCTCTTGGTTTTACCCATTGTTTTATGTCACATTAAATCTTTTACATCAGTAAAAACAACGTCATAACCTCTATCCTCCAACATTGCGACTGAGACCAAGTTTTTCTTTAGACCTGGAACATGCATAACATCTTTCAACATAAATGGTTTACCTAAATCCCTCTCAAAGGTAATGGTACCAATGCCGGTATCATTGTATCATCCATCGTCGCCCATCTCTATATGCATTTGGATATCTTTCTCCTCCAAGTCACTCAAAAGCTCCTTATCTCCCGTCATGTGGAAGGAAGGACCACTATGAAGATACCATACCTATCCCATTGCGCTTGAAACCATGCATGTGATCAAAGAGAAATCAAGTTCAAATTGTGAGGCAAGGGCCTCACCGGCTGTAGCTCTAGCAACCCTCTTCTTCTTCTTTTTCTGTGGGTAGTTAGTGGCAAGACGCCCATGTTCATGAAAGTGAAAACACTTCACCTTGGACAAATCCAACTTCTTTCCTTTAGCCTCGGATTTTGAGTGGGATTTCTTCCCCTTCCCTTTCCTTGCTTTGGTAGCCAAATCACAATCCTTTTCATGGTCATGCCTTGATGAAGAGACATCCCTGGTGTTCCACCTGAACTCTTCCTGCACTAGATCCGACCACAATCATTCCCAATCTGACAGTATTTCCTGTCCGTTGACAGAGCCTTGATAACTGCGCCAACTCTTAGGAAGTCGCAAGAGAGCCAAGCTCACCAAATCATCATCAGCAAAAGTGATTCCCACACTCCCCAGTTCATCCTGATACTAGACAAACTTTGTGAGATACTTAGGAATATTTTCGCCCTTCTCCATTTTGATTTTTCTGAGTTTATCCTTCAGCACCAATTTCCTATGGTCGCTGCTACTTTGGAAAATATCTTTCAAATCCTTCCACATTGCAAATGGAGTGGCTTTCCCATGAAGGCTTGAGATAGTATGGTCTCTCACACCTTCCAACATAATCCTTCTTATGTTCGCTACTTTCTTTTGCCATACGTCAAGTAATGCAGCATCTATCGAAGTGGAGTTAGGAGCATTATTGTCTATGAATTCCTTAAGCCATTATCTTCAAGCACCGCCTCCATCCTATCCTTCCATGCAATGTAGTTAGAGCTGCCCTTGGTTACATACTCTAACTTCAAACCATTGAAATCCATTTCAATGTTTACTCAACTGTTGCACCAAGATATTCTTGTAGCAAATTCAAAGTGTTTCCACCAACAAAAATCATCTACTACTTCAAATTGCAATATTATCTGCTTCGATACCATGTAGAAATTTATTAATACTATGATGTATTACCAAACTATCCTTACCTAACAATTATATCCACTATTAAATACATAATACTTCTATTTAATTCATTGCGGAAATTTAATCGCCAATTGTCAACACATGAAGAGAAATCAATTGCACATAACACATAAGTTTTTACCGAGAAAGCATAAATCTAAAAACCCCCTACCATATATTATGTATATCATGGATCATGAAACAATATCATACAAAAATCTACTCCAAGAGCTGTCAATACAATATACAATTGTCTCACACTTTCATACAAAAATTGGCTCACACATGCACCAATTTACTGCCTCCTGACAACCTGCCTCCACTGCGCAATCCCTGTTGATGAAGATCCCTGAATGAATTTTATCTTGCCTTGCCTTGAGTGTGAAATCCTCATTGGCATCTCCAATGTGTGTGTAGATGCATTGAATGCACCACTATAGTCACAAGTAATAATCAACCAGACCCTTTCACATATCTCTCAATCGGGTCTCCACTAGATCTAACATGCATGTAGTTAATAGTAGTATTTCCTCAGTTTCATGTAAGACCACTACTTGTGAATTAATTAAATAATTTATTCACTAATCTCTCACTAGTGTATATTTAGTTACAACTAGTTACAAATAGCATAACTAAGTTTAACTCACTTAACTGACTTAAACTAAATAATAACTCACATAACTACACATCCAACTCTGTTACAACTTTGTATCACTCAGTTACAATGAAGTCCACTCTGCATGTCCCACCAACCAACCTTAGAACTCGTAATTCCTTTATTCAACTAATTTTCCACATCAGCTAACTGAAATCAAGTGCTACAAGAGAATAGATTATTATTTATTGTCTAATTATTATTAAGGGATAATAATAATTCACAACCAATCTATTTTTAGACATGCAATCTATAAATATACTTTTCCCATCCATATATAAATAGAATCTCATCTATAGATAGAATTTTCTCAACCATCTATAAATAGACTCCTGCTATAAATATAATATGCTCACCATTCTAAAAATAGACATACACCTAAAAATAGCCTGCAGGCCCCACCTAGTGAAGGTGCTTCCACATCACTAGCATCATCATCTTGTTGAATCTCAACATAACATTGAAGACCATTGGAATGATTCCACTAATGAAAACCACTTGTAATGCATATAAAAAACATTATGGACGCTAAGGCATGTACACAAATAATAAAATACATTCAACATGTAAGGAGTCTTCACGAAGGAGTTAAAAAATATTTCATTGAATACATTAAAAGGAATGCACTAAAGGGAACAAAGGATGAGGGCCACACTAAAGAAAAGGACCAATACCTAAGTTGATCAAGCTTAATCATTATTTTAGGGGTATTAAATTTCATAGTTACCTTAATCTTGATGATGTTGATTGCTTAATTATAATTATTTTTTAATTTATTATAGCAAATATGTTGATATTGCAATCTAAGTATTGGTTCTATGTTTACAGGCTTAGAATTACAGGGAATTTTAAATACTGCATGGATGTGTTATCCTAAGTGATGGTGATCATGAAATATTTCACTCGGCGCCATAGTGACCCTAGGGAGACCAAGGCATCAACAAAGCATGTGAATATCGATATCTCTCCTACAAATACTATGTAAAAGCTTAATTACACCTTATGTTATTTCATAAATGCATTAATTTATCATAAATGAAAAATTATTGAAAAGGACAAAAAAAATCCAAAGGTCACTTAGAAGATAAAAATTCATGGTGGAAGTCTAAAAGTCTTAGGGATATCAAGAGTAATTAATGGACTTGAAAGGTATTTCATGATCAGAAACTGAACTAGGAGAAAAAATTTGCTAAAAAATGAAATTTCTCAGAATTTCTCAAATCTATAATGACTGCGAAGTGATCGTCACCCTGAATCTGACGCACTTCATTTCGCTTAAAACAGACTATGTATGTGAAAGTTAGAGCTTGTTGTCTATTTTTACAAACAACTAAAATTTGTGCAGAATTGGTAGGATGATGACAGGGCAGCCCATTCTGCAAAAATAATATTCCAAGGAATATTCCCCAGGTGGACTAGTGAACAATCAAAAGTGTCAATTTTTGGTTGCTCTAAAAGGTGGGTGATGTGTTGAGTTCTTACTAGTTAATGTTGATCCAATTGGGTCACAACACGTGGCATGCCCGGAAGCCACCATGTGACCCCTCCCAAAGGTTAAAATCATATTATATTGTGGAAAAATTTCATATGGGAGGATAGGCGGAGGCCGGGCTCGACCTCGCAACATTGCCTGCAACACGCAACAACCATACCAACTCCTCTACCACATGTTTCTTAACTAATTGTGCTCCTGAATTATATTCATTATAATATATGGTATATGGTGGGGGTATGTGGGGGCCAGCATCGAAGGGCCGAATCCCAATACTAAACATGACATATGGCCATAACCGTCGACTGGGCCAATGCTAAGCTGAGGTTTAAAGTGCTAAACCACGAGTTAATTAACCCTTAAACATATTTAAATATGTGCTAATCCGAGATTAAGGTTAAGCACCAGGTTAGTGGCTTAACATGCTTAATTAGCACTAACCACCACTAATCTCCAGTTAATGCAAGATTATCCATGCGGTTTAAGTTGGCGAAGTCCGCCAATTTTGGGAAGATGTCCAGTTCTAGGAGACTTAACTCAGTTTGCTCTAGTTTTAGAGGAGTTTTCCTAGGAAAATTTGATTGAGCCATAACTTGATCAAATTTCGACCAATTCTGGCTCAGAAAGAGTCTATCCTAGAATATTTGGACATTCTGAAGCCATTGGAGCAAGTTTGAGAGCCACCAGAGCTCAGGAAATGATTTTACTCAAAACAGTGATCAAATGATCGAAGGGGCCAAGCCATTGAGGCTGGTCCAACGAGACGTAGCCCAGGAGGGGTGAACTCCTTCATCACTATTGTGTAATGTGTGTTTTGTTGTGATTGTTTCCTACAATTTATTTTCCTATTTATGTGTTTTTAAAGCTAATTTACTTCATGACTTGCTCATAAAAGACACACAAAATTGACACATAAATCCTCTCATAAAATTTCTATTTGACACAATCCTTAAACCCACTTTTATTTTATACTGATGAGGAAGCTAGCATAACAAAACTAGTTTTTCCATACTCAGATGAAGTTGGTATCAGAGCACAATTTAGATCATTTTAGCCCAATTTTATCTCAAGGTTTTCCAAGGTTATATAGAAAATTAGCTATGGGTTTTTGGGGAAGGAGAATTTAACTGTGTGCAAGTCTATGTGTGTAAGATGAAAAGAGGAGAAGGTCAAGATTGAGGAACCAACTCTCAAATCATAGCAAAGAATATTTTTATGCATGACAAGTGTGATGACAACTTCATCAAGTGATGTTTCTAATCAATCATGCTTAGCAAGACTGTTTGATGAAGAGTTGTTGCAGAATCTCTTCATCATGAGAGATATGGCGGAAGAGATGGTTGCAGACAGGAAGGAGAGTAGTAGGCTTCGGCAGTAGTTGATGGTCATGAAGGAGGATAAGCAAGAGCTTCTTGAAAAGATGCATGAGATGGAGACTCACCTCCATATTGCAAATGAAACCCTAGCAAAGATGCATGAGATGGAGATTGAACTCCATGATACCAAGGAAACTTTGGCGAAGTATGTGCATGAAAATGAGGTATGCAAATCAATTTTATCTTCAATTTCCTCTCAAGATGAATGTTTTGGATTTTTTAAAAGACACACTAGAGGAATAGGGTCCAAATTGTTAAATGCAATGGGATATAAGGTAAAGGGTTATTCAAACATGCACAAGGAATTATAAACCCCATTGTTGTTGAGGGAAGGTCTTGGTACATGGGTCTAGGTTTTGGTGAACAACAGGATGCGAAGTACTCAAAAATTATCGAGACTTTTGGAAATGTTTCAAGAAAGGCTTCCATTACATGTTCGCTACCTCAATATTGTGTTTGTGGAGAATACAATAGGTTGACACCCAATGTTGAAGAGAATGATTTTAGCCATGCAATTAGTGGTTATGGACAACAAGAATATGGAGAATGCTCCAAATCTAAGGAGGAACATCAAGGTGTTCCAAGAAAGACTTTCATTACATGTTCATTACCTAAAACTTGTGAATTTTGTGCTAATAAGGAATGCAAAAGTTTTACATCCACTTTGCAAGAAGATGTTCATAAGCATGCAACTAATGGAAAAGGAAAACAAGATGATGTTGAAATATCTAAAGCCATTGAAGCCATTGTTGGTATTCCAAAGAGAGTCACTACCTCATCAAATTCACCTCCTCAAGAAGGCGAAAAAGGTGAATGTGCAATGTATAAATCTGACTTTAATCAAGTTGCTTTTAATTTTGATAAACATGGAAAATCTTCACATAAGATTTGGAGAAAATTTACATGTTCCTTTTGTTGTTTGAATAACCATAATATTTCGAGGTGTTGGAAAAAGATAACCATACAAAGGAAATTTTCAAAACAAAGGATACAGAAAGCCAAAGGACCAATGGACAATGCAAACCATGTTGAAAAGAAGATGCAATTATTTTTCACTCATTTCCATAAGCAAGGTCATATTGTAGTCAATTATAGGAATTTGTCTCCAACAAGTCATCCACGACATTTGAAGAAGTTGGAGAGATATTTTGACAATAATAGAAAAGAGGATTCCATATTTGATGTTAGAAAATTATATATTACAGAGTAATGAAACACATAAAATATGCGGAAACACAAGCACACAAAACACATAAAACCAGAGAGACACAAATATACGTCGTTCACCCAGTTTGGGCTATATCCGCCCCGAACAACCAGTCCTTCCTTTCTATTATCCAACAAAATTAAGAGACACAACCTACAACAGATCCGTTGTAATATCCTCTGTTCTCTCTCACAGTTTCCCTATCTGTTTCTCGCTCTAAGAATACACATACAATACACAACTGTAATACAATACCCTCATACAAAGCGAGGGTTTTCATTCTAGGGAAAAAAACCCTAAACTAAACATAACTTCTACCGTCAGATCATCCCCCTAATTATGAATGGCCCAGATTGACTAGAAATTACTATACTTTTACAAGGAAATTTTACATCTATTTTTAGCTTCAGGGGCACTACCCCCGAAACCCCCCGCCGGTGGCCCCTGGACCCCCCAGGCAGCATTTAATTACGGGTGGCATTGCCACCCCATTAAGGTATAGGGGTCAAACGTTGTGATATAAGATAAACAAGATAATCAGGCTCCACACCCAATAGTTGATGTGGGTCAGGGTGATACACATGATCAAGTGCAGCTGAAAGAAGTGCCATTGAAGTGTTTTGGAAAGAGATGGTTATAGTTCTTAACCAATTATGGCCTTGAATTTATTTTGATAATTGATTTAAATCTTGCCTTATTGATGCATTTCCTTGTTATTTGAATGCATTTTTTTTCTCTTAGAAGTATGTTGTATATTGCAAGAAGCAAGATGTTGGAAAAGTAGAGTTCTGTTGACTCACGTAGATGCAACAAAAATAGAAATTTGTAGTTGAAATTTGCATGTGAATGCATTTATTTTTCTCTAGAATTCATGTTGCATGTTTACGCCAGGAGGGTGTTTGAAAGTGGAGTATGTTGACTCACTTTTTTGTAGAAAATTTGATCATTTTAGCTCTTTAAGTACTCGCACATACCAATGGGATTCTTTTACTTGTGATTGTACTTGCGAGAGAAGTTGAGAATTGTACACATGCATGAGAGTTTGTGTGTGTGAATAGTGTAATTTTAAATAGTTTCATTGTGCTTGAATCTACATGAGTGATTGACTTGTGTTGGTTAATTTCTTTGTTAACATGTATGTTGTCAACTTGAGAGTGTTGATAATTTGCACATGCATGAGTGATCGACTTGTGTTGGTCGATTGATTGTTACATGTATGTCTTATCAACTTGGAAGATTTGATTTAGTATCCAAGGATTAAAGGGAGGTGTTGACGAATTGTTTCATGAGATGTGAAAATCTTGTTGTTTTGGGAAAATAATCATCAATTGTTGTACACCATTTTGTTTAACTTAATAGTCAGTGGTTTGAAGATACATGTTTTGTCGACTTGTGTTTGGTCAATGGGTTTGTACACCAAGATTTAAGAATGAATGATGATGTTCACAGGATGTGAAATTTTTTGCTTTAAAGGATCAAAAGGAAGAGGTCGTCAAGTTGTGTTTCTTGCATGATGTGTTTTTCGAGTTAATGGTTTTTCTTGTGACAAAATGTCTCAACATTTTGGAAGGTACACTCTTGAGCGAGAGGTTCATGATTAGCCTTCATTCTCAAATCATGGCATGAATAGCATGTCAATAGTGGAGGATGATGGAATCAAGAAGCAGAAAGAGGGACAAGATGACAAAAGATTGCAGAAAAAACAACAACCCTTTTGTAGACCATATAATGCATGACGCCAAGAAGTGAAAGAGATGGTGAAGAAATTCTTCTAGATGTGGAATTTGGTACCATGGACATAAAATAATGGTCATTTCATTTCTATTGATTACTGATATTTGAATTCATTGTTGTAGTTCAATCAGACGGTCCTAAATTGGAAAAGTGTTTCCAAGGAGAAGCTTGCATCAAATGCATGTTTATTCAAAGGAGGAACAAGATTCTCAGTGGGGAGGCCATCATTCAAGCTTTCCAATAATAAAGATATCGCTTTGTTACAACAATATGTTTTTAATTAGTTAGCAAGAAGCCAACAAGGGTTAGCAGCGAAAGGAGGACACTGGTTGAAGTCCCAAGCCATTTGCAAGAGTAGGAATGTCAAGGAACCAAAGTGGTTGTAATGAGGATTTTTCCAAGTATAATCAAGCCAATAGAACATGGAAGGGTGAAGAGAATTAAACTCTCATCAGATAACCAGCTTTTGTGGGCCCAAAACCCTTTCAGTGGGAAGTAGTGATCAGAAACTAAATTGGGGGCAAAAAATTGCTAAAAAATGAAAGTGCTCAGAATCGCTCGAATCCCAAATGACCGTGAATTTTGCGTCGCCCTGATTCCAGCGCATTTCATTTCGCTCAAAACAGAATTCGTATGTGAAAGTTAGATCCTATAGTTCATTTTCTACAAATAACTAAAATATGTACAGAATTGGCAGGAAGATGACTGGGCAACCGAGTAAAAAAAAAAAATATTCCAAGGAATATTCCCATAATATTTCCTAAGTGGACTATTGAACAATCACCAAGTGTCAGTTTTTGGTTAGTGCGAAAGGTGGGTGATGTGTCGAGTTCTTACGAATTAATGTTGGGTCAATCGGGTCATGACACATGGCAAGACCGGAGGCTGCGATGTGCCCCCTCCAAAACGTCTAAATAATATTATATTATAGTAAAATTTCATATGGGAGGACGGGTGGAGGTCGGGTTTGAGCCCACAACCTTGCCCGCAACACGCAACAACCATACCAACTCTGCTACCACATATTTCTTACTAAATATGCTCTTGGATTATATTTGTTATAACATATGGTATATGACAGGGGTAAGCGAGGGCCAGCCCCTAGTCCACATGAACTATGGCCATATCCACTGGGGGTCCAATGCTAAGCGGATATTTAAAGCGCTAAAGCACGGTTTAATTAACCCTTAAACATATCTAAATATGCACTAATCTGAGATTAAGGTTAAGCATTGGGTTAGTGGATAACCATGCTTAATTAATGCTAACCACAACTAATCTCTAGTTAATGCAATATTATCCATGCATTTTAAGTTGGTGGAGACTGCCAATTAAATTAGGATCTCCAATTCTAGCGGAGTTAACTGGAGTTGCTCCAGTTTTAGAGGAGTTTTCCTAGGAAAAAATCACTGAGCCCTAACTTGAGAATATTTCGACCAATTTTGGCTCAGAAAGAATCTATCCTAGTATATTTGGACATTCTGAAGCCATTGGAGCAGGTTTGAGAGCCATTAGAGCTTAGGAAATTACTATACTAAAACATTTGATCAAATAATGAAACATGCCAAGCCATTGAAGCTCATCCAAGGAGACGTAGCCCAGGAGGGGTGAACTCCTTCATCACCGCTATGTAATGTGTGTTGTGTGGTAATTATTTTTAGCAATTTATTTTACTTTTTATGTTTTTTTAAAGCTGATTTACTTAATTAATTTCTCATGAAATACACACAAATTTGACACATAAACCCTCTCATAAACTTGCTATTTGACACAATCCTTAAGCATGCTTTTATTTTATATTGATGAGGAAGCTAACATAACAAAACTAGTTTGTCAATATTCAGATCACCGAGGGAGTCCAAAATTCATAGGAGAATGTCAAAGGTCACACTCCTTACTCTATAAATGCAACCTATTCTTCAAGCAAAAGGGATTTCAGCACTTGAGCCAGGCTAGACATAGGATTTCCGTTTTGTGTTTTAGGAGCTAAAAGCCTTGGTTCTTTGTAGCTTATAGGTGGAGTGGTTGTGAGGCTATTTTTATGTCAGGAAGATGTTAAGAAATTCTTTCATCCCAGAATTGGGTTTTTATGAACATGTTTACATGTACTTAAATTGGTGACACTATTAATGAGAAGCTTCAATTCATGCACTAATTCCCATACATGATAATCGCACTTGTAATTACTATTCATGATTTCTTCATTTATCTATGTGGGGTTTAGACATTTGTTATATGTTGACGAACTATTTTGTTTCATGTAGTTAGTGTGCTAGCTTTGAATCTTTTCCCTTGTTCAATGTTAATGTTAGGGATTAATTGTGAATTGTTTCGCTTTTGGTTTCTAGCATTCTTTCATTTTTGTATGTCTTAGTTAGTCTCAACTATCTGATTCTTCCTTAAGGCACGCTTCTACTCATTTTATTGTTTTTATTTTCTTGTATAATGTTCTTCAAGTCGTCAATGGAGAGTTGATTTCATCACCATTATTATGACATAGTACACTTGGTCTCACACTTATCTCGACAATTTATTTCCAATAGAAAAACAAACATACGATGGCAGCAAAGTTGGTATCCATAAGGGAATCCTATCCCAAATGGTGTGAGGTCAAATTAGGAATTCATTCCAGGGAGACCTCCTACTTTTGGGAGTATCCAACACTGGCAACAGATTTGGGGCTAGGAAGGTAGATGGAAAGTTTACCCTCATTTAATATGTCTATATTATAATGGATTTTTCTGAACCTTGTGTTTGGAGGTGTGTTACAGGTGAAATTTCTTCCCAAAACCATGTCAAAGACTACCTCTTCTTGAAAAAAAAATTTAATGGTGAGGGTGAAATTTTTGCATCTGAACATCTTGCTCAATTTCTCAAAGGTTGTGTCTCGATTCATTTTTCGGATGAAGTGGTAATATGAAAATTTTAAAATCTTACCTTTGAAGGTTGTGTCAAATATTGGTCTCAAACTTTACCACATGCATCTATTCATTTGATTCAACAATTCATGGTTGAGTCTCTATCTAATTTTGAGGGATATACTATACCAGAAAGCTTTTGAAAACATCAACAAACTTAGGATGAAATATGGTGAATCATTGGATGATTTTATATGTATATGTTATAATATTTTTATACTTTTCCTAAAAAGGATGTGGATTGAAGTTGCCTACGGGAGAAGTGTGTAAAATTGATTCACATTTCTTTAGGAAAATTTGAACCAAAGCAGATTGTTGATGATTCTACCAATCAACAATCTACAAATGAGCAAGATTTTATGCAAACTTGTGTTTCATTTTCTAATGAAACTCAAAGAGAATAACAATCCTTTGAAGAGGATATGGTTCTTCCTAGTTCTTCTAATCCTTATTCGTCTTCATTACCCAATGAATTAATAGAATTTTGTACTAATATTGAAGATGTTGGTTCCAATGAATCAAGTAATAAAGGAATTTTACAAGAACAGGAAGCAAGTTGTCATGCCTAGGAAGTTAAGGTAATGTTATTTGAGGTATAACTGTTAGGATATTCCGACACATAGGAAATAGTTAAGAATAACTTAGTCTAGTGTAGAGTTAGGTAAAGTGTGTTTCTTTACCATGTACATTTGTAACTTATAATCCGACGATCACGATTTGTAGTGATCCAACGGTTATCTCTCACCTCGGTATTAACGACACTTGATCCGTGGCTTAACACCCGATTGGTCCATGATCTATATTTAAAGAGAATGGAGGTTAATTTTTCCGGTAACCGTTTATGAGAGAAACATATGTAACTTTTCTTTTTATATTAATAAATTGCTTGAAGTGGCTGCGTTGGCTCAGGCCGTGGACTGTTTCCCTCTTTGAGGGTTTTAACCATGTGATTATACTGGTGTATTGATTTGTGATCTGTTTGTGAGTGGTGACCCCCCTTGGTTATTGATCTAAGGATCTTACCCTGTTAATTCCTACATGGTATCAGAGATATTTTGAGGGTTGTGTCCGTTGTTTATCAAAATCCGAAGCCAGTTTGACTGCATGCGAATGCCATTTTAGATCTACTATTTATGAACTTTTTTGGGTTTTGAGAACTACTCAGTTGTGTCCGGAGCATCTGTTACAGTGTGGAACACCTTTCTTTTCATGCGAAAAGGCTTTCGTGTACCCAAGTTGTGACAGTTTAGATCTGGAGGTATAAAACATTTGTTTTGTAGTTATATTTGTTAATAGTTCTGTTTATTTCGATTCCCTTTTTTTATTTTTTGGTTCTTAGGTTTTATTTGTGCACTGTGTGCGATCTTGGAAAATCAGAAGCAGAAAAAGGGATTTTTTTGCTATGTATGCTCTTTCCCCGCATCTTTGTGCGATCTCCGGAAATCAGAAATAGTAAAAAAATGATAGTTTCCAGTAAGGCTAACCAAAAATCTAACATTCTGCTGTAAGTCTTTGTATCTCGTATTTTTTCTCGGTTTTCATGTTTTTTTTGTGTAGGAAAAGGCACGCACATTGAAGAGTAAAAAAAAAAAAACCCTTCCTCCTTTCAAACAATAATATGATCCTTTTACTATCTCACTTGGTGAGGGGTTAGTTTATGAGAATAGAGGTCTTGGGTTCAAGCTTCTTTTGTAAAAAAAATTGTTCAAAGGGGCAGATTTTTTTTTTAAACCGCACTTCATCTCGTTCCTGTAACTATTCAACATCTACAACTCAGATTTTTCAAAAGGCATTACTTCTTCATCTGCAAGTTGTTTTTCGAGCCGTTTTTTTTTAAACAGCGTAATTTTTCAAGATCTTTCTATTGGAGCAGTTATTTTCAAATTTTCTTAGCTTAATTTAAAAAAAAATGGAAAATGCATGCCCAATTATTCTCAATAGCACCAATTATTTCCAATGGCTACCTCACATGGTAGATATACTTAGAAGTAAAGGGCCTTATAGAATAGCCATAGGGCTAGAAACTAAACCTTCTGATGATGATAAAGTTTCTAAATGTGAAAATAAACAAGATCAAGCATGAGGGTTAATAGGAATGTCCATTCCTCAAGATCTTTGATTTCATATCCTTGACATTGACACCCCTCATGAAGCCCCGGACAAGTTAAATACTATCTTTGGCATTAAAAATCAAATCAGGGCCCATCAGCTTTAAAATTAGTTGCTTACTTTGGATCCCAATAATTTCTCCTCTATTGAGGATTTTTTGTCCAAATTCAAGACCATTAGAATTCTTTTAGAAGGTTGTAAGGTCAAAAAGGATGATGGTAGCCTCATTTATTGCATTCTTGATAATCTTGGCCCTGCAAACTCTATATTTGTTTCTACCTTCCATTCCACTAGATAAGCCGTCATTTCTTCAAGAACTACCTATAAGAATCCCCCTTTTTATTCCTTTTTGTGGTTTTTTGATAAGAGAACAAGAAAAACTCTAACACCTTGGTCTTATCACTTCTAGAAATGCTTCTAAGAAAGCCTTAGCAGCCCAACATCAATCATATCAATAGAACCCCAAGAAGTCGTATCCTAAAATGTATGGTCTGAAACCAAATAAGGGTCCTAAGCAATTTTAGCTTCAAACTAAAAAAGCAACTCACCAAAATGATAAGGCATATAAAAACAAAGGAAAGAAGACAGATAGACATTGCAAATTTTGCAATCATGATGGCCATTTAGAGTCTAAATGTTTTAAGGAAATGGAAGCCTTAGAAGCAGCAATGAAGAAACACAACATCAATTTAGAGCACTCTTCACCTTCATCTTCAGGAATGGCACTTTCTACTTGTGTTTTTCAAGCATCAAGATCTAGTTATGCATTAAATGTATCTTCCTCTTCTCATTCTCATGAGTGGCTCATTGATTCTAGAGCTTCTTATCACATGGCCAAAAATAAAGCCATGTTTTCTTCTTTAAATTATTGTAACACCAAACATATTTATGTTGGTGATGATAGATCTCTTAGTGTTGTAGGATATGGAACCATTCATCTTGATAATGGCCAGTTTAATGATGTAATGTGTGTTCCTACCTTGTCATGAAACCTTCTCTCTGTTTATCAGATAACTCATTCAGGTGAATGGAAAATAGTAGAATTCTCACCTTATGATGTTGTAATCAAGGACCTCAAAGATCCTAAGCATATTTTAGCTACTGGCATTGCTGATGATTCCACAAGGTTGTATAAGTTTGACAACTTTGGGTCATCATGTATTCTCTTCATTTTTGTTGCTCATAATGATGAAGTGAGCAAACTTTGGCATGAGCAATTTGGTCACTTAAACTATCGCTCTCTTCAAACTCTAGGTAAGGAAAATATGGTGACAGGCCTTCCTATCGTATCTTGTCGAGATGGTGTTTTCTCTAGATGTGTACTTGGAAAACATCATCGGGATAGTTTTGACAAACATACCTCTTGGCATGCTTCAGCCCCTTTGCAGCTTGTGCACAGTGATTTATGTGGTCCACTTCCTGTTGTTTCTTTCTCTGGTTGCAAGTACTTCTTAACTTTCATTGATGATTTTTCCAGACGCACTTGGGTATACTTCTTAAAACTCAAGAGTGAAGTTTTTAACATGTTCTTGGCCTTTAAGGCCTTTGCTGAGAAACAATCTAGACATCAAATTCTTAAGTTAATATCAGACAATGGAGGAGAATATGTTAACAACAAATTTATCAACTTCTGCAGTGAGCATGACATTCAATTGCAACATACTGTTCCATATACTCCACAACAAAATGGTGTAGCTGAAAGGAAGAATCGCACCTTAAAAGAAATGGCTAATTGTATGCTTCAATCTAAAGGACTTGGCCTCAATTTTTGGGCAAAGTCCATTAACTGTGCAAATTACATAGTAAATCACACTCCTAGTAAGGTTTTAAAGAATAGAACTCTAGAAGAAACTTGGAGCTCAATCAAACCAGATGTAAGTCACTTTTGTATTTTTGGAAGTGATGCTTGGGCCCATATTCCAGATGCGAAATATAAAGCCTTAGAACCTAAGAGTGAAAAATTTATTTTTGTTGGATATTCTGAAGATGTCAAAGGATATAGAATTCTTCAATAAAAATCCAAAAATATAATCATTAGAAGAGATGTAAAATTTGATGAAAATATATTGGCCTATGAGCCTAGTTCGGCGGGTGTGCCACCTTTGGCCTGCAAGCCTGATTCGGCATATGTGCCACCTCTCTCTCTATCTTCTATTTTTAATAGCATTCCTTCTAGTTCAGATGATGACAGTGAGGATGAAAATCCTCCTCCACCTCTTGAAATTGTTCCTTATACTCCACTGCTTCCAAGATGGGTTTGCTCTACTCAGGATGTAGCAGGTTCTCTTGCAGGTGACCCTGCCGATTGATGATGTACACGTTCTCATTTCGAAAGAGCTTCTTCCTTATTAGCTCAAGTTCCAGAAAATCGTGATCCAGAAACCTTTGAAGAAGCCTCCGGTTATCCAGCTTGGGATGAAGCTATCAATGAAGAATACCGTTCCTTATTGGCGAATGATACTTGGTATCTTGTTCCTCTTCCAAAAGGAAGAAAACTTGTCAGATGCAGATGGGTTTACAAAACAAAGTTTGGAGAAGTGGAAAAGTGGTTAGACATAAAGCTCGTCTTTTCGCTAAAGTTTTTTCACAATTTGAAGCCATTAACTATACTGAAACCTTCTCCCCTGTTGCCAAAATGAATTCTATCCGCCTTGTTATTTCCCTTACTACCTCCTTTAAATGGGAAGTCCATCAAATGGATGTTAAATATGCCTTCTTACATGGACATTTACATGAATAAATCTACATGGAACAACCCCCTTGCTTTATCCAAAATGACTCTAGCCTTGTTTGTCGCCTTAGGAATTCTCTCTATGGTATCAAACAAGCTCCTTGGGCTTGGTATGCCAAAATGGATAGATTTCTATTAGATAATGGCTTTTCTAGGTGTCATTCTGAAAACACTGTCTACACCAAGAAAGTGGGTAAGTCCTTCACCATCCTTGTTCTTTATGTTGATTATCTCATGCTTAATAGTAGTGATCCAAATCGTATAAACCATGTGAAGTCTAGCCTCAAAAAGAAGTTTGAAATGACAGACTTAGGACACTTACATTATTTCCTTGGTCTTCAAGTCTTGCAATCTAAGGAAGGCATTACCCTCTCTCAATCCAAGTATGCCTGTGATCTTCTACACCACTTTTACATGGAAGACTGTAAGCCAGCCCCTTCTCCCTTTCAGTATAGAGTCAAGCTTTCAGTCACTTTTACTACCCCTAAAGTTGATGCTACCTTATATCGTCAACTTGTTGGTAGAATTCTGTATCTAACCCATACTTGTCCTGACCTTTCCTTTTTCGTTGGCCTTGTCGCTCAGTTTATGCACCAACCTCATGAAAGTCACTAGAAAGTAGCTAAAAGAATACTTCGATATATTTGAGGTACAGTTTAGTTCAGGATTCATTACAGTGTAGGAGCATCTCCATTGTTGATTGGTTTCACTGATTCTGATTGGGCTGGTGACCCTGACGATTGAAATTCTATTGTAGGAAATGTATTCGCTCTTGGTTCAGGACCTATTACTTTGTCTTGTGAGAAACAAAGTGCCATCTCTCTTTCTTCAGCAGAAGCAGAGTATCATGGTGCAGTTGAAGCCAGCAAGGAAGCCATGTGGCTTCGTCAGATCCTGTCTGAATTTGGTCTTCATCAACAACATCCAACTACACTTTGGTGTGATAATCAGAGTGCCATTCAGCTATGTAAAGATCCAGTTCAACATTAGCATATGAAACACATTGAAATCCACATACACTTCATCGGAAAGCTCATTCATGATCGTGTTCTTGAAGTGCAGTACTGTCCAACCAATGATCAAGTAGCCGATATCTTTACGAAGGCTCTCATAGAAGAAAAGTTTACCAAACTTCGATCCATGCTTGGAGTTCAGGAAAGTTGTCATTAACGGGGGATAGGCTTTAATGCCTCCTTCCTTCTCCTATTGTGTCATTTTTGTAAATCCTTCAATCCTATCCCAATTTGTTCTTAAGGGGGGATGATAGGATATTTCGACACATAGGAAATAGGATCCTTTTGTGTCACCTTTGTAAATCCTTCAATCATATCCCATGTTATTCTTAAGGGGGGATGTTAGGATATTCTGAAACATAGGAAATAGTTAAGAATAAATTAGTATAGTGTAGAGTTAGGTAAAGTGTGTTTCTTTACCATGTACATTTGTAACTTATAATTCGACGGTCACGATCTATAGTGATCCGACGATTATCTCTTACTTCAATATTAACGACACTTGATCCGTGGCTTAGCACCCGATTGGTTCATGATCTCTATTTAAAGAGCATGGAGGGTCATTTTTCTGGTAACTGTTTATGAGAGAAACATATGTAACTTTTCTTTTTATATTAATAAATTGCTTGAAGTGTCCATGTTGGCTCAGTCCATGGATTGTGTCCCTCTTTGAGGGTTTTAACCACGTGATTATACTAGTGTACTGATTTTTGATCTGTTTGTGAGCGGTGATCTTTGGTTCTTGATCTAAGGAACTTACCCTATTAATTCCTACAATAACAAGTTCAATCTAAAAATGAAATCGGTATATCATTCTTTGACCATTATGTTGATGAAATTTCTATTGATTCAATTAATCTACAACCTCCTTGTGATATGTTGTTAGATTCACCCCCTTGCCATGATGAAGGCCTTCTCTTGGGTGAGAGTGGATGTTCAAATAGTCTCCTAGAGCATAATATGCATAATGATCCAAAATTTTTGATGGCTAATACTGATGTGCGAGATTTGAATTATGAATCCAATTTAGTTGCAATTGATGTCTCTCCATATGGGTCTTTTCATCTTCTTCCATCTTTAATACACTTTCTTCTATATCCTGATGTGTTCAGTGAGTCTACAACACTAGAAATTTATCTCAGTCATTTACATCTCTATTATGTTGGTTTGAATTGTAGTTAGATACATGACAGTGTGGCTTTACAATTAGAATATGAAATATTGAACCCATTATCCATAATCTGTCCAATTTCCAATATTTCACAAGTTAGGAGGAATATTTTACATCTTTGATTTCTCATGGAAATTCCTCGACCGATTCATTAAAATCATCTATCCATCAAGAGTATCTTATATTAAACTTCAAATCTTATCTAAGCAATAGTTGTGACTACTATCATTCTACTCATAATGTTATCATGAACACATCTAATGATATTTTTCCTCGTTCACTTATTGAATATTTCGAGCCACCCTAATTTGATGTTCCATCATTTGAGAGTTTAGATATTTTTCGAGAGGTTGAGGCACTTTAGCTCCCTCTGATGGTTATGTCAATTCCTCACAATCTTGGTGAGGGCCCTCAGTAATATTAGATTCATTTTTCTTCACAAGACTCTTCCCCTCAAATAGTTTCATGCTCATTGTGGAATTATTTTCATTCATTTTATGTTCATCATTTTAAATTTCTTTACAAAACTATTGATTCGTTAGAGGAATCCTATTTAGCAAGCTATTTAGCAAGTTCTGCTACTGATAGGAAATTTTAAATTCATATTGTACTGTTTATGAATGAAGATGTAGATGGAGGTATATTCATGAAGATTTTTTAGGATTATTTTGTTTATCATTCTATCTATAAACATAAATATGTGGCCGAGGTAAAATGTTATTTATTATTAGTTCTCTTTTTTCCACTCACAAACTTCATTCTAGTGTGCAAGTTATTAAGGTAAATATTTTTGCACATTGTTTTAAGTTGTTACTAATTGTGTGTATCTTTTTGTTTGCAGATGGGAGACTGCTTCTATGGTTGCATTGGAAGTTTTATTTCACTCAAATTTGATTTCCTTCCCAGTTATATTAGGATTAGGATAGTTTGTTTACTTTACATCGTTGTTTCTCATGTATATACTTGCATCTATTTTTCATTTCATGTCACAATTATTTTCATTCCATCTCTGTTATTTTCATTTCAACTTCCTTATTGCATTACATTTCTTTATATAATTACATATTTGTCCCACTTTCTTCTAGATTTTCACATAATTTTCTTCTCAACTGCACCTAATTCTTTGCATGTCCTAAAAGTTTATACATAAGTAACCTATCAAGAATTTCTATCAATCCCCCCCATCTAATTCACTAACCTTGTCTAGAACATTAAAATCCTATCCAATGGTATTGTGTGGTTGATGTAGTCACTTCAAAAGTCATTCGCTTGTAGATACCAGCATTGAAACCTGATCTGTTATATTTAGACATGACTCTAATTTATTAATGAGTAAAATATGATTCGATACCACTGAGGAACTGTAATTAGTTCATAAGACCTTGTATCACTAAACCTGAAGTTATTTCTAGCCTCATTCTAACAATATATATTGAGTTTCATTTTCCAAATGACAGTTGGAGAAATGATACAGAAATATGGCATGAGGACACATCTAACTTAGAATATATTATTTATGTCAAACAAGAAACAACCTCTCTTTCATGTAAAATAAGTTGGGATACCTATTCCTCCCTGACACAATGAACACTTGAATAAATTATGCCAATGTGCATCCAAAAGAAAAATAAAACAAAGGGTGGAAGAAGAGAAAGGCTTATTGTGCATAGAGGTGAAGAAAGCAGCTTCATCGATGTACTGAAGAGGCTCACTCGTAGCGAAGCAATGCTTGCAATTTCTTGAATGACTCTATTGGGGAACGTAACAGACCATTTGGCAATGGAGAAATACCATAAATCCACTTTAAAATTCTGAAATATAATAAGCCCTTTGTCACTTTCTCTATATCATCATTGCAAGATGAAATGTGTGAGTTATTGTTGTGGTGTTTAAAGACTAATGGGACCTAGCTATGGAATAGAGAAATGGCATATTTATAGATGGTCAAAGGTACCTACAATATTTAATTCAATACTTCCTTGCACTTTTTTTAAGACTCAAATCATCTAAAGGACTAAGCCACAGATTTTGGATTCTACTAGTTGTTGACCATGTGTTGTTTTCTCTGCAACACCACTGTAAAATTTATCCTACCATTAAATTTTGGGTCCCCCTTCAGTTTTTCAAGGATCTAACTACCATTAAACCCTATAGTTTCTCTGTCTTTACTAATTCTGATTCTTGGAATGTGTGAGGATTTGTGTTATCATTACTCTAATAACACATTCTCTACACTTGCACTCTCTATGTTATGTAAGTTGTATACATGCTCCTCATCCCTAACCCTACTTCATCTCCTTATTCATACTTTGATTTTCATTCTTAAGCTTAAATCTTCACTTGATTTCATGCCATTTTAAAGACGTCATGTTCACATTTTCATAGTAAAATTTCACGTGACATCTCGACCATGATCGTTTATTTCTCCAACTATATTTTTTTTAAATGTATATATTTACGGAACTCCTTTTCAAAACAAAAATCCAGTATTTGCAAAATTGCTCAAAGGCCTCTTTGGAATTTATAAAAATCATTTTGTCAAAATAGTCTTGGTTATATATTCATGTTTCCAACCTCCACCATTCATCGCACATTTCAATTCTTTGTATGAGAGTCATGAAAGTGGAAAAGGCTCCACTTGTAATTATGAATAGTCATTCAATGCACCATATAGTGAAAGGGACTTATAAGAATTAATTATACATCAACGTGCAATTATGACAAGTCATTCAATGCACCTTATAGTGAAAGGGACTTATAAGAATTAATTATACAAACTAACATGATGTTTACATCCTTGGGCTCTCGTGGATTTCAATTAAATTTTCCAAAAGGACCGTCTCAGGAAGCGTTACAAATGACGTGCAATAAAACAAACAACAGTAAGGTGAACAATCGAAGGCATACTATAGAAAGACATGAAGGGGTTATTAATGTACCATGAACAAAGACCAAAGTGCTTGGTGATGACCAACACACTTGAAATAGCTAAGAGGTCGGAAGTAAAATAGATGATGTATAAGAGTGGTTTATATATATATATATATATATATATATATATATATATATATACCAGAAAAAAATTGATTCGGTTAACAGGATAAGTAGTATACCGTCTGTGTGAAAGGAATTTAGGTTCAGATTTTATGGGATATCCACATGCGTAAAGGGGTGGTCACTAAAGCCAAAACCTTGCAATGACATCCTTTGTAGCATTGCACACTTGTAGTATCCAACCAACAACTTTTTTCTCCTTGGATATGTGTCATGCACCATGTTTTTCCTTGAGCGGTGCATTACGCCCTTCTGGTTGAAAAGTGTGTATCACTTACCTTTTGCATGTGCACCATGTGCCTCATTATTAGTGATACATATTATATGGAATTGAGCACATATTAATGAGTGTTTCTTTGAGTGGGTAAAATATTACTATTGAATTTCAATGGAATCACAAAAAATTGAAAGCAGGGTAATGCATGAAAGGGAAAAAATATATCGAGATGCACACCATTTAAAGGAGAAATAAAGAATAGCATTGACTAACGTTGGAACGATTCCGCTAATGAAAACCACTTGCAACGGATATAAAAGACATTCTAGGTTCTAAGGTTTGTACACAAATAATAAAAAACATTCAACATCCAAGGATTCTTTACAAAGGTGTTAAAGTTTATTTCAATGAATAGATAAAAAGGAATGCACTAAAGGGTACAAAGGATGCTCGCTACAATGAAGCAAAGGACCAAGACTAGAGTTGATCAAGCACAATCATTATTTCAGGGCCATGGAATTTCATTTTTCCCTATGTTGAATGGTTTATTATAATTATCTTTTATTTTATTATAAAAAATATGCTCATCTT
Organism: Pinus albicaulis; assembly: GCA_034641835.2. NCBI lineage: Eukaryota > Viridiplantae > Streptophyta > Pinopsida > Pinales > Pinaceae > Pinus > Pinus albicaulis. Next base: position 220,338,890 of record CM076578.1, on the reverse strand, counting down.
ACACCCTAAGTATTGGTCTTATGTGTGAAAATTTTTGAATATCTCAAACAAAAATCCTATTGTTAATTTTCAGATTTACTTATTCTACTTACATTAAGTTATTAATCTGAAATATTCAGCATTAACTTCGAAGTAAATACATTAAAAATCTACACATATAGATTTAAACTGTGCACAATGACAAAGTGACACACAAGGATTTTCTCGACAACTGTCCCGAGAAAAACCCAATGCGGGAAAACTGGTCTTCTGGCTGCTGGAGGGTTTTATTATTAACTAGAATCTAAGTACAACAAATTTGGGCACCAAACTGGCTAACCCAATAGAGAAATAAATAACCTGTGGCTATACCTCTAAGCTAGAGACAGAAAAACTGACTGATTCACACCATCAAATGAGATTTACATAACTCATCCCTTTTCCGTCTTCAGAAACCCCAGCACTGCTCTGAAGCCCTCTGCGTAAGCTCTGCTAGCCCATGTCAACACTTGCACTGCTCAGGAAGGGCCTACGTCACCCGAAATTGGGTTACGTTGCCCCTGCGTTGCCCTGGTAGGGCCTATGTCAGCCCTGCTGGCCTCTTGTTGCCCCTGCACTGCCCTGCACTGGGCTGCATCAAGCTTGCGTAGCCCCTGAAGCCTTTGTGTTGCCTCTGTTGGAATATGGCTACTCTGCGTAGCTGCTACTCAGTTTTTCGATTCTCTTCCCTTGTTGCACTCTTGGCCTAGGATCAAACCATCCCTTTCGCCAATACTACCACTCGCTACAGTTGAAACACTTCTGAAATTCTAAGTATACCATACCCTAGAATTCCATCTTAGTTTCATTGCTCCGCCACTGTATGTGTTCTCCAACTAACCCCAAGTCCTCTTATTATATTTTTCTCGTTGAACATCAACGATCGTGATCTAATCTTGAATCGACAACTAAGATTAGAAAATTCTTGATCCATATGACTTAAGTCATTTTCATCACATGTTTAATTTAATTAAATTTAATCTTTTAATTTTCTTAAGTTAGACTGAGGGTCCTTAATTAAAAATATTGATTAATTAAATATGTCTCAAACAAGATGGAATTTCTTAAACTTCTTTCTCAATCTTAGAGATCTTATGTACTCTAGTCCCTCCACAAAGTTTGGGAGCTAGAGCACATCCAATGCTACCCCAAAATCTCAACACTTCCTATTAGCGAGGAATGTGCTCTAGCCATAATAATTCACCCCAAATTTATGCTTTGATCACTAGTGTCGGTCTCTGCATTGATGCTTGGCCTGCTGCGCTCCATTACTACGTTGTTGTTTCTCTCCCGTATTGTTGCCCAGGACGTTGCCACCACCATTGCTACATCTGTACTATAGCTCCCTCTCAATTTGCTACATCATGCTGCCAACTACTGCATTGCAACTCAGTTTCTAATAGTAAGCAACTGAATTCCTCCTACCCAATATTTGATAGACAAGTCAGTTGGGCTGCATCTCATCACTGAAGCTCCATTGGTTGCTTCTCTGTGCTTTCATATGGAGGCTGATGCACTGCTGAAGCTCTACACTGCGTAAGCAGACCTCCTCTGTGCTGAAGTCCCCTACTTTTCTATTGCATTGATCTCTCCTCCTGCAGCAGCTCTGCAATGCGTAAGAAAGCCTCTTCTACCCTATTGAAGTTACATTAGCCCCTCAACGTTGCTAGTGTTGCATCTTCACTATGCTACTCCTTCTCATTAACTAGCTCTGTCTCTGCTCCTTCTGTGATTCTCTGCACCCACTGCTCCACTTGCCCCGCTACCATCCTAAGGCTCGCATAGCTCATATGTGATCCACGAGTTGGGATACTCAAGGATACTATTGACACTCTGTAGCGCTCTAAAGATAAATATCGCCCACTTTCATGGTTCATGAGCACTCATGGCTACGTCATCTCTGGAGTCATCGTCCGCCACAACAACCTAGAGCTAGAAGCTTCCTTGTCCTTTTTCTTCTGAGGACAATTGCTGGCGAAATTTCTTAGTTCGTCGCATCGGAAACTCTTGATCTTCGACAGATCTCACTTATTTATCCCTTGCTACCTCTTTGATTGCAAGGTTGCATCTTCCTCTTCTTCCTTCTTCAATTTACTCGAACCAGTGTTGTATTGTATTTTCATATCCCAATGGATTTACTCTTGTCGGAGGATAGACCACATGTTGTCCCAGTGGGGAAGGTCTACTCTACCCAAGAGACTTTGGACAAAAGTTTCCTAGTCCTTTGTGAATGCATTGAGAGAAATCCTCAACATGACATTGTCATCTACCTTGACTCCCATGCCAGTAAGTTGATCCATGATCGATTGTAGTCTTGATAGAAAGGGGTCAATCTCTTCTCCCTTGGCCATCATGAATAACCTCAGTTGGTTCTCTAGAAGAATCTTCCTATGGACGGATCTTCCTTCATATAGTGTGGTTAGAGCTACCCACATCTCGTGAGTCGTTGCCTTCTCAGCCATGTGTTGAACCACATTATCTTCGACCTTGTCCATAATGAAGTGCTTGGTGTGTGTTGTTACTTCTTCATGCTTCTCCAAGAGCTTTCCACGCTCCCTTAATTCGTATGCTTTTGTGTGTGTCGGTGTGGCCAGGACTTTCTCTACATGCTCCCTTAAGTCATATGCCTCCATGACTACCAGGAGTTATGTTAGGTCCCTATATTACTAGTATAGTCCCTTATTGTTATTAGTGTAACCCCCTTATTGTTATTATTGTACCCTTGTAACCCCCATTTTGTTATTATTGTGCCCTTAAATTATTATTGTTAGGTCGGCTAGGATCACATTGTGGCCCACTAGGATTACATTATGGCCACATAGACTCCTATATATAGGAAGGAGGTTTTTTAAATTGAATCATCCAAGAATTGCTCATTTATGTAATGTATTGGAGGTTGCCCCCTCGAAGTGGCTTATTTCTAAGGTGTTGATATCTCTTTTCTTCTATTTTTGGAGCTGATTACACAACATTTGGTATCAGAGCTTTGGATTCTAGGGTTTCGCTGCTCCAAACAGGTCATCGTGGCATTTTCACTATAAATTTTTTCTATGAATTTTCATAAGCTGAAATATTTAGGCTCCGAAGCTGAAATCCTGAGGAAGATCCTCTAAAAATTTCAGAGCTTGGTTCGCAATATTATCGGAGATATGATCTGTGGAAGTTAGGTCTTTTTTCAGGCTCCTAAACAGGTCATCGTGGCATTTGCACTATAAAAAATTTTTGTACGAAGGTTCAGAATCTGAAATTTTTAGGGTGTGAATCTGAAATCCCAAGGAAACTCATTGCAAAATTTTAGAGCTTGGTTCGCAAGATTTGTGAAGATATGATCTGTGGAAGGTAGTGCTTTTTCAGGCTCCCGAATTTCATCTCAAAGAGGTGATCATGGGAAAAGTTCAATAACTCCCTCTCTGAGCATCGGATTGGAGTGCCGTAAAAATTGGTCGCAAGTACAAGGACTGTAGTTTCTTTGATATCAAGTTTAGAGGTGAAGGATGAGACAGTGACATGTCAAAAGTCATACAAGTTCGTTGTACTGAACCAGTCCATAATTAGGTCATTGTGGGAGACTGGACATAAATTTGTCTTGGAGAATCCAAATCAGGTCAGACCTATGGCATTCAAAAGGGAATTCAGAGGGCTACTTCAGTGCTGAATTTCAGATATTGAAGAGCCGCAATCACAGAGATAGTTCAATTTCAATATCAAGCTCCTCAAAAGCAAGAAAAATGTGTGTATTTTTTTTTCCGAATTGCATAAGTCTTGTTTGAATTGATTCCAAGGGCATATTGTAGAATAGATATAAGTATTGGGTTCTAAAATATGCCCCATAAAAATAATTCAACACCCATTAAGCCTTCAGAAGGCTCTACTATGACTCATGAAGATGAAGAATTGCAACATGATCTATCAAAATTACAAGAGCAAGTGCAACAGATTTCACTCTCGCAAAGAGCAACAAAAAATGAAATGGAAGTTTTGAAGAAAGGCATGGAAGTGAAGATGGACGGTTTGAAGAAATGCATGGAAGCTAAGATGGATGGCGTGGAAGCTAAGATGGATGGCATGGAAGCTGGCATGGAAGCTAAGATGGATGACATGAAAGACAACATGGAAAACATGAAGAATGATCTCAAAGCAGACATCGAAGGTTTGACAAATTTGATACAAGAAATGTTTCCTAATGATGAAAAGATAGTAGAAGAACCTTATGATGAGAACAAAATAAATGTTAATCGTGATTTCATAAACTCTAATGTTGGCGGGAAGAACCATCATATTCCAAAAATGGATATGAGGAAGTTTGATGGAAAGGATCCTGTAACATGGATACTACAGATGGAGCAATATTTTTATCTCCATAACGTGCAAAACACACAAAAGGTACGCATTGCAACTTTACATTTAGAACAAAATACATTTGTATGGTATCGATGGCTTTGCTCCTATAAAAAAAATTTCACTTGGTCAATTTTTACGGAGGAAATGATAGTACATTATGAGGATACAAAGAGCAACACCTTCTTTAGCCAATTGATAAATCTCAAACAAAAGGGTTTAGTGGGGCAGCACATTGAGGACTTCCAAAAATTGAATATATGGGTAACTGATATTCCAGAGGAACACAAGATCGATCTCTTCATAGGCACTTTAAAGGATAACATCCAACATGAAGTTCGCGTTTTGGAACCGGATTCATTAGAGAAGGCATTCAGGTTGGCAAGAAAAGTTGATTGTAAAATAATGGCAACAAGGAAGCCTACCACTCAATTCTATAAATAGGGAAGTGTTGCTACACCTAGATTTCCATAACCTACAAGGTTGACACCACAACAATTGGAAGAAAAAAGAGCGAAAGGGCTTTGCTACAGTTGTGATAGCAAATACACTAAAGGCCATAAGTGTGCTGAGAAGAAATTATTTTACATAGATTGTGAAGAGGAAGAAGAAAATGAACAAGAAGAGGATATACACCAGGAACCAGCCCTAGAAGAGGAAGAAATGAAGCCGACCATATCGTGTAATGCACTGGCAGGAATTACCACTCCTCAAACTCTCAAGATAGAAGGACATATCAAGAAGAAAAAGGTAATAATGTTGACTGATTCAGGTAGCACCCATCATTTTATTCATTATAAGGTAGCCAAGGAATTAAATTGTTTCCTATACCCAGCACCAGGATGTCAAGTGATGGTTGCAAATGGAGGAATCATAAATTGCTCTGGAAAATGCCATAATATCAAGCTAACCATGGGGGAATATGTATTGACTAGTCCAATTCTTTTCATTCCTATGGGAGGTGATGATGTTGTACTAGGTGTACAATGGTTACAATCTTTGGGGATGGTAGCTTTTAATTTTCAAGAACTTTTCTTGAATTTTTTTTCAGAAGGAAAGGAAGTTGAATTACGGGGTATTGCGGGGAAGTCGGGAAAGATAATAAGCTCTAATGTCATGAAAAAGCTTCTAAAGAAAGAACAACGAGGCGTCATTGCACAATTATGCTCACTAGAAGTTCCAATATCAAAATCATCTATTTCTGCAGATCTCCAACAAGTCTTGGACAATCATTCCAAGGTGTTTGAAACTCCCAAAGGACTACCACCTATTCGTGATCATGATCATGCTATTCATTTGATTCCAGGAAGTGTTCCTCCAAACATCAGGCCTTATAGATATCCTTACATCCAAAAGAATTAAATTGAACGTATAATTGCAGAAATGTTAGAGGCGGGTATAATTAAACCCAAGAAAAGTTCTTTCTCTGCTCCTGTAGTATTGGTACACAAGAAGGATGGATCATGGCGAATGTGTCGAGATTATAGGGAGCTCAATAAGGTCACCATTAAAGATAAATTTCCCATTCATGTGATTGATGAATTATTGGATGAATTACATGGAGCCATTTATTTTACCAAGTTGGATCTTCGTTCAGGATATCATCAAATTAGAATGAAGACTGAAGACATTCCAAAAACAACATTTCGAACTCATGAGGGTCATTATGAATTTTTGGTCATGCCTTTTGGCCTTACCAATGCACCTTCTACATTTCAAGGGTTGATGGATTCCATTTTCAAACCCTTCCTTAGAAAATTTGTGCTAGTATTTTTTGATGATATACTAATCTATAGCAGGTCTTGGAAGGATCATGTTGAACATGTTGACAGGGTGCTCAAACTATTGCGGGAGAAACAATTATATGCAAAAACATCCAAATGTTTCTTTGGAGTACAAGAGGTGGAATATCTGGGTCATATTGTATCTCACGAGGGTGTTAAGGTAGACCCTAACAAAATTAAAGCCATTAAGGAATGGAAACTCCCCACAACCATAAAGCAGTTGCGAGGATTTCTTAGGTTAACAGGGTATTATCGCAAGTTTGTTAAGAATTATGGGAGAATAGCAGCACCTCTAACAACATTATTGAAGAAAGATGCATTTTCATGGACTCTTGAAGCAACTAAGGCCTTTGAACATCTTAAAGAGGCAATGTGCCTAGCACCGGTCTTAGCTACGCCGGACTTCACAAAAACCTTTATTGTGGAATGTGATGCCTCAGGAAATGGAATTGGTGCAGTTTTAATGCAGGAAGGAAGACCCATTGCTTTTGAAAGTCGTCCAATCAAAGGAAAGTATTTTCAGAAACCTATTTATGAGAAGGAAATGTTAGCAATACTGCATGCACTAAAGAAATGGAGAACTTACCTAATGGGAAGACACTTCAAGGTAAAAACTGATCATGATAGTCTGAAACACTTTTTGGAACAAAGACTATCTTTAGAAGAGCAGCAAAAATGGGTCACAAAGATGTTGGGTTATGACTTTGAAATAATCTACAAAAAAGGAAAGCTTAATGTTGTTGCAGATGCACTCTCAAGAAAGAATGAAGAGGTGGAAGCATTGCTTTTTTCCATTTCTATTATCCAACCAGATTGGATAACCGAAGCAAGAGAGGAATGGAAGAAGGACAAAGATGTATGGACACTCATTCAAAAGTTGCAGCAAGATCCTAGTACATATGATACATTTAGTTGGAAAAATGATTCCTTATGGTACAAAGATCGCTTATATCTTTGTAAGAATTCCCAACTAAAACAAAAGATTCTTCTGGAATTGCACACTTCTCCTTTAGGAGGACACTCGGGATTTTTAAAAGCTTACCATAGGGTGAAGAAAGAATTTTTTTGGGATGGCCTTAAATCTGATATTCAAAAGTTTGTGGCGGAATGTTTGGTTTGCCAGCAGAATAAAGTGGAGACAATTAAGACCCTGAGACTTCTACAACCTTTATCCATTCCAAGTCAACGTTGGGAGGAGATTTCAATGGATTTTATCACAGGTTTACCTAAGTCCGAAGGAAAGAGTGTCATTATGGTGGTAGTTGATAGACTTACCAAGTATGCACACTTTTGTGCATTATCTCATCCATTTAAAGCAAGTACAGTTGCTACTACATTTATGGATAGAATTCAAAAGCTACATCGAAGCCCAAGGGTTATTGTGAGCGACAGAGATCCCATTTTTACTGGAAATTTTTGGACGGAGTTATTTTCTTGTTTGGGTACTCAATTAGCTCACAACTCATCTTATCATCCTCAATCCGATGGTCAAACTAAGATAGTAAATAGATGTTTGGAAGGATATCTTCGTTGTTTTGTATCTGATAAACAAACACAATGGGTCAAGTGGTTACCTCTCGCTGAATGGTGGTATAACACTTCCTTCCATACTGCAACAAAAATGACCTCATTTATGGCACTTTATGGATATCATCCACCATCGATCACATCATCTTTAAGGGAAAATTCGAAGGTTCAAGCAGTGGAAGATCACATCGAGCATCAGCAAGAAGTTCTCCAACTCTTAAAGGATAACCTGAATTTGGCAGAAAATCGAATGAAACAACAGGCAGATCAACATCGTAGCGAGAGAAGTTTTGATGTAGGACATTGGGTATTTTTACGGCTACAACCATACAAACAAATGTCCCTCAAGCAAGCAAAGAAGGATAATAAATTATCGCCAAAGTACTATGGTCCTTACAAGGTGTTGCAAAAGATTGGTACTATGGCATACAAATTGGAGCTTCCTGCTTCTTCGCGAGTACATCCAGTTTTCCATGTTTCATGCTTAAAGAAGGTTATAGGTGAAAATCTTTCAGTTCAAACAATATTGCCAGAACTTGATGAGGAAGGAAAAATCATATTGGAACCAGAAGCGGTCATGGAAACAAGAACTCGACAACTACGGAATCGATCAATTTCAGAGTATCTCATCAAGTGGAAGAACTTACCCACTGAAGATTCTACATGGGAGGATGAGAATTTTATACAGAAGCACCTAGAGCTACTCAAGCGTTGAGGAAAACACTTTTTGAAGGAGAGGGGCATGTTAGGTCCCTATATTACTAGTATAGTCCCTTATTGTTGTTAGTGTAACCCCTTTATTGTTATTATTGTACCCTTGTAACCCCCATTTTGTTATTATTATGCCCTTAAATAATTATTGTTAGGTCGGCTAGGATTACATTGTGGCCCACTAGGATTACATTATGGCCCCATGGACTCCTATATATAGAAAGGAGGTTTTGTAAATTGAATCATCCAAGAATTGTTCATTTATGTAATGTATTGGAGGTTTCCCCCTCGAAGTGGCTTATTTCTAAGGCATTGATATCTCTTTTCTTCTATTTTTGGAGCTGGTTACACAACAATTTAGGTCTTCCAGATTTCAAATTTGGATACACCATCTAACCTATCTTGATCACATAGTCCATGGGGTGCCATCTGCTCAGAAAATGTGTCGGAACGAATCCTCATCTTTATGTTAGAGGCTCGGGTCTAGGGTCCTTAGCGAGACATGAACCCTTTGCTCCCTCTGACAACTGACTCCCTCTCTTGGAAGTCTACAAACAAAAATAATCAGCTCTCTTTGATCCTCTAATCAATCTTCAGATTTCGTTGGCAGGAAATCTTCTGAGAATTTTTTCTCCTCCCACTCTTCGTTAACTTAGCTTAGGCTAAATTCTACACCGACGGAATTTTAACCCCACCAGCAATTGTTGAAGGTCTGCAACTCAGCTTTTGCCACTATGAGAAAAAATAAGCTTCTGGATTGTGTCAATCTAGCTGGATTGTGTCAATCTAGTTGGCCTCTACGTGAGCAGACAGTCTTAGCGCATCTTCTGCGCTTCCTTTTCACAGTAAGTGCATGGGCCTACGTGATTCTGCGTGGAGACTGCATCACCCTTGCCTCTCCTCGGATTTGCATCCTTCTATTGTTGCATTGTTGTCTCTGGTCCAGTTTACTACTATTGTTGTTTCTTTCTCTGTTGATTTCTGCAACAAATATTCTTCAGTCTTCTTGCAGGAGATCCAGACTAGATTTGCAATCAGTTTGATACCATGTGAACATTTATGAATATCTCAAATAGAAACCCTACTGTTAATTTTTATATTTACTTCTCCTACTTACATTGTGCTATTAATGTGAAATCTTCAGCATTAACATCGAACTAAATACATTTAACAACCTACACATATAGATATAAACTGAGTACATGCACAATGAAAAAGTGACACATAGGGTTTTCTGGACAATTGTCCCTGGAAAAACCCAATGTGGGAAAACTGGTCTTCTAGCTATTGGAGGGTTTTGTTATTAAGTAAAATCTAAGTACAACAAAACTAGGTACCAAACTAGTTAACCTGATAGAGAAAAAAATAATTTGTAGCTATACCTCTATTCTGCAGGCAAAAAAACTGACTGCTTCACACCCTCAAACAGGATTTACAGAACTCAACCCTTTTCAGTCTTTAGAAACCCTATTGTTGGTCTGAAGCCCTCTGCGTCAGTTATGCTATCCTGCATCAACCCTTGTGTTGCTTGGGAATGGACTGCGTAACCCTAGACTGGGTTATGATGCCCCTATGTTGCCCCAGTTGGGCATGTGTCAGCCCTGCTTACCTCTTGCTGCCCCTGCGCTGCCCTTTCTTGGCCTGCGTCAAGCTTGCGTAGCCCCTTAAGCCTTTGCGATGTCTCTACTGGGCTATGGATGCTCTGCGTAGCTGTTGTGTAGCTATTGCTCCCTATGCATTGCTCAGTTTCGTACTTCTCTTCCCTTTTTGCACTCTTGGCATGGGATCAAACCATCCCTTTCGCCAATACCACCCCTCGCTGCAATGGAAACACTTCTGAAATTCTTAACAAACCACAACCTAGAATTCCATCTTAGTTTCAGTGCTCTACCAGTGTGTGTGTCCTCCAACTGACCGTAAGCCCTCTTCTTACAATTTTCTTGTTGAAACTTCAACGACCGTGATTTAATCTTGAATCGATGGCTAAGATTAGAAGATTTTTGATTCGTGTGACTTAAGTTATTTTTATCATTAAATAACTCTTAAACATGATGGAATTTCTTGAATCACTTTCTGGGTCTTGGATATCTTATGTACTCTAGTCCCTCCACAAATTTTGGGAACTAAAGCACATCCGATGCTACCCAAGCACCCCAAAATCTCAACACTATATTGTTTGCAGGGTTAAAATTGTGGGTATTTTAAATACTTCATAGATTTTTTATCCCAATTGGTGGCGATCATGAATATTTCACTCAATGTCAGGGTTACCATAGGGGAAAATCAGGCATCGACGAAGCAGGTGAAGATCGATATCTCTCCTACAAATACTATGTCAAAGCTCAATTACACATTACTTTAGTTCATAAATGCATTAATTTGTCATAAATGAAAAATTATTGAAAAGGACAAAAAATAATGTCAAGGGTCACCTAGAAGATCAAAATTCATGGTGGAAGTATAGAATTACTAAGGAGATCAAGAGTCATGATGGAGTTGAAAGCTTATGCGGGAGTCCAAAACTCTTAAGAGAAGGTGAAAGGTCACCCTCCTTATTCTATAAATGTAACCTCACAACTTATGCAAAATAATTTTAGTACTTGAGGAAGGCTAGACATAGAATTTCCACTTTGTGCTTGAACAACTGAAAGCCTTGGATCTTGGTAGCTTATACGTGGAGGGATTGTGAGGTTGATGTTATGTCATGAAGATTTTATGAACTGCACTCGTCCTAGTTTTGGTTTTTTTTTAGCATGTGTACATGTACTTGACTTGGTGACAATATTAAAGAGAATCTTTTGTTCATGCATTGATTCCACTACATGTTAATGGAAATTTTAAATACTATTCATTTTTTTTCATTTATGCATGTGGGTTTACACATTGGTTATATATTTATAAACTATTCCATTTCATGTAGCTGGTGTGTTGGCTTTGACTATTTTTCCTTGTTCAATGTTAATGTTAGGGATTAATTGTGAACTATTTCTCTTTCGGTTTCTTTCATTCTTTCACTTATGTATGCCTTAGTTAGTCTCAACTATTTGATTCTTCCTTAAGCCATGCTTATGTTCATTACGTTGTTCCTATATTCTTGTATCATGTTCTGTAAGTCATTAATGGAGTGTTTCTTTCGTCGTTATTCTTCTGACATAATACACTTGGTCTCACACTTATCTCTACAATTTATTTCCAACAGAAAAACACACATACAATGGAAATCAGGCTGGTATCTAGATGGGGCTCCTATCCCAAATGGTGTGAGGTATAATTTAGACTTCATACTAGCGAGACCTTCTACTTATGGCGGTATCCAACACCATCAACAATAGTAGAAATTTAAAACCGAAATTTATTCAATAAAAACTATAAAAAGAAAATTTTAAATTTCTAGACTTATACCTAACATCTCTAAAATAATAACATTATTATTCGCATGAAATTTAGCTATAAAAGTTTCCTTTAACCAAGCTTTTATGTTATTAGGGAAATCATTATGGTAAATATAAAACTTTTGGAGGAAAAATATAGTTGGATCAAATATTTGTTGAAAGTAATATGAAGCAACTTTATGTATCATGTCCTATTGAAAGGTGTTAGTATTGATTGTTATATTTACAAAATTGAAAGTATTGACATTTTTATGCAATAAAAATTCCCTCAAGATTGATATTTCCAACGAAAATTGAATTATATTACCAAAATTAGGTTGGAAGCAAGTTAAATATTGAGAAGAACTTATGGATGGATAACATCACTGGTAAGAATTAAGTGAGGCAATTTCAAGTACTGGAAGATCATTAAAATTGATAGTATTTTTAATTCTAAAAGAGACAACAAGATGATGAAGCATATATGTTGCTTGAAATTGTAATGATTTACTCTCGTGATAAATTTTTTAATTATCATATTTAAAATTTTGTTCAATTTGAAGCAAATTAATTTCATTAAATAATGTATATTTTTCTGGTAAACCATCAATACTAAAATATTTCAAATAACAACATAAACTGTTAAAAAATGAAATATTACAGTCATATATACATGAAACATAATTAATAAAACATGAAGAAAATACAAACTAAAAATACTTGAAAATAAATTCACATTTTTATTTACACAAAGTACAATATAATTACACAACCATGATAATTTATTCACAGGAAATTCTTCCAAATAAATAAGAGTTCAAGAAATGAGATAAAATTGAGTATAATCGCATACTTGTGAAGCATTTTCAAGATCATCACATGCTTTACTAGTATTTTGGTTTGTAAGATCAAAATCATGTTTGGGAATAGATAATTGTTCTACAGAATGGAAATCTTTTTGAATTTTAAGGGAAACAAGATGAGAATTGGATATAACATTATATTTACTAGGATATATTCCATCTTGTACTATATATTACTTTTTGAAATTTATTGACATGATAGCTTGAAATAATTGTTACGATAGGGTGAGGCCCTTCACTGTCATCAATATTTTAAGGTCTTTCAAAAATGATTCCCCTCTCTTTCTCAATACTCTTTCTCAATACAAAATAGGTTAGAAATATAAGTATCATTAGATAAATTAAATATACATATATGTGATTTTTCAAATTTATTCATGGAATGGTCATTTATTATTTCATTGTCATTATCACGGTTGATGGAAAATTCATAACTTACTTGATCCATAAATGTTCTCTCATTTTCTAAAGGTAAATTTGTATGTGAAGGAACTATTAATGGATGAGAGTTATTATCATACAGGTTACACTCAATAAACATGTCACGATATAGTGAAAAATGAATTTCAGAACAAATGTAAGTCAATGTTTCTCTATTATTGAAATGATCATCATTATTAGTGTATAATACTTGAGTTTAATTTTACATTATTCTCTTCATCACAAATATAGAGTTTATTACAATTTGAAATCATTTTAGGAGCAACATTAATTTTATTGGATACAACTTCACATCCTTGAAATTGAGGATTAAAAATGTCTAAACTATGTGATTAAATTGTATATTCAATATTATTTGTAAACTCTAAAGAATATTTCATAATATATACTATAACATGTATCTTATTTTTATGTCGATCATTATTATCTTGTAATTGTATGCAAGGAAGAGAGAAAACGTAAAGAAATCATTCCATTAAGTAAGTATAAATAAGAAGGTTTATCACAAATATGAAATTTATAAGAAAACAATCTAAATTGAAAGTAATAAAATATTATATAGAATCACCTTCATCATAAGCCTTCTATTTCCAAGAAAAATTCATCATAATCATAATCTTGAAAAGTATCTAAGAATTTAAATACAAAATGTTCCCATTTGTGAATTGACACAGTTGACAATGATTTCCGCTTAACTTGGCATGCAAAAGTTAGAGTGAATATCTTTCATGTGACATATTCATGAATAATATAATGAGAAATAAAATTATGGACAAATTGAGAAGCATGTTTAGACACAATAATTCCACTTTAACCATCAGAATTATTTTTTGATTGGAGTTTGACTCTATTTAATTGATTGATGCATGATGTTTGTCTAGATACACATCTCCAAATAGGGATTTAGGAAGGAGCCATTAAAAATAAAACTTTAAAGAAAAACGCTCCATACGGAAGCTTGTCATTCAACCCTTCTTCTAGTGTCAATTGTCGACATCTGGGAAAATCCTTTCCTGCAATGAGGAGATACCACCTGAACAAGTCCCCAATTAAATCCTTACTCATTTTGTGTGGTGGTAATCACCGATATATAGGTTGAGTTTCCTCTACCTAAACAAACCTACACTAATTACCTAAATTCATCTAAATTACTAAACTAATACTAATCTAATTTAATTATCCTAAATATCTATTTTTACCTAAAGTTACTCAAATTGTTGATGTATGAAGAACTTTTTGTTATCAATAGTAAGGAGGAGAAGCACCACCAAATTTCAAATCCTTAATGGAATTATAAATTTTTGGGATTGTAGTCCTATGTGACTGAAATTTGGGCTTACCCAAGCCACATCAAGATTTTATGCTCTAGTGAGAGAGATGGGAAAAATATGTGTTTTTAGTAATTTTAAAATATTCACATGTGATTATAGTATAATATGAAATAAATAAAACTGGCTATCATATATATCTAAATCTATATCACTAATGATATACATTTATATATTGAGGCATGAATATCTTGTTTTAGACAAAGATAATACTAAGACAAGGGTGAATCAATATTTTGTATATTTCTACAATGTTTTATATTATTTACATTATTATAAATCAGTTACACCTCAACACCATAAATCAAATAGCATGCACATATCAAGCACAAATATTTATGTCACAGCCCATAAAAGGCGAAAACCATAAAACTTATGTATGGAAAACACTTATAGGCTTCAACCTACTGTTACATTAACATTTTTGGAACCAACCAAAAGGAGACACCGATATCCTTAATTTAAAAGCACATAACTGAAGGAAACACCAAATCCCTAATGTTTACAAACACCAACCTAAAATAAGCATCCACTCCATGATATGCAAGCACCAACCTGCTTTACCTAGTAGATCCTTCTTTCGATCATTTTCAAAATTAGACTCATATGCTCTCTTCTGAGTCTATATTTTGAATTATTTTTCTTTTCACACTCCTTAAGCTCTCAATCAATTATTTATATTACTACAATATAGGCATTCTATCTAAGTTAAATATGATGTATTCTCTACAATTCTTCTACTCATCTTTTCATTGTTGCATTTTCTCACTTTACTAAACTCATGCAACAAGCACAATCTCATACAGTGGCTTCATATTTTCTATTCCTCTATCTCACAATATGACCTTCACATTACCAACACTCTTTCATACTCAACCTTAATTACGCATCAGAACATATAGCATTGTTAAGTTCTTCTCTTCTTCTTTTATGGTTCATCCCTTCAATTATCATGGTTATACATCCATGGTATTTACCCATGGAAAATGTATTTGATTGTATCAACTATTCAAGAAAATTAATAGTATAAACAGTTGAATTCATCAAAGGTACCAAGGTTCTATAACTCCTTTCCTTCAGTGTTTATCTTCATGTCCATGATTCAGGAACTATGCATGAAATCTTATGCTTATAGGTTTTTCAAGTTGTCATCCCTTTTTCATACAATGTTGTAAACATATCCTAATGACTGACGGTCAATAAGGATATCTCTTATGCATTAAAATTGTGGTATCTTGTGACCTAGGGTATGACCGAGGGAATACATGCCATTCACTTCTTTCTAAACCCCATCACTTCGCCACCTTTTAGCCTTGTTTTTATTATTTATCAATTTGAATATTGATATGAAAATAGGCCAAAAAGGACCTTGAGATTATTAGATTCCTAGATGGCTTAGGATCTTGGTCCTCCTACTATTTTTGGGACAAATTATTAATTTTAACCAAAGGCTAAATCACTGAGAACTTGTTGATGTTACGATCAACACCCTCCAAATTTTTTCTTACACTCAAATTTTGGAGCCTAGAGAGGATCTTTGGATCTGTTTTTCCATGGTCATTTAATGTTTTTCAAAGCACTAAGTCTTATTATAAGTTTCAAATTAACTTTCTCAAACGTGTTCAGTCCTTGACGAATTCACATGCACACTTGTTTTCATGCAAGCTTACATAGACATTCCATAATTCCTGAATGTAAGGCTTTCAAAACCTCTGGGAATAGTGGTTGCACAATACTTATTATAATAAATTGCATAACCTATTTCCACAGTCAGTGCACATTCTCCATTAATAGTCTCCTTCAGGGAAAATTTTAAGGATGCAAGTTTATCTTAAAGTTTAGAAACCTTGGTGAATCTTACTAGTCCCCAATATGTAAATTTTAAAAAACATTTATGATATTTTTGTTAAAATATTTAGGTTTATAATGATTTTATATTAGTATATATAAAATTTTGGCGATTTTTAGTGTAAAATAATTCTATAATATAAAATTTGGGCAAATCAATTTTCAAAAAAATAGAAATTGGTGAATCTTTTTTATAGAAAAAACATGTCAAATTAGCCCACCTGTGAATATTAGCCCCTAAAATTTTCCCTGGTCTCCTTCTCACATTGGTTGCAGTTGTATTACTATCCTAGTGATTTTTCCCAATGGTCGCTTTTGTGCACTTTTTTTTAAAAAGTGCCACTTTCACTCTCGTGACTATCATTTTTGTTTTCTTTAATTTCTACAAGTGGCTCTTTTGTTTTCTATTTTCTATAGAATGTGTCTCTTTCACTTTCTCTAGCTTTTACAAGTGTCGTTTAAAATTTTTCTTACTACCGCAAGTGTCCCCTTTTGGTAAGGGAAGTGTCGCATCTAGTAAAACGGAGTTCATATGTACATTATTGAAGGGAAGCCTTGATGCAATACCTTATATTATTTTGTTCCATAATCATAGTTATATACATTAGAATCATTCTCCAAGTTTTTAACATTTTTTTGTTAGTGTTGTCACTTGTGTCACAAAGTGGATCTTAAATGTTGCACTTGGAGGTAAGTGTTTTTCTACTATTGTTTTGATGAGGACATGTTGATGTTGGGTGGTTATTTCTTCATTTATGAGTGTTTGATCATTTCTAAGTGTGTTATCATGTTCAATTCCTGTTCTGGTCCAATTTCCCACCTCTTGGGTCCCACACTTAGTTGTTTTCTGAAGATGATCCTTCCCTGGTCAGGATCGTTGTGGTCTTCCTTCCTCAACTATGCATTGCACAGTCTCAGGAAACAATAATCATGTCCTACCTCTTGGAAATACACAATTCACATCAACTACCTCCATTCACTATGTATTGTGTTGTCATAGTGCTCAAGAACTTCCTCTTGCTCCCTAGAACTGGATAATTTATCCTCCTAGTTAGTCTCTCACTGTGCATTGCAAATTTTCATTAAGCATTTTGTATCTCTCTCTCTCTTATTTGCGCAATTGAACAATCGAGTGGCTTATTCTCTCCCTTGAACTATGCATGTGAAATAAAAATGATAAATACCTTCATTTCTACCCCTCTAACTTACTCAACTTCGCAATCTTCAGTCACTGGCCTCCTAGAACTCGAATTTCACAATCAGAGTGAGCAAGCCTTCATCACTGTATCACTTAATTTCCAATTGTGTATTTTTATGCCTCCCTATATCCTAGAACTACACATTTCATATTTTCAATGATAAAACCCTTATTTTTGTCTCCTTTACTCCCTCAACTTCGCAATCTTCCTTCTCTACCCAAGATATTATGCATTGTGAAGTCATAGTCACTATAACCTCACTCTTTCCTCCTAGAATATGTGCCCCGTGAAATCCCTAAGCTTCCTCTTTAACTTAGTACCTTTTTCTAGATAAATCAAGTGCATTGCATGAAGAATAATATAGACTATAAGTTTTCTGGACTGGTGTCATCTTGTCATGAGTAGATTCCATCTACAGGTTCTGCATCTTGATATGAAAAGATGATGTTAAAGGAGGATGAAAAGGAGATCATATGTAAAGACACCTGTGAAGTCGCAACCATGAATATATCATAAAGTATGAAGATGAATGAACACTAGATTATGATAGAATATTAAATATCAAGATCACATAAATACTCCATATCAATCATCATCTTTGAGGATGAAGCACATACAAGATCAGTGATGAAGATATCATGTAAGTAGCAAGAAAAAAATCTTGAAATTGATACATCATCATGAATATTTAAGTCATATTTTTCCAATTCATGGCTTTATAAGTTTCATCACAATGTCATATTTCTCATTAAGTCTTTCCATACGATGTGGAGCATATTTCTATATTTCCAAAAAAATGACAAAATGTAAATGTGTGGAAGTCCAAGAGTCACATCTGGAATATGAAAGGTCACATGTAAACTAAAGAGTCACTAGAAAATTTCCAAGAGTCATGTAGAAGTTAAAGAGTCACCTACAATTCCAATAAACATATGACAAGCTCAAGAGTCATGGGGATATGAGAGGTAATTCCTCTTGTTATAAATACACCCTCGTAACTCAGAGAAAGGGATTTTGGAGACTTAAGATTTTGGAGAGCTAGCCTTGACTTCTCTAACTTTTCATTGGACAGAAGATCATTCTTTGGAGAAGCAATAAGTGACTCAATGTTCCACTATTGGAGCTAGTGGCTCCCATTGTAACTACGTTCTTGGATATTTCACTTAATAATAAGAATCTATCTAATCCAACACATTTTCATGCATGTATCGTGAATGTTGTAAGACTATTAATTATATGTTTGTTGTATATTTTAAGTTCATATGTACTAATGAAATTGAAAAACTTCAATGGATTTAGTACTTATCTTTTTGAATGTGTGTTGTATTTGTTTTAATGATTGTTGTGTCTATCTAAACTATTTTTATAGATAAATAAAGATTTTTTCCTTGCTCTTGTGTGCCTCTCCTAGGATAGTAATATTACTTTCCTCCTAGAGGCTCACTCTCGTTTCTCCTCTCATGAAAGTCTCAATTTACACATTGCAATTGGTGTTCCACAATGTCAACTTACTTGTTGATTTCAAAGGGTATGTGTGTAATCTCTTATGTTATTCATTGTATCCAAGGAAAACCTTAGATTTGTAGTGTTCAGGTTGATAATCCAGATTGGGCTCCTAATCCAAATGGTGTGAGGTTTAATTGGGACTTCATACCAGGGAGGACCCCTTGGTTGATAGATTTCTAATTCCATCAAGAGTTGGCACTAGAACGAGGGCTAGATGACAAGTTGCACCCATTGAGTATATTTTGAATCTCTGATATGAGATGGCTCATCCCTGAATCATACTCCCAAGTTTTTTTTCCAATAGATTCAATAGTAAAATTTTAATCCCTGATGAACCCCTTTATAAGATGTCTCAATTAAAATTTGACGGTGAAGGTGAAATATCGATATCCAATCATATATCTAATTTCCACTATTTTGGTTGATTTCATTGAATTTATTATGAATATTATTCTCTTGTTATTTTCTTTCTCACCCTTGAAGGTTGAGTTACCCATTAGTGTCATACCTTATCATCTACTTTCATTCATTCATTTGATCATTTCCCCAAGGAGCTTCTCCAAGCCTTTGATAGGTATGATACCATGATGTTTTTGAAAGGATTGATCAACTAATAATGTACCCTAATGAATCGATTAAAGGTTTCGCTAACCGATTCCTTAACCTATATTATGAGTTTCCTGAAGAAGATATAGATTAGTATTTATTTAAACAAAATTTTGAGTTTTTGGTTCATATTTCTTTGAATAAATGTGAATTTGAATCCCCTGATGTTTTTGGTCCCCCAACTTTTGTAAACCATCATACATTTCTAATTTTAGAGGAGGAACCTAATATTCCTTTTTTTTTCATTGTCCTTCTCCTTTATTAGTACTAATATGGGTGCCTCCTAGTGATAATATTGTAGTTAGGAAATGTTTAAGTTAAATTTTTAATTCATCTCTCCAACCTCCATCCACTTTCCAAGATCCAAATCTAATGGAGTAAACCTTGGAATGGTTCATAAAGCCTAAGGTAAAGACTAATCCCTTGAATTTTTAAGATGATATTAATGCTCATAACTTTATTCTTGAATCTGATTTGAATGCCTCAGATCCTGTATCATCTCATTATCCCTTTCCCCTTGATCTACCTAATCAATCTCCTCAAAATCCAGGTAGTGATCAAGTGCAAGGCAATCACATCTCATGGGTATAGGAGTAGAAAGGTGAAGATTATTTTGATATTTATATTATTTTTCAAATTTCTCTATGTTAAGATATTTTTTCTTCATTATTGGTTGATAGTGAATCTATTAATTTATATAGTGAATCAAATGAAGTCAATTTTCATAGTCCATCTAAAGTCTTGGGAAACCATAATTTTGATGATGATGAACCTATTGACATATATGGTGATGAATTCCCGAGTGCACCAACTAATTGGTTTCTTAAGAATTTTTTTTTTTGAATATTTAGATCTAGAATCTGATTCGATCAAAGAGGAAATTGTTATGGAAACTTCCTCTTCAATTTACTATCCCTTGTTCCCTACAACTTGCAATGCATTAAATTGTGATGAAGATACTCCATGCTCTTAAATTCTATCAACTAATGAGAAAGATTCTAAATTGGAAAAAGATATTGAGGTTATCCATGGTGAAGAAGAAATAAATCAAATAATTAAGCATCCATTCCACTCCTTATCATTTCTAGTATTGCATGAATAAACTTCTTCAATTCATGTTACTTGTGAGATTGATCCAATTTTTCCATCCTTAGATATTCAATTAGAAGAGCTTTATTACCTGAGTAATATATTTATTGAAGATGCAAAGTTTGATCAAACCATCAATTTAGATGGTTTCCTTCTAGATATTATTTATCTTCTTAAACTTACTACTAGTAGTTTCCACACACCATGGATGATTTGATCTAATCTTTACAATGCAATTCCACAATCCTTGAAATTTTTGGCACTTGTCAGGAACTCTAGGCACTTCATATTCTATTGATGGTTATGTCACATTCTTGCAACTCTGGTAAGGTCCCCAAACTAAGTAATATATATATATATATATATATATATATATATATATATATATATATATATATATATATATATATTATATCTTAGTTTTTTTTCCTTTGCATGGTTTTACCAAATGCACATATCCTCTTGGAAGATATTCTGTATTCTAGATATAGCTTTTATAACATTCGCAATTTATTTTTTGATCAGAATCTCCATAAATGTTTTTAGTTGATTCATCCTCATGCAAATGTCTTGTATCAAGATTAGATTTATAATTTATTCCTTTCATGGATGCAAAAATTTATGAAGCTAATCATTTTAAATATTATCATTGGCCAAAGAATTCATATGCATTAGACTGTGTTGAAAATAATTAGCTCCTAGTTTTCCTCATGAATTTTATAATGCTAATCATTTGCTTCATGGCATCAAATATGCTCTTGAGTGTTAGTTAATTCTTGAGTCATCTGGTGAGTCCAATTATTCTATTTTATATACATTCCTACCCTTTGAATCTTGATTGGCTTCATGCGTTTTCTATACTATCATTCCTTTTACATTATTTCAATGATTGTGGTGCTAATTCAGTTCTCAACAAGTTACCCAAGGAAATTGTTTGTCACATTCAACACATGAGGAAGATGATTCTATTGTTCAAATCATTTGAAAATTTGTTGAAATTGATATAACTTTATTTTCCATTAACAATGAATCTTATGTTCTACATGGTTCACCTAATCATAGCTCTGGTCTTAATAGATGTCATTTGACTAATCATTTTCCCACCAATATATCAGATTATAGTTGCTTTGTATGACATGATCTTTATGATTTATCATCTCAATATTTGGATACCTGTCAAGAAGTTGAAGCAATTCAGCCCTTGTTGATGGTTATTTCAGGTGCACATTCTCTTGAAAAGCCTTCCAGGTATGATCAGATTCATTTTCCTTCACAAGATTCTCATCCCTATTCCATGCTCTTAATTGAAAATTCATGGATTTTAGGTTTTTCAGGAGGATGGTTTATTACAGGATCCAATCTATGACACCCTAGAAGCATCTTACTTAGCAAGCCCATTTAATAAAATCAAGTTTTTTTCTTTCTTTATGTTTTCTAAGAAAGAAAATACATATGAATATGCATTCATAAGAAGTATTCAATGTTTTTTTCATTGTTACTCTTATCGAAAAGGTAAGATTGCAGGCTGGGTAAAGTCAATTATTATGACACATCTTTTTGCCTATAGGAAAGACCTTCAATATTTTGTGCACGTTATTCAAACACTTAACTTTATTTTTCACATTTTTTAATATAATTTTTAATCACTAGTATCTTTTTGATTGTAGGTCGAGAGTTACACTCTTTACACTAGAAATTTCATTACACTTAGCCTTGAAATTCTAGCTAGTTAGGTTAGGGGTAGAACTAGCTAGATGTTAGTTTCCCTGCACACTCATCTTACAATTTATCCCCTTTATTTTTTCTTTTGTTTTCTTACTTTTGACTTACATTTATCTTTCATTTTATTCTCCATTTGTTATGTCCTTTTGTTTTCATTGCATTGTTTTTTCATTTTTTTTCTTTTTTGTTTTTTTTAATAAGACTTTTCATGAAGGGTACTCTTGTTTGGCTCAAAATATATGTGCCAAAGCTTGAAAATGGAATTTTTTATGATGCATAATGCTTGGATTATCTATTTCCTCTTCTCTATTTGGGTTTATATATCTTTAAAGTAAATTATTTCCGAATGGAAAATATGATCCATTCGAATTGAAATCCTTTGGTTGAACTATAAGGCCAATACCTATTATAGGATATTCATTCCTTGACTAGTCAGTATTGAAATTACTTGGTGTTTACATGCTAATACAATAATGTAGAGAAAGTAAAGGGGAAAATCAATAGTGAGCATATCAATATCAGAGGTATATATACATATCTCTTAAGGAACAACCTCTTTTGCTCTCAATAAGTCAAGATCCCTCTTCTGCCTTGGAAAATAAATAATTTCCTAAGAACATGAAATTAAATAAATAAATAAAGGGTGAAAGAAGAGAAAAGCTTCCTACATAGAGAGGTGAAACAAGCAACTTCACCATGCTATTGAACAGACTCATTGGCAGCGAAGCAATGCTTGTTTTCTTGAAGTGTCTCCGTTGGGATAATTTCCAGGCTTGCTAGCATCAAAGCAACACCAGAGATAAAAATTCATACTTTGTTAATCTAAAAATCACTACTATATATTACCCTTCTCCTGGATCAAATAAATTGTGAATTGGAAAGCTTTGTGAATGTGTTCAACCGAGAGAAGGAATAAATAAGACTATATTTATAACGAAGTTAAATGAGGAAGCCAAGATAATCCACTTGATCAACCAGTACTTCCTGAAAGGTTGGTACGTTGTGCTTAAAGGTAAAACCTAAGAAGATAAGTTGTAGTTCTATCTTTGTGTCGCCAAGTGTTGACACTGTGATCAACACCCTCCAAAATTTTCCCTAAATGAAAAATTTGGAGCCTACTAAGGATCTTGCAATGTGCCATTCCATGGTCACTTCATGGTTGTTTAATATTTTTCAAAGTACTAATTATTCTTATAAATATTAAAGTCACTTTCTCACACATGTTCAGTCCTTAATGAATTCATAAGCACACTTCTTTTCATTAAAGCTTAGAAAGGCATTTCACAATTCCTGAAAGTAAGGCTTGTGTAACCTCTCGGAAAAGTGCTTATGCAATGCTTAGTATAGTAAACTACATAACCTATGTCAACAGGTAGTGTGAATTCTCCATTGATAGTATCCCTCTCTCTTTGGTTGCAATTGTATTATTATTCCATTGAGCTTTCCCGATGGTCACTTTTGTGCACCTTTGCTTTCTGTTGTGTAAATCAAAAACCCCGATTATTTTAAGCCATAGTTACTTTAGAAAATGATGGGGAACCTTTTAATTTTTGTAGTTTAAGAAAATAAACCTTCCGAGTATTTATTTTGATAGGAATAGGGGTCAAAAGGGGATGAAAACTATAAAAATTGGCTTTCCAAATACTTAAGCGAAGCTAAATCTCATTTTTCAAATAGCAAAATCATTTACATAATGTATATATATTTCGAAAATAAATATTTGAGACATATTTTTGATCCAACGAATATAAACGAAACACTTTTATATGAGGAAAAAGCCATATTTTTAAGTAAATCTGATAAATAATACTATGGGACTGACTTCCGCCACGTCAGCCTATCACATTTCACAAATCACAGTTTCTCCCGATAGTCTTATTTTCACCTGATCATAATTTCTGATGCGATAAAACATATCGTATCGGACCATCACAAAAGCTCAATCGTTCTATTTTGTTACGACTCATAAATATCTGATGCAATAAAACAACGACATCACATATCGCATATCGCATATAGCATTCTTGTCAAACAAACATATGTTGCATATTATTAACTTCATCAATATTATATTGCAGTGTCTTGATTGGTAGAAAACCTAGCCTCGTTGGTATTTATTTAAGTGATTACACACAAGTCATGATGTAATGTTATAGATCTAGTTTTAATTGAGAAATTATTATAATCACATGATAATCCGTATCAATTATCAATGTCATAAATTAATGGTTTTCTCGCCCATACCACCATAATCATTTCCCTGCAATGAGCATTCAATTCATATCCCATCAGCATGCGAAGTCTCATCCATTTGAAATGTTTCTATTCACTATGGTATTTGTGCATATTTTAAAACTCAAAGGTTCCGTCTTCACACTTATTATTTCTTACTAATTTATAGGAAAGATTGAGTGATCAAAGAAAATTTGAGGGGGGAAGAGCTAGAGTGAGCGCGGTTGTCTCACTTAGCAGGTTTGGCTGGATTTAGTCAAGGAACCCCAAGTCAATTTTAAGGGGGGAATGTTAGGTAAATTGACTTGTGATTATAGTCAAGTTTGACTGATTTAAACAATGATGGTTTTGGGGCACATGGTATTGTGCACCCATGGTTTTTAAGCTCATGGTATTGCATGTAATGGAGCCTATAAAAGTATCAAAGGACTTCATTGTAATGTAAGGCCTCGAGGTGAGCAGTGAAGGCTCACTTGGCCGGATTGGTCAGGGTTTTGGCCAATGCTTAATGAAATTTCATTAAGATGGGTTTTCCCTAGAGTTTGGGGTTTTTCCCTGTTAAACATATGTGCTTATGTTTATGATTTGTTGTTGTTTATGTTTAATTATTCCTCTCGGTAATTATTTATATTCTCTGGTAAATGTTTCTTCACTGACATTAGGGGGATTTTGAGGTCTAAAATGGGCCTGCTAAAAAAAATGTACAACCAAAATAAACTTTATAAGAACCAATAGAATTCAAGATGATGATGTCAACCATGGGGGATGACTCAACATTTTTTAAGTAAAAGGGTAAGAAGATTGAAAAATAATAAAATAATAAAACAACTTTTGAAACTCATATTTTCAACTTATCTCCCAAATTTTTTACTCAATTTTTGAGTGGGAGTACTCGTTGGATGCAAAATTTAATTCCTCATCGAAGGAGTACCCATGTTGCATATTTTTTATGGACCCCGCTACACTACAAATGAGAAATACATGAAAACACGTGATTGCAATCACACTTTTCATGTATTTGTCATTTTCATGTAGAAGGATCCATCGAAAGTATGCAACAAGGGTACTCCTTGGATGAGGAATTAAATTTTGCATCCAATGAGTACTCTCACTCGAAATTTGAGTAAAAACTTTGGGAGATAAGTTGAAAAAGTAGTTTTTTTTTTTGTTTTTTTATATTTTCTCTCTAAAATGTGATGATGTAATCAAATCTTATTTTATTATTTCCACTATTATTTTATATTTTATTTAGGAGGCCCATTTTAGACCTAAAAATTCTCCTAATGAATGACTAAGGCTTTAAAGAAACAAAAGAAGCATATGGCTCTTGTTAATCCTGCACCTACTACCTCGGAGAGAACATAGATGTTGTCCTTGTTTACAGATACAACTTGCAGACCTAAAAGTGGACCCTCTCTATGGGAATCTATGTATAAGTTGTTTGAAGATGAGAAACCTCACAAAATCTAGACAAAAGCAATAATTGATGTCCCAAACTCTTCTAAATCTACAATTTGAGATGTAGCCAATTCATTTCTTCACCGAATTGCAACAAGGCCCAAGATACGACCCATATACTGAGATGGTAAGGTGGATTATCGACAATATTAATATCAAGGGTATGACTTTCCTTACTAGTAGAGGAAAAATTATTGGTTCCTTTAAAGCGGAAGACCAGAAGCAAATGTACCATCTTCTGGACCCTGAAAATATATACGATAATGAATTCCTTGCAAAGTTTGCTAAGGAAAATGAACTCAAATCGATGCAAATATATATATGTAGGAGCAGCAATCTTAACAAACACAGGATAGATGAAAAGTGTATGTATTGTACTGATTTTGTTACAAGTCCCTATTTCTATATCTCAACTATGATGTCTATAATTTTTGGTCAGGCAGACACAACTAGATTTTCAGTAGACTGGGTTCCCCTTATAGAAGTGGCATTTGATGCTTATGCTATGGACTGGGCAATATTCAGTCAAATAATATTGCCACCCAAATATTAGAATACAGAAATAACTGCTCTATCTCTTCTAAAATATTTCCTCCATTTTATATGAGTGGTTATATTATGGATGATGTATGTTTCACATCATATTTTCCAGCGATGGGCTGGAAATGGACTACCCAATATCCCATTCCCATTCAAGTATTTCATAGTATTCTCTGGGAGTCCAGATATGAAATTTGTTTTTACAAAATATGTCATGGAGTTATAATACCACTTTTTGAAGTTGTTTTCAATGAGAAATCCCCCATAAATTTGAAAGAGGCCTGCTGGAACAAGGTCTCCTAAAGCTGCAAATTTTGTCCATTTTTGTATATTTTTTGTAATATTTAGTTTAACGAAGTGGTTTTGGGGTGGGTCAAAGCCCCTAATGCATTTTAAAAGGTCAAGGGTAGACCAAGAGTCTGCAAACCATGGTTTGCAGACCATTGGATGCGTAGGCTAAATCGGTATAAATAGATGAACCTTTTGAGTCATAGGAAAAAAGGGATTGAGCTTGATGATAAGCACAAATTGTTATATCAGTTGTTGGGTTTTTGGGAAAGGACTCCTGTTGGCTGTGTGCGCAAATCTCCTCAGTCCTACTATGTGCAGACCCTGCTGGTTGTGTGCGTAGGTGGTATTTTGGAATTGTAAGAAGATTCTGATATTAATATAGATGCGAAGTACTCTTGATATCTGATGTGATCTGGATCTGTTCTGTTATGATTTATGCGAACTTGGGCTCTATTATTAAGCTCTGAAAGTATCTTTGTTTCTGTTATATGAATCTATGATCTGTTAATTGCTGCGGTTATAGTTGCTATACTGATAGATTGGTATTATGCACATGGATGTGACGGTAATCATTAGATCTGAGTTATGTGATATAAGCCTGTAACTAGATCTGTTAAATGCGAATCTTGATAAGCTGGGAATGAAAATATTCTTAACTTACCTACTCTCTCTCAGGGTGCTAAAACTTGGTTTCAACACCCTCCCATACTGCTTCGGGTGAGACATTGGCCTATGCAAGCAGGTCACTGTCGAAAGGGCCAGTAGTATAGGGGTTTGTTGGAAAACCTTAACCTCCGAACCTGGATCAGGACCCCTCGAGCCAACAAATGGTTCCGTTACCGAGACTGGGAGCATTTTGAGAGAGAGATTGGGTAATCCAAAGAACATATTGGAGACTTGAGAAGAAAGAGATCGACGAGTGGTTCAAAAAGCAAATTCAGGAATTCGTAGTTAGAGAGAATCACAGTACAAAGCTAACCACATAGGAGTGGAAAAATATGTACATATTCATGGAGATCTATGAGATTTTCTTTGTGACATTTGCAATCAAGCTTTAGGAGTAGCTTGGAAGGCTTATAGATTTCTAGAAGTGTTGGAAGGACAAACGGGTCACACAGTGGACCCTAGAGCTAATTTGGAAGTTAGAAAATACTGATAACACCATCACTTGCACGGTAGATCATTGGGTGGATAGTGTGATAGCAGGGTTTGTGATGGAATTTTCAATTGATTAATTGGTGTCCTACTCTGAAGCGGAACGAAGGTTCTTCCAAGGTTTCCGTGGTAAGTTTCTAAGAACCCTACCACTATTAATTAAGATCTTATTGTATGAAAAGAGAATTTTGTGTAGTCATACAGAGTGAATGAGATCCGATCAAAGTGAGGGTACAACGCACAGTGGTAAATACTACAGAACCAATTAAGAAGGAGATCGATCAGTATACAGTCCAATAAGAAACTGTGTCACGCATAGCTCTTTGTCTACGCCACCTTTGAACCCTCTTAGGGGTAAGAAATCACCACCACCGCCGCCAAAAGACGATATGGAATCACACATGAAGCTACCTACCTTGAAAGGCACAGGAGATGAATATATGGATCGATTCTGGTTTGTCGTAGGATCGGTATGGACTGTGCAGAATGTAGCTAATGATGCGGTGAAAAGAGCGCAACTATCCCTTGATTTTGATAGAAGACCCTTGGACTGGTATATGGGATACATCGACCAGCATGTGAATGCAACCATTGAAGAGATTAAAAATTCCTTGAAACAACAGTTCGAGAAGCCCAATTCCTACTCTCAGATAGTGAACGATCTGAAAGATTTCAAGCAAGGACCGTTTGAGTCTGTATGGGAGGCTGACCAACGATTAAAGAAGGTAATTAGAGAAGGAGGATTCCTATATGATGGAAGGCATAAGACGGAGTGGTTCATTGTTATGCTGCTGCCCCACCTACACGTGCCAATGGGACATCAAGCCATCGTAGGAAAAGGCCGTAGAAATTGCGATGAATATAGAAGATGTACCAAGAGATGATACCCAGTTAGGAGTACAAAAGATACAAGGCCAGCTAGAGGAAATGCACATGGAGATCTAGAATCTGCGAAAGGAGCAAGGAGCAGAGGCTAGCCTTGAAATATGGTGCATACGATGCAGGGTGAATGGACACACCAAGGATAATTGTTCTCCGCTAGAAGCCTACATACAGGCCAGGGGACCCAGTCCATTGCATCCTCGGGAAGCTGTAGGACCAAGTGGACTGGTGCTTTGGTGCGATGATTGTTGCATTGCTAGGCTGCATGATAGTAACCACTACCCCCACCTTTCCACATATGTCCCAGAAATAAAGAAAAAATGGTGCAGGTTCTATAGATCTGTAGGCCATGATGAACAAAACTGTTGGACGTACGATCTGATGATAGATCGAGGAAATATATAAAGGGTATGGTCGGATCCGTCCTCGCTAAGATCCCTCTTGGGCATAGGTGGCTCTCCAGCTAGGGGTAGGGGAGGAGACCGAGGAGGAAGCGCAGGTATGGGGAGGGGACAAATGATTTGCTATAACTGTGGGGAAATAGGGCACTTTGCAAGGGATTACACGAACCCTGCAAAACAATCCTGTAGATATTGTAGACAACTAGATCATGTGATTGAATATTGCCCGATTCTGATAGCCAATATGTAGGAGAAGCAGCAGACACCTACGCACAATGTACAAAGGGTGAATTCAGAACCCCGAGATGGAGGACCAAGTGTTAATGTTATAACACGTAGCAGCATGGCCACTGGAGGAGCTGTGGAGAAAACTAAGGCGGAGCCTCTCATCCATAAAGCCGCTAGTAAACAAGAAGGTTTGGACTTACAAAAGGAAAAGGAAACCTTTTTCGTAGCTCTCTAAGACTTTTATAAGGCTAAGGCACCTACTCCTCAAGCCCCTGCGAACCTCGAAGTAGATGATGAGGTTAAACCATTCCTACAGGCATGTATCAAGTTGTTGTGAAACCAAAGGGCCATAGAAAACGTCCAAGTCTTGATAGATAGCTACGCAGAGAAGAAAACCCCAACTATGGAAATTAAGGATGTGCACAAACTATATAAGCATAAGAGATGCACTGGTTGGGAGATGCGGTTGACCACGCAGATTGGTGATTATGAGATGGATCAGGTTATTCTAGACTTGGGATCAGATGAAAATGTACTACCTAAACAAACTTGGCAGTGAATGGGAGAACCTAAGTTGGAATGGTCCACTATCCAGCTGCATATGGCCAACCAGCAGAATATCATCTCGTTAGGAAGACTATCAAAGATCGTGGTAGATATCGCAAGAGTTAGGGTTCGGGATGACTTTGAAGTCATTCATATTGTAGAAGATGCGGACCCTTACCTGGCACTCCTAGGATTAGACTGGGCCATTGATATGGGTGGTATTATCAATTTGAAGAAAAGAAGCATGGTGTTTGAAAGTGAAGGAACATGGGTGATCGTACCACTAGACCCTGCAGAAGGAGAAAGGTACACAGAGCCAGTGCATGAGGAAGAAGAGGTGGATCACATCTATAAGTTAACTGTGAGGGATGAAGAATGGATAAATCTTATGGCAAATGGTGTGCTTAGCTGCGAAAGGGATAGCGAATGCTTTTTCGACTCCGACAAAGAAATGGAAAATTGGAAAAACCGGCTACATGATGTCTCTGCGCTGCACTGCCTGCGAATCACCAGGGACTTCCATTGCATATCCTCTGAGGTAAGAGAACTACCCTACTTTGATGGTTCTGGTAGTGTAAAAGATTTTTTTCGAACATTCGAAGTTGAGGTTCCCAGAGAATGGAGGCTATGGGCCCTTAATCTAGCTATGCGCGCAACACCTGCAAGATGGTGGGACACACATAAGGAGACATTCTATGACTAGGAGGAATGTTGGGACATGATGATCCTGCGATTCGAGCATCTGGGTGAGGTGCGTGTCAAGACATTCCTTGGCCCAGGGGACCCTCGTGAACACTTGTTCACTTGGATGGAGAAGTGGTACGACCGAACTATGGAGGAATGGGTTCACTTGTTTATTCATGCACTAGGACCAATCCCCACTACGTGGCACTTAGATGCGGAGCTACATCAATGCACCCGCCAGTGGGAAACTTTGAAGGATGAATTCATAGGTACATTTGGACTAACATAGGGCTCGGAGGTGCTTGAAAAAGCTCTGTAGGATATAGATACATTCGTGTTTGGTGAATCTAGCTCCTCTGCAACACTTGGGGTACCAACGTGGGAAACACAGATGCAGGATATTGTCAATTGTCGCAATATAACTATAGAATAATGTGATGAGGATCCGTGCAAGGTTTCTATCCCAGAATCAGAGGGGGAACGCATAGTTGCGGACCTCCACTAGAGACTGTGGATGTGACAAAGCCTCTGAAACTATAGGAATTCAACATTGGTATGACAGAGTAGCCTAAGTTGGCTAAAATTGGGGACAACTGGGATGATGACACTGTAAGCAAGGTTTCTTAATTGATCACAGAATATCAAGACTTATTCCCGATCAAGTTTTCGAACCTCAAAGGTATCACGGGGGATCTAGGGGTTATGTGCATCATGCTAAAACTGGATGCGCGCCCTATAAAGTAGCATCCTTATCTATTAAATCCTAAGTATAAATAGAAGGTTAAGGAAGAAATTGATAAAATGCTCGCCGCAGGTATTATCGAGCCGGTCGAGCAGTTGGATTGGGTAAGTCCGATGGCGGTTCAGGAAAAGAAAACAAAGGGAGAAATATAAATCTATGTGGAATTACGCAAGTGAAATGATGCATGCGTACACAACCCCTTCCTGACACCATTTTCCAATGAGATCCTGGATAGCGTAGGAGGCCAGGAAGCATACTCATTCATTAACAGGTTCTCAAGATACCATCAAATCAGAATCGCACCAGAAGATCACAGCAAAACTACACTTTCCTCTGAATGGGGATCCTTCTAGTATACATTCATGCCGTTTGGACTCAAGAATGCCCCTACTATCTTCTCACAGGAAGTTGTTGCAGTGTTCAAATAATTCATCCACAAATTTCTAGAGGTGTACTTCGATGATTGGACTGTCTTTGGCTTAGTAAAGATGCATGTTTCGAACCTGCCCATGATGTTGGATGCCTGCTAGAAACACCAGATTTCCCTGAATATCAAGAAATGTATCGTTTGCATACCCTTCAGAATCTTTCTCAGACATATAGTTTGCCGACAAGGGTTGATGGTCGAACCTGTGAAAGTTGCAGTTATCATCAATTTGACAGTGCCTAAGACTGAGAAATAGTTGTGTTCGATCCTTGGACATATGGGCTACTACAGAAAATTCATTTAGGGATACACATTGATCATAGCACCTCTGGAAAAGCTTCTTAAGAAGGATGTTTCATTCTTTTGGGATGACGAGTGCCAGAAGAGCTTTGACCAACTCAAGGAAAAGATGGTATCTGCACCTACTCTTATTTTTCCCAATTGGCCGAAGGCAT
This sequence comes from Pinus albicaulis, assembly GCA_034641835.2. Lineage (NCBI taxonomy): Eukaryota > Viridiplantae > Streptophyta > Pinopsida > Pinales > Pinaceae > Pinus > Pinus albicaulis. The sequence goes on along the minus strand of CM076578.1, from coordinate 220,306,498 downwards.
TTCATGCTCATGTTGATGCTTCAGGAATTTCCTTGGGAGGGGTCCTTACGTAGCCTAGAGCCGGAGACATTGATCACCCATTCGCATTTTCTAGTTGGAAACTCTCAGGTGCGGAGCGCAATTATGCCACCACAGAGAGGGAAGGATTAGCCATGGTCTATGCACTACAAAAGTATCGACACTATTTGTTAGGAGGGCACTTTAAAATTTTCACAGATCATTCGGCTTTGAAGTACCTAGTGAATAAGCCTGCGTTGGGGGGGGGGGGGAATCTTCCGATGGATTTTTCTCTTCCAGGAATATGACTTTGAGATCATTGTCAAGCCAGGGAGATTGAATGCTAGGCCAGATCACTTGTCTCGAATTGAGAGTGGTGAGGAACCGACCAACCTGGAGGAAGGGTTGTGTGACGTGCAACTATTTTCTATTAAGGTAGTTGATGCATACTTTGCTGACATTGTTCAGTTCCTAACTACGGGCATGGCACCTGTGGAGTATTCGGTGCAACAAAAGAAGGAGCTGGTAGCCCGCGCTACAGATTTTACCATCATTGCAGGACATTTGTATAAGATGGGCATAGATGAAGTGTTGCGCAGGTACGTCCTGGAACATGAACAACATGATCTTGGAAGAATCCCACGATGAGGTAGTAGGAGGTCACTACGCAAGGAAAGAAATGACGCAGAAGATCTTAAGAGCTAGCCTATGGTGGCCTACCCTGCATATTGACTCTCAGAATTATTGTAAAGCCTATGATACATGCCAATGGACAGGAAGGCCATTGCGTAGAGATGAAAATCCCCTTCAACCATATATGGCCCTACAAGCCATTGACAAATGGGCCATCGATTTTGTGGGACCTATTAACCCACCCAGATATAAAACAGGTGCATGCTACATCATTACTGCCATTGGCTATGTAACCAGATGGGTCGAAGCACAAGCGGTGAAGGATTGCACTGCATATACCACTGGACACTTCATCTTTGAGTAGATTCTGACCATATTTGGGTGTCCGAAATTTTTGATGAGCGATAGGGGTACGCACTTTCTTAATGAGACTATACAGGCTTTAATGGAGGAATTCCATATCCATCATGCCAAGAGAACACCATATCATCCTCAGGCGCATGGAGCAGTTGAGGCATTCAATAAGGTCTTTGGAAACACACTAAATAAGGTTTTTAACACCAACCACAGTGACTGGGACATGCGCATATCGTCTGTCCTTTGGGCATATCGCAGCACCTGCAAAAAATTGAAAGGGAAAACACCGTTTAGGATGGTTTATGGAAAGGAGGCCATTATGCCCATGGAATATATTGTTCCTAGTCTACGCATCAAAACCTTTATGAATATGGTGGAGCCTGATATCATGGAGGAGAATTTAGTGCAACTTGTGGCTTTGGAGGAAGACCGATTTATTGCTAACTTCAATCAGCAAGTTTAGAAGGCATAGGATAAGGCATGGCATAACTGACATATCCGACGAAAGTACTTTGCGGAGGGTGATTTAGTGCTACTGTATGATAGCCAGTTTGCAAGACATCCAGGGAAGTTCCGAGAACACTGGATTGGGCCCTACACAGTTAAGGAAATCACAGATGGCAGAGTTGTGCGATTATCCACCCTGCGCAGCGATATGCTACCTGACTACATCAATGGTAGATGGCTCAAACCATATCAGATCAAATGACTATATGGTCAGAGTAGCTTTATGAAGTGGGTTAGACCCACCAAGGAATGTAGGCACAACAGGTACCATGCTCCACGTAGTAGGAAGCCATAGGAATGGAAGCTTGGGGAAGTGCATCGACGACATGGAAATAAATTTAGAAGGAATAGACTCATAATGTAGCAGGTGTGCTAGGAGTGCAAGAGGTATGCTCACAATGCAGGGGTGCGCTGGCAGCGCAAGGATGCGTTGAGTGCACCTAAGGTGCGAAAACTAGCCATTGGAATAGGAAAATCGAGTAAAAAGAAAAAATTATTGTTGGATGGAGTGGGCAGTCGACATTTAATGAGGCGATCTTTGGAGATTTTTTATCATTTTCCTGATGGTAAGTTCCAAGTAGCTTTTACCCTACCGTTGGATGCTCGCCGAAGCTATAAAAAGGGCAGGATAGGTCAGACAATGGTTTCGTATCACTTGAATAGCTCGTACTTGGCATATTTTTCCTAGACGAATTTGTGCTATAAGAATTTCAATGCCTATACCATTTATTTCATGTCTGAGCAACCGGCTCCCTCTGTTTGTCTTTCACGCTAGGATGATGACTACAAATCCTATTGAACCCTCAGAACCATTAATCTAGGCAGAACAAGGCACTGAGGAAGTGGTGGAGATTGAGTCTAAGGCTGAAGAAGTTTTCTCCACCCCAGTCACAAAGAAGGGGAAAGAAAAAGCACATGGCTCAGGAAAGCAGCCAAAACCCACAAAATGGGTTGGAGGGAAGCCTCATACCTCCCCGCGAATTGTAAAATCCCCGCGAGTGACGCCCCATGCATGGGTGGCGAAGAAGAGGTTTAGGCAGCTAAGCCCATCAATTGGTTACCTCCTTTTGTTCGGCCACACAAGCCCTCAACACGCACGCCGAAGAACCTTGATGGTCTGATCACCTATTTGCAGATGTCGCTAACCCTGGGAAAGGTCCCTATCATTGGTGAACTTAAAGGAAAGCTCCATGAAATTAAATTTGATGATAATGACTTGGCCAATTTAGAGGCCTTCCCCAAATTAGCTCCTGATTTATATCTGGAACAATTTCAGGAGGATGATGGGATCAAAATGGTCCCCATAAGCTGGGTATGCAGAGTGGTAGGGTCCAGGTTTCTCAACCTACTCAGGATGCCGCATTTCAGCCATTACAACGTCACGGACCACCTGGTGCGTCAGTTGCTTGCACTAGTCCATGATGGGTGTTTATGGACCAATGATCGAATCCATATTGATGCTGCACTCATCCATTGAATCATTGGTCTTTATATGGAAGGGGAAAACCCTCTCTAGCATGTTGGCAAGAAGTATGAAGGATAAATTGTTGAATATGTGCTATAGAAATACCATGTCGAGTGGAATACTCGCGGCTCCATGATAAAAACCATCAGTGATCCCGCTACATAGCTGGGTACGATGTTATTAGCATGTAAAATGATGTGGAAATGCCAGGTGGCCTTTGTCCCTGCATACGTAATTTAGCTTGCAAGTCAGTGCAAGAAAGGGGTATGTTTCAATTGGTCACAATATTTGTGTAATGAGTTTTTGGCCAATGTTCACGAATCCTAGGAGCAGGGACGTACATTTTGCTATTCATGGCTACTACTTCTCATCACATTGATAGCCTGGGAAGCCCTAGAGGAACCGGTCCTACCAATGCTCAACCCTGACATGTATGAAGGAGCCTGATATAAAAATTTATAGGATTCGACGAATGCGCAACGTCTTGAGGACAACCAAGTCTTCTGGGTCCTCTTTCAAAGTAGCATGGCAGCAACCATTAATTCCTGACCATGGTTATCTCCAGCGGTATATGAAAGATACAAAGGCATTGCAGCATTCCAGGTCACCAAGCACAATGTCCAAATCCAAGCACGCAATGACAAAGCTTGGACCTCGCTCCCTTATATGGTGGCAGACAAAGAAATTGACAATGTCATTTCGCTCTGGCCTCCTAACTCAAAGATCGATTTCAAAACCGGTGCGAAGAGCTCTGCAGGAACCAACACACCAAAAGTAATCCCGCCTGTTGTCGTCAAGGATTTTGAAGGACCCAACAAGAGTACTAGGAAAGACATGAGCGCAGCAGCACAATAGGATGCGGCAAAAGCAGGCCACTGAGAAGGACGCCGAGATGGAGACTCAGGTAGATTCGCAGCCATAACTGGGTACAGAAGAACTAGATGCGGGAGGACCTGCGTCCCCCTGAGGCATGAAGCAAGCAAACAAGCCTGTAAAAGGGCCCCGAAAGAAGCAGCGCTCTCGGCAGACGGAATGAGATGAGCCAGTCACATTGACCGATGGAGACCTTGAACAATTCACTAATGCAGTCACTCTTGCCACAGAAGACAGATGGGTAGCCTTAGAGGAACAACAGAAATCTGTGGTCAGCATAATCCAGGCTGAGCTCCATGCGCTATAGCTGAAGACAGACACATTGCAGATCAGTGTGACCCAGATATGCATGCCCTCAACCACCAGCAGCACAAAAATAGTTACAGACTAATGCCGCCTCTGTTCTCTACTTGGCGTAGACCTTGTGATCAATCCACCCAACCTGGTAACACAAGTCCAGGCTAGTACAGAATTCCAGATAAATTTAGCTAGTCTACCTCATGAGGCCTTATAGGGTCTCCACACCTCTGTCTTTTAGGAAATTCACCATCAAGACCAACAAGTGCACCAACAACCCAGATTGTTTGAACATACAGTTGATGCAAATAATGCTGAAGTGTACCTCGCCACCGCGAAGCAAACGGAGCTCGAAAACGTGATTCACCAACTTTGCGCAGATGTTACCGCAGATATCCCAGCCACAGCCACCCCTCAGGCTAAGGTTGAAAGGTTGGTTGCAGCACTAAAGGCCTCCCTGGAGGAATTTCAGGTGGTCAAGACATGGATGGAGTAGTAGATCGCTGATCTGCAAGCTAAGTTGCAGCCTGAAACACCTCGGGAGGAACGGGCCCAATGAACTGCGCTAGTCACCGCAGCTACGAACGCCATCACTGGGAAAATCGTGTAGGGCACTCAATTACTAAAAACAGCCATGAAGATATGGCCCAAGGTCCAACGCGACCCGATCCTATGAGGCATCAACCAAGACCTGCGACAGAAAGGAGAAGATTTCGAGACGTTAGAAGCGACCCTACGCACTTTAGTTCTTGCTCAGTGTTTGACACGACTGCACACCAGGCACACCCTCCAAGCTGATATTGATGAACTTCGATAGAAAAAATAAGGTCCTCGGCGACCACCTGAAGCCTTGGGTTACTGAGGCCCTCAATCTTTTGTAAGATTTTGATGTCGCGGTTAGGCAGCTAAACCAGACTCTGGAGAACGTCACCGCCGTAACGGAAGGCCCAATTTTGGAAAATTTGGTTGACATTGCACAAAATGATGCTACCCAAAGTGAAGGCGTGCTACCCCCATTAGCCAAGGCGATCAAATTTTTGCAGGCACAGGTGGATACCCCACCATCATAGTGACTCGGAACAAGTCACAAGATTGTGTTGGGGGACTATTGGAACAGGGTCTCCTAAAGCTGCGAATTTTGTCCATTTTTTCATACTTTTTGTAATATTTAGTCTAACGCAGGGGTTTTGGGGTGGGTCAAAGCCCCTAATGCATTGTAACGGGTCAAGGGTAGACCCAGAGTCTAGAAACCACGATTTATGGACCATTGGATGCATAGGCTAAATCAGTATAAATAGATGAACCTTTTGAGTCATAGGAAAAAGGGATTGAGATTGATAATAAGCACGAATTGTTAGACCAATTTTTGGGTTTTTGGGAAAGGACTCCTGCTGGCTGTGTGTGCAGAGCTCCTTAGTCCTGCTGTGTGCGGACACTGCTGGCTGTGTTTGCAGACAATATTTTGTAATGGTAATAAGATTTTGATATTAATATATATGCGAAGTACTGTTGATATATGATGTGATATGGATCTGTTCTGTTATGATTTATGTGAACTTGGGTTGTATGATTAAGCTGCGAAAGTATCTTTGTTTCTGTGATATGAATCTATAATTTGTTAATTGTTGCGATTATAGTTGTTGTACTCGTAGATTGGTATTACGCACGTGGATGCGATGGTAATCATTAGATCTGAGTTCTGTGATATAAGCCTGTAACTACATCTGTTAATTGCAAAGCTTGATAAGTTGGGAACACAGCTCTTCTTGACTTACCTACTTTCTCTCCAGGTGCAGAAACCTAGTTCCAATACCCTCCCATACTGCTTCGGGTGAGACTTTGGCCTATGCAAGCAGGTCACTACCAAAAGGGCCAATAGTATAGGGGTTTTTGGGCAAACCTTAACCTCCAAACCTGGGTCAGGACCCCTCGAGCTAACAAGGCCCAAGACGAATTTTCTCTATAGGAAAGTGGTTTGGTGAGGATTCATTCACCTATGTACAAGTATTTTGGAGCCTAGCTCATCCACATGTCTTACCCCTATATGTTTCTGATAAAATTATTGCAAGAGAAATCACATACCAATCTGTGGGAAATGGTCTGACCAAATTTTTGAAAGAAGCCAAGAAGGAATTATGGCCTTCCATTCCAATTAAATATGGTGTGTATGGACTAGACAACTACAAGCATGCTAATAGTGGAAATCGACGAAATAGAGTGTTTCAAATTATTTACAAACAGGCCATATGACCCCCTAAAAGTGGCCAATAATTTCACTAAAGTGAAAATCAGATCCTTTCTGCATGAAGATGACGATTTTGACGAATTGTTTGAGTCCGTTGAAAACTATGCTACAGTTAATAAGTTGGAAAATTTACGCCTTCACCCACAACAACTACTGAAATTTCAACAATACAGAAATAAGCCACTGGAGAAAATTCCACTCAAAATCTTGGATGTTTCTCAAACCATGACTCAGAAAGAAAGTGAATCAGCCATTAAGGACACTAAAGTCCTTGATACACCAAAGAAAAAGAAGTCAATTGTAGTTCAAACAGTAGATCTAGATTTCCCCAACAATCTCAAAGATGTTTGGAAAGATTTTTAACTTAAATTCCAAGAAGAACAAACATCCATGATTATTTACCAACAAAAGAGTGTAAAACTCCTCCTTCCACAAGTCAGGACCCGTTTACTGTTGGGACCTTTGACAAAGTGGTAAGTACAGAGAGAATGGAATACATCCCAACCTTCCCAACCTCTGTAATTGTTCTAAATATTCAAGAAATCCCTCCCTTGGACATTTTTTATAGTCCTAGGGACAAGGCATTTGTTAGCAGGCAAAAGAAAAGGAGAAGAACAGAGCATGCCCAGACTCCCACTCAGGAATATATATCAATGGATATTGTTTGGAAAGATAATGAGTTAGATCCTTTAGAATATTTGACTCTGTTATCACAGTTTCTAGGACCTTATGCATCTGTGACTATTGACAAGGCATCAAAGATTCATCAACTGATGAAGAAAAAAGCTGAAAATATCCTTCAACTCGAAACAGAGTTACAAGCAAAAAAGCAGAGTGTTAGTCAGTAGCTACAGGTACAAATCACACAAATTCAATAGTGCCTGAACCAACTGAAAATTCAGCATCAAGGTGAAATTATTTCCAAAGATACTCAAATTCATCAATTACATCTCTCCATTGAAAAAATGAAATATGTTCCAAATATTGATGAGTTTAGGAAAGAAGCTTTAGAATTAAACACCCTATTGTCACATCAACAAGTCATATTTTTTTAGAAGTTAACAAGCATCCTTGAATTATCTGTGAAAAGTGATTCACTTGTGAATCACATTGCTGATATAAGGATTAGTTTCGATGAAATAGATGTGAAGGTACCCTAATTTTTTACTTGGTAGGATTCTTATGATGGTCAAAAGGCAAACATGCCCAGAATTGAAGAATGAACGAAAGATATATTGTTCACAGATTGGGATATACAACTACAGAAAGAAGAAAGGGAAATAACTAGAGCAAAATACATTGCCACGAACATTGTGAAAACTGTCAGCTAGAACCTTATTGCAAAAAATCTCATAAATATATGTCCTCCTCATCCATTACCCTTAGTAAAATGTTTGATAAGAAAATGTTAGGAAGTGTCAAAAGTGAAAGAGTAGCATACTATGAAGATTGAAAGTTATATTGGGAAAGATACTGGAGATATTTAGTGAAGCCTCACAGCCAATGGTTGATGCTTCGTTGTCTTATAGATACATCCTCATACATGCTACCTCCATTATCTTATGTTGTTTTTACTGGACACCTACACATTAGGCCAGACCAACCTCCTGAGGTTAAGCCTATGCTTAATATTTTGCAACTCAAGGAAAAAATGGAAGAAAGGGCAACGGGACAACCCTCCAAAAAATCACCCCTTTAATTTCTAAATTTGTTTTAATTTTACTTACTTTAAGGAGAGTTTCTTGAAAACTCATCATCTTTTATTGTAATGACTCTTTTAAGACTTATTAGTATTATATTTAAACCCTTTCATGTCTTTTAAGAAGGGCTCCTAAAATTTTTAAAAGAAGACTTTATTGATGTTGTAATTCTATACTCTTAAAGTTTTCTGAATAGAAAAGGCTGGACCGAGAGTTATTTCTCAAATGAGCTGAGTAAATATATATGTGGTACTTTTATCTTATATGTTTTATTTGAGTTTCAAATGACAAATATTTCATTGATATTATGATGTGTTGTTTTATAATATTTTGTTTGAACATGGTTTTACATCAATTCAGTTTTGAACGTGTTATGTTGTTATCATTTATATGTATATGCAATATAATGCATTTTGTAAAATTTGTGATATACGATTCATTAAATTGATTTAGTTAACTTCTTACTTAAATAAATTATCTTAAATTTTTTTCATATCTCTAAATGAATGTATGATCTTTATTTTCACTCATTGAAATATTATTTTGTAGATCACACAAAGAAAAGGTTTCATCCTGGGATAGATAGATATAGATCTAGATATATAGATATAAATAGATAGATTTATTTTTTATTGAAAGCTTGCTTATTTTCCCATATATAAAATTCCACTTAAATATAAAATCATTCATCCAATCCAACTTTATTAAATTTGGAAATTGGTCCCACAAATCCAGTGGGAGCCACCATTCCAAACGTAAAAGGGATGGTTTTCATGTCCCTAACCTGGTAGTGTTCCCCAATGTTGTTGCACCAATTTTTAGGGCCTCAACATTTTTGTCGCTAGAAGGAGGGAAATCCAACTATTAATGGCATCAAAGATTAAATTAAAAAGTAAATAACATCACCAAAGTCATTTTCCCTTCGAATCCACAACTTCTAGTCCTGTTTCAAAATCTTCTACTCATAAATCATGAGTTGTTCATTCTCCTCCTCAATATCTTAGTTTTTTTCATAAAGAAATCCCTTTATAATATACTCTAGAGTTACCTGAAGTATAGATGTTGATAAATCAATTCGAAGAAATTTCAATTTCAGCAGAAAAACCTATACTTCCGAAAGCCTTAGAAGGAAGTGTGACTTCGATTTTTGAAGACACTGGTGTATTAACTCGATTTAAGAGTGAAAAGCTTGGATTTATCCCTTTAGAAATTCCTCTTCATTCTCATCGAAGGAAAAATCCTATTTTTGAAACACAATCATCAACTAGTGGGATTCAATTTGTTTCTACCTCTCAAAAAACATCAGTTATTCTTCCCTCCCTTTCATCTTCTCAAACAAGTTCTTCATTGATCATTAATCATTCTTCTTGTTCTCAGTCTACAACTTCTATTACAAGTAATATTAGTTCGATAATCGTTTCTTCTTCAACTTCAACTATTATTTGAACTAGTCCTTCTACCTCAAATCCTCCTTTAGGACCACCCAATCCTCCTCTTCATACAATGGCTAGTAGACCTTGGAAAAATATTGGATATGTTCAACCACCAGGGCCCCTTCATCCTTTGCCTAAGCTTACAGAAATATGGTTGCCTAAGTATAATATGCATGATGGATTACCTGCAGAAGAACATATGCATAATTTCATTCTTGCCATAAATCTTAATGGAGTTTCAGAGGAAGATTGTGTAGTTATATTATTTCCTTATACTTTTCAAGGATCAACTGGATCATGGTATTTCTCACTACAATCAGGCACAATTACTAGTTGGGATATTTTCGAGGAACAATTCCTTACTAAATTTCGAGATGACCGGACTACTGCAACCCTATTAATGATCTTTCCAATTTGAAAGCAAATACAGTTGAAAAGATCAAGGACTTCAATTCCATATTTAATAAATTACTAAACAAAATTCCAGCTACATCTAAGCCTAGAGTAGATGTGCAAATAGAATGGTATATATATTCTCTTCCTTCTAATATTTCTATTTTTATAGATAGAGCTAATAAGTCTACATTGGTAGAGAATATGAAATAATCTCTTTCTGTTAAAAAAATAATACTTTCCTTAGAGAATGAAACTGCTCAAGAAGATAGGAAAACCAAGAAAATTTCCTTTAAAGATGAGCCCAAAAAATAATTATCTAAAAATCCCTATGATATTGAAGGATTACAAAAGGTTCTCAAAACCATGTCAAACGATATGGTTGACATAAAGAAACAAGGAGTTAAATCTTCTTCAAAGAAACCTTTTAGATATTTTAATAAAATTCAGTCTTCTCAACCCCCAAATGTGATCTCAAATGCTAAATCGGATCTAGATGAGGATCATGATGAAATAATATCATCTGTTGAAGAATCTCAAGAAGAAGAAATAGTCGAATTCCATGGATTACGAGACTTTATCCTTGTAACCTATGATGATGAAAATGAACTGATGCACTTCCAGTAAATACTAGAAGTAAAAATTATGTCGATCTCCCTTAGTCACCTCAAAATCAGAAGGCTTCATTCTCTATTGTTAAGGATAAAGTAGTCAATAAAAATACTTCTTCTTCTAAAACAAATTCAACTTATTCTACTCTTCCATATACCTCTAAAACATTAGTGGTTTCTGATACCATTGAATACAATTTAGTGGAAGATATGATGAAAATTAAAGAAACTATTTCTCTCTATGAACCGAGAAAATTAAAACAAAAACATAAAATTTTTCTTAAAGAATTGAATGTAGTTCCTGCTACACCCTTTCTTCCTCCTGTAACTTTGAAAGTAGCTAAATGAATAGGTTATCCTCCTAACGATTCACCTAAGAAAATTGATGCAAGTGATGCTATTTTAATAGGTCACAGATCAAATTCACATACTCCTCCTTTTCTTTTAACTTTTGAATTATTCAACAAAAATGTACATAACTATTTAATTTACTCTGGAGCATCATCAAACATTATGCCATATTTTGTTTGTCTAAAATTGAATATATATCCTCATAAGTCAGTAGTACATATTGTAAAATCAGAAAAAGAAAAAGTTAAAATATAAGGAAAGATGAATTCGGTCCTTATCAGATTAGCATCCAATCCAAAAGTCCATCAAGTAATTGATATCGTATTTGTTGATATACCAGATTTTTATGGTTTGATCTTAACCAGAGATTGGTCATAAAAAATTCATGGCTATTTTTCTACTAACTGGTCTCATATGTGGCTTCCCCATAATGGTAAGCCAAATCAAATCAAGGTAGACCATGAAAATCATTTAAAGCATTCAATAACTGAATTCGAAGAAGAAAATGAACCCCTGGCCTTACTAATTATATCCTTGGAAATTACTTTGCTAAATCCTTTTTAGGAAATTTAAATCCTTTAAAGTCTCCATTTCTTACCAATTTAGTTAATTCTTAGATTGAAATTTTTTCTCAGACTAATTCTTCCAAGTGTATAAATTCTATAGATAAACCTTGTAGTGATACTTTATTTTTGAATTTATATTTTGATGGGTCAAAATCCAGTGAAGGAGAAGGATTTGGTTGTATATTAATGAATCCATAAGGCGAAAAAACTATGCTCACATGCAGACTTGAATTTGAATGCACAAAAAATACTGCAAAATACAAGGCACTGGTTCAAGGCTTAACCAAAGAAATTGATCTTGGTGTTAAGTATCTTAAGGTATTAAGAGATTCTGAAGTAATTGTTAAGCAGGTAAGAAATACCTTACATTGTATTTCCAGTCATCTTAAACATTATCAATCATTAGTACATTCTCTTACCTTCCATTTTTTAGCATTCAATATCTCGTCTATTCCAAGAATTGAATATGCAAGTGTAGTGTAATGAATAAAATAATGTAAATAATGATTAATTAGTTAATTAGTAATTAGGTTGAAAGGCCATGTCTGATGAGACATGACCTTTCATGAAGAGGCACCTGCCTAGGTATATAAGCAGGCCTCATTTGTAATTCTCAATCATCTCATCTCATTCATCATACTTTCTAATATAATATTTGTATCCTCAATGGATATTCTGATATTTCAAGTCTTCTGGAATATTTAACTTGAGAAGGAACTTTTTTCACTTCATGTAGACCTTCTCGCAAATGTAGCATCCAAGCTTATTCCTTCATAAGATTATAGCCCATATAGATTTTCCATGGAGTTTAGTTTTTGCCCATCTATTCCTGATAATATTACTAATTGGACGATATTCAATGATGATGATGTTATTACTTTTCTTACATCAGAAGGATCATATCAAGATAAATTAATTGATGAAGATATACATGAAAGGAAATTACAACAAAAATTTGAAGAAAATGTTATACCTAAGTTTGTAGTCAAACTCAAAGATCTTTATGATCTTAAAGATAGATTCAAAAATATTACTAATTCTAAATTCCAAAGTTCGAATTTGAGGTTTGCATTGGTAAACCTTGGAATAGATATAAATCCTCAAAACATCAACCTAGGACTTTATATTTCCTCTGATGAAAGATTATCATTTATTCATTTATTAAAAAAATACAAGAATGCCTTTGCATGGAAATATGAAGACCTAAAAACTTATGATACTTCAATCATTCAACAGATTATCCCAATGATATCTACTGAAAATCCTATACAAGAAAAGTTAAGTAAAATTCACCCTAACCTTGAAATTCAAATCAAAAGTGAGCTTAACAAAATCCTTAAAGCCAATATTATCTTCCCTGTTATGCATTCTAAGTGGGTATGAAATTTAATTCCTATTAGGAAAAATAATGGAAATATTCGTATTTGTATTAATTTTAGAAACTTAAACAAAGATTTCTTGAAATATAATTTCCCGTTACCACTGATGGAACAAATTTTGCAATAAGTTGTTGGTTCTGATTTAATGTCCTTTCTCAATGGATTTTCAGGTTACAATCAAGTTTTGGTTCATCCTGAAGATAGATTAAAAACTACATTCAGAACAAAATGGGGCACATATGCCTATCAAAAAATTCCATTCGGATTAATCAATGCAACAGAAACCTTTCAAAGAGAAATGGATAATGTTTTTAGAGGGCTAGTCAATAAAAAAATGGTGGTTTATCTAGATGATATAAGTATTTACTCCAAGAAAAGCAGAGACCACTATCACGATATTAAACAAATCCTTGAACGTTGTTTGAAATATGGAATTGATTTAAATCCAAAAAATTATTATTTCTCTTTAAGAGAAGGACAAATCTTAGGATTTATCGTTTCAAAATAGGGCATTTATATTGAACCTGGAAGAACTAAGGAAATTTCTTCACTATCACATCCCCATAACAAAAAATCCATGCAGTCAATTTTAGGACAAATAAATTTTGTTAAAATATTTGTTCCAATTTTTTCTCAAATTATTTTTACCTTTGCAAGTGATTATTAAGAATAATTCACTTTATAAATGGGGACATGAAGAAAGAGAAGCCTTTGATTTTATTAAAGAAGCTATCATTAATGCACCTTCTCTGACTACCCCTGATTTTTACAAAAAAAATATTTTGTATATTTTTGCATTAGAAAATTATTACGTTGTTGTATTAACACAGATTGAGGATCAAAAGATCGAAGCACCTATTTCATTCTTTATTTCAAACCTTCAAGGTGTTGAAATAAATTATTTTGAACTAGAAAAACAAGCATTTGTTGTCTATAAATATTTAAAACATTTTAGGCCTTTTATCCTTAAACACACACTAAGGTAATAGTTGCATTCTCAGTTGTAAGGAAACTACTTATACCGAAAGAACTAGGAGAAAAGAGAGAAAATTGGGTAACTACTTTATAGGAATATGACATTGAAATAATACCAACCAAAATCATTAGAGGACAAGGTCTCTGAAAACTACTATCTGGAGCATCCAATTTATCGAATGATCAAGAGTCAAATAATACTGTACAAATTGCCGAGGTAACCCTAAATGATTCAGAGTCACAGTATTCTGATTCAATTTTTTACTTGAAGAATATATATGCTCCCGTAGAACTCAATCATAAAAGAAAGAGATCTTTAAGGCTGAAATCTAATCAATACCAACTCATAGACAATATCCTGTTTAGAAAAGACTATGACTCTGTACTACTAAGATGCCTTGAGAAATATGAAGCTAAAAGTGTTTTGCAGGAACTCCATGATGGACATGTAGGTGGACACTTCGGTGGAGATACTATTGAACATAAGATCCTTCATGCAGGTTATTACTGACCTGCTCTATTCAAAGATTCTCATACATATGTGAGAAAATGAAAAACATACCAAACTACTGCTAGAAGACAAAGAAAACTAGCCTTGCCATTGCAACCAGTCAACATTGATAAACCTTTTGAGAAATGAGGATTAGATATCATAGGTGAGATTGTTCCTAACGCATCCAAGCAGTACAAATAATTTTTCACTGCAACATATTATTTTACTAAGTGGGTGGAGGAAATTCCACTAAAGGTAGCTAACTTTGAAGCCATAATTGAATTTATTGATCAATTCATTAATACCATAGTTGGCTTACCCAAAGAACTTATGCTTAATTTTGCATCTTATTTTTCGGGAAATAGTATGACATAATTTTCCCTTAAAATAGGTTTTAAACTTAAATGTTCTGCTAACTACAATCCCCAAGGGAATGGTTTATCAGAATCAGCAAACAAAAATCTCATAAGAATCATCAAAAGAACTATTGATCAAAATCAGAAGAATTGGCATAAACCTTTAACATTTTCACTATGTGCAGATAGGATTACTCAAAATACCTCCATAGGAAATTCTCCATTCCATCTAGTTTATGGGAAAGAAGTTGTAATTCCTTTGAACCTAGTTTTTCCGTCACTAGCCCCAGTTCAATTTATTGGTGAATTAACTTGTTCTTCCATACAACTAAGAATGTCACGAATCCTTAAAATGGAAGAAGAAATAGCAAAAACCAAAATAAATCATGCTCATCATCAACAAATAGTGAAAAATTATTTTGATGCAAATTTTGTTTCCCTAAAATACTTCCAAGTTGTAGATCTTGTACTCAAATGGGGCAAAGCACATGAGGAAAAAGGTAAGCATACCAAATTCCAAATAATGTGGCTTGCATCATTCCAAATCATTGAACAAACTGGCCCATCAAAATTTATGTTATGGACCTTCAAGGGAGAAAATATTTAGGGCCCTGTTAATGAGCTAATCCTGAAAAAATTATTTTCTTAGAAGAAGACTTTCTTCTAAATGTATTTTAGCATTTTCTTTTCTTTCTTTTAGAAAATATTGTTTGATTACATAATTCCGGTTTTTCAGAACACCTCTGAATTATTCTATGTTTTCATCTTTGAAGAATAGGTTTTTTTGATCAAATAACTAAAAAAGTAGAAAATTAAATGAATACTATAGAACTCTGAGATCTTTTTCCATTGAAATTATAAATTTTGTAAACTCAAAATTCGTAAGAGTATTTTTAATATATTATCAATCATAAAAAAATATTCATCCTTACAAAGAAAATACTTTTTGTAGCTAAGCATCTTTAACTCTAAACTGTCATCCAAAACTCTTAAGGTGTCCATGATTCTCTCCATCCATTGAAAATACCCTTTTTAGAGTGTAATTCAAAAATATAAAAAAAAAAAAACTTAAAATGATAAGAAGTCTCATCACAAGCTTGCTTATCATGATCATAAGTTAATGATTAATTGACATTACCACCACTACATACCAAATCAGGATAATGATTCATGATTACTAAAATCATACGACAAGGGGTCTCATCACGAGCCAACTTTTTTAGTCTAAATCAATAACTAGTGAATGGCATTATCACTTTCTGGTCATCAGGCCAGGACAATGAATTTTTAAGAGAAAAAATAAAAATGAGTAACTAAGGAGTTAACTCAAATAAATTTTACATAAATGTATGGGACACTGATTCATTGATGTTTAAAAGGTAACCTTGCTTAAGCTATTAATATTTACTAGCAGTAGCAGCTCTACCTATGACAAAAGGAGAAAATTAAAAAGCCAAGTTACAAAAGGAACACTTACTTTACCTTTTAAACCATATAATGATTGATATAGAGAAAAGGAGATATTTATTTATGAAAGTTCAAAGTAATTTTATTCATTATAATATTTTGAAAATAATTCTTGTTTCCTTAGATTATTTCTACTTATTTGAAGATAATAAAGAAATTGTTTTCCAGAGATAACTGGATCATCCAGTGAATTGCCAATTGTTGTGTAAATCAACAACCTCCATTATTTCAAGCCGTAATTACTTTAGAAAATAATGGGGACCCTTTTAAGTTTTTCATTTTAAGCAAATAAACCCTTATAGTATTTATTTTAATAGGAATAGGGGTCAAAAGAAGATGAAAACTTTAAAAATTGGCTTTCAAAATACTTAAGTGGAGATAAATCACATTTCACAAATCGAAAAATCATTTACATAACGTATATTTTTTGAACATAAATATTTGAAACATACTTGTGATCCAATAAATATAACCGAAACACTTTTATATGAGGAAAAAGCCATATTTTCAAGTAAATCTGATAAATAATATCATGGGACCGACTTCCACCACGTCAGCCTATCACATTTCGCAAATCAAAATTTCTCCTAATACTCTTATTTGCATCCTCTCATACTTGTCGATGTGATAAATCATATCACATCGCACCATCGAAAAATCTCAACCGTTCTATTTTGTTACCACTCATAAATACTCGACGTGATAAAACGAATGCATCACATATCACATATCTCACGCTTGTCAAACAAACATATGTTGCATATTATTTACTTCATCGATATTTTGATTGCGATGTCGTGATCGGAAAAAAAATCTAGCCTCATCATTATTTAATGAAGAGATTACACACAAGTCATGATGTAATAAGATAGATCTAGTTTTAATATAGAAATTATCATAATGGAACGATAATCCATATCAGTTATCAATATCTTAAATTAACGGTTTTCTCGCCCATACCGCTATAATCATTTCCCTGCAAAGAGGATTCAATTCATATCCCATCAGCATGTGAAGTATCATCCATTTTCAATGTTTCCATTTACTATGGTATTTGTGCGTATTGTTAAACTCAAAGGTTCCTTATGCCAACTTACTCTTTCTTACTTACTTATAGGCAAGTTCGAGTAATCAAAGTTCTTTTGAAATGTCTAAGGCTTTGAAGGAGCAAAAGAAGTCTATGGCTCCCGTTAATCCTGCGCCTACTACCTCAGAGAGAACAATTATGTTGCCCTTTTTTACACATACGAATTGCAGACCTGAAAGTGGATCATTTCTATGGGAATCTATGTATAAGTTGTTTGAATATGAGAAACCTTGAAAAATCCAGAGAAAAGTAATAGTTGATGCCCCAAATTCTTCTAAAGCTACAATTGGAGATGTAGCCAATTCATTTCTTCACTGAATTACAACAAGGCCCAAGATACTACCATATAATGATATGTTAAGGTGGATTATCGACAATCTTAATATCGGGGACAAGACTTTTCTTACTAGTAGAGGAATAACGATTAGTTAATTTAAAGCAGAAGACCTGAAGAAAATGTACCATCTTCTAGACCTTGATAATATTTACGATAAGGAATTCCTTGCAAACTTCTCTAAGGAAAATACACTCAAATGGGTGCCAATAAAGAATTGGAGGAGAAATCCTGACAAACACAAGAATGGTGAAAAGGGTATGTATTCTACTGATTCTCTTGCAAGTTCCTATTGCTATATCTCAACTATGATGTCTAGACTTTTTGGTCAGTCAAAAATGACTAGATTTTTAGTAGAATGGGTTCACCTTATGGAAGTGATAGTTGATTCTTATGTTATGGACTAGGGAAATATTCTGTCAAATAATATTTCCACCCAAATTTTAGAATATAGAAAGAACCATTCTATCTCTTCTAAAATATTTCCAACATTTTGTATGAGTGGATGTATTATGGATGCTATATTTTTTACATCATATTTTTTTATTTCGTATTATTCTCTGGGAGTCCAAATATGAAAGTCGTTTTTACAAAATATATCATGCAGTTATACTACCCCTTTTTGAAACTCTTTTTAATGAGAAATACCCCAGACTTTCAAAAGAGGCCCAAGCCGAATTTTATTCTATAGGAAAGTGATTTTGTGAGGAATCATTAACCTATGTATGAGTATTTTGGAGCCTAGCTCATCCACATGTCTTACCCCTATATGTTCCTGATAAACTTCTCACAAGAGAAATCACATACCAATCTGTGGGAAACAGTCTAACCAGATTTTTGAAAGAAGCCAAGAAGGCATTATGGCCTTCCTTTCCAATTAAATGTGGTGTGTATGGACTGGAAAATTACACGAATACTATAGTGTAAATTGGCCAAATAGAGTGTTTGAAATTATTTACAATTCCAAATAGGCAATATGATCTCCTAAAAGAGGCCAATAATTTCAATACTCAAGAGAAAATCAGACCCTTTGTGCACGAAGATGATTTTTTACGACTTGTTTGAGTCTATTGAAAAATTTGATGCAGTTAAGAAGTTGGAAAATTTATGCCTTCACCCACCATAACTACTAACATTTTAGCAATACAGAAATAAGAGACTGGACAAAATTTCACTCAAGATCTTGGATGTCTCTCAAACCATGACTTAGAAAGAAAGTGAATTATCCATTAAGGATATTGAAGTCCTTGACACAGGAGAGTAGGAGAAGTTAGTTGAAGTTAAAACAATAGATCTGGATTTCCCCAACAATCTCAGAGATGTTTGGAAAGATTTTTACCTCAAACTCCAAGAAGAACAAACAACCCTGATTATTGATCAACAACAGACTGTAAAAACCCCTCCTTCTACAAGTCAGGACCCGTTTATTGCCAGACCCTCTGACAAAGTGGTAAGTATAGAGAGAATGGAATACATCCTAACCTTCCCAACCTCTGAAATTGTTCTAAATATTCAAGAAATCCCTCCCTCAGACATTTTTTATAGTCCTAGGCACAAGGCAGTTGTTAGCAAGAATAAGAAAAGTAGAAGAACAGAGCATGCCTGAACTCTCAATCAAGAAGGTATGTCAAAGGATTTTTTTTGGAAAGATACTAAGTCAAATACTTCATTGGATATAACTCATATACCACATTTTGTGGGAGATTGTGCATCTGTGACTATTGACAAGGAATTAGATATTCATCAATTGATGAAGCAAAAAGATGAAAAGATCCTTCAACTCAAAATAAAGTAACAAGCAGAAAAGAAGAGTGTTATTCAACAGCTACAGGTACAAACCACATAACTTCAAGAGATCCTACACCAACTAAAAATTCAACATCAAGGTGAAATTAATTCCAAAGATACTCAAATTCATCAATTATAACTCTCCATTGCGGAAATGAAAGATGTCCCAAAGATTGATGAGTTTAGGAAAGAAGATTTAAAATTAAACACCCTATTGGCACAACAACATGTCATATTTGTCAGAAGTTAACAAGAATATTTGAATTATGTGAGAAAATTGAATCACTTGTGAATCGCATTGATGATATGATGATTAGTTCTGATGAAATATATGAGAAGGTATCACAATTTGTTACTTGGCAAGATCCTTCTGATGGTCGAAAGGCCAACCTGCCCAGAATTGAAGAATCAAAGAAAGAGATATTGTTCACATATTGGGATATACAACTAAAAAAAGAATAAAGGGCAACTACCAAAGTAAAAGGAATTTCCACGAACATTGTGGAAACTGTCAGCCAAAACTTGATCGCAACAAATATCATAGATAGGTGTCCTCCTCGTGCATTACCCTTGGTAAAATATTTGATAATACAATGGCAAGAAATGTCAAAAGTTAAATAGTAGCATATTATGAAGATTGAAAAGTTAGATTGGGAAAGATACTAGAGATATCTAGTGAAGCCTCACAGCCAATGCCTCGTGCTTCTCTGTCTTACAGATACGTCTTCATACATGCTACCTCCATTATTTGATGTTGTTTTTCCAGGAAACCTGCGCATTAGGCCAGGCCAACATCTTGAGGTTAAGCCTATGCTTAATATTCTTCAAATCAAGGAGAAAATGGAAGAAGGGACATCAGGACAACCCTCCAACAAATCACCCCTTTAATTTCTATTTATGTTTTAATTTTACTTACTTTAAGGAGAGTTGTTTGAAATATCCTCAGTTTTTATTGTAATGACTATTTTAAGACTTTTAGTTTTATATTTAAACTCGTTCATGTCTTTTAAGGAGGGGTCCTGAAACTTTGAAAAGCAGACTTTACTGATGTTGCACTTATGTACTCTTAAAGTTTTCTTAATAGAAAAGGCTAGACCAAGAGTTATTTCACAAATGAGCTGAGTAAATATATATGGTAATTTTTTCTTATATGTTTAATTTGAGTCTCAAATGAGAAATATTTCATTGATATTATGATGTGTTGTTTTATATATTTGTTTCAGCACAGTTTGACATCAATTCACTTTTGAACGAATTACATTGTTATCATTTATATGTATATGCAATACATGCATTTTCTAAAAGTTGCGATATAAGCTTCATTAAACTGATTTAATTAAATTCTTAATTAAATCAATTATCTTAAATTTTTTTCATATCTCTAAATGAATGTATGATCTTTATTTGCAGTCATTGAAAGATTATTTTGTTAATCGCACAATGAAAAGGTTTCATTATGGGATAGATAGAGATAGATCAATATATATAGATATAAATAGATAGATTTATTGTTTATTGAAATCTTTCTTATTTTCCCATATATCAAATTCCACTTAGAGATAAAATCATTCATCCTCTCCAACTATATAAAATTGGGAAACTGGTCCCACAGGTCGAGTGGGAGCCACCATTCCAAACGGAAAAGGGATGGTTTTCAAGTCCCCGACCGGGTGGTTTTCCCCGATGCTGTTGCACCCATTTTCGTGGCCTCAGCATTTTCATAAGCATTTATTTCACTCTCACGACTAAGGAAAATTCTAGGGGCTAATATTCATAGGTGGGCTAATTTTCCATTCTTTTTCCAAAAAAAAGATTCGCCAATTTCCATTTTTTTTAAGTTGATTCGCCCAAAATTTATAGTATAAAATTATTTTATCCTAAAAATCGCCAAAGTTTTATATATAGTAATATAAAATGATTATAAAGCTAAATATTTTTACAAAAAGAACATCAAAAGTTTTACAATCTACATATTAGGGACTACTAAAATTCGCCAAGGTTTCTAAACTTTAAGATAAACATCCATCCTTAAAATTTTCCATTCTCATAACTATCATTTTTTATTTCTTTCACTTCTAGAAGTTTTGTTTATGTGTTCAATTCAATATATCATGTGGTTCTTTCACTTTCTCTAGCTTTTTCAAGTGTCGTTTAAGCTTTTTTTGTTTTACTATCGCAAGTTTAGCATTTTGTTAATGCAAATTTCACATCTAGTAAAAAAGAGTCATGTGTACACTCTTGAAGAGTATCCTTGATGAATTATCTTGTAGTATTGTGTTATATATATCATAGGTGTATGCATTGTACTCATTCTCCAAGTCTTAAGCATTGTCTCATTAGTGTTGTCACTTGTGTTTCAAAGTGTATCTTAAGTGTTGCACTTGGAGGTAAGTGCTTTTTTGTTGTCATTTCGATGATGACATGTTGATGTTGGGTAAAAAAAAATTCCTTGAAGAGTGGTTAATCATATATAAGTGTGTGTTAATGTTATAGTCCCGTATCCTACCTCTTGGCTCCCACACTTAGTCATTTTCTAAAGATGATCCTTCCTCGATCAACATCCCTCTAGTCTACCTTCCTGAACTATGCATTACGAAGTCTTAGGCCATATTCAACCTATCCTACCTCTTGGAAATACATAATGTGCAGTCATTGCCTCCAAGAACTGTGCATTGTGGAGTCACATTGCTCAAGAACAATCCCTTTCTCTGCATAACTACACAATGTTTCCTCCTAGTCAGTTTTTCACTGTGTATTGTGCAGTTTCAGCCAGTAGTAAATATATTTGTCTCTCTCAATTATAAAACTACATAATCTATTTGATTAGTCTCTCCATTAAACTATGAATTGTGCAATCACATTGAGAAATCCCTTAGTATCTAACCCTTTGAATTTCTTAACTACGTTATCTTCATTCATGGGCCTCCTAGAACTTCAAATTTCACAATCATAGTGAGAAAGCCTTCATCATTATCTCACTCAATTTCCTAACTGTGAAGTCTTGTGCCTCCCTATCTTTTATAACTACGCATTACATAGCTTCAGTGATTAATCCATCATTTTTGTCTCCTTGACTCCCTCAAATGTGAAATATTCCTTCTCTTCCCTAGATACTACGCATTGTGCACAGTCTCCTAAGCCTCACACTTTCCTTCTATAACTGCGCACTATGCAATCACTAAGCCTACTCCTCACCCCAATACATTGTTCTAGATCATTCAATTGCATTTCTTGAAGAATCATATAGACTAGAAGGCTACTCCCCATCTGAGTACCTTGTTCCATATCAGTCAAGTGCATTGATGAAGAATCAGATAGACTAAGAGTTTTCTGGACCGATTCCATATTTTCATGAGTGGATTCCATATGTAGGTTTCGAATCTTGAGATGAAAAGATGATGTTCAAGGAGGATGAAAAGGATATCAAATAGATGAAACCTTTGAATCAGGCACCATGAAGATATCATAAAGAAGGAAAATGAAGGGACACTAGATTATGAAAAAATATTAAAGATCATGATAACATAAAGACTCTATGTCATCAACATCTTGGAGGATTGATCACATACAATACTAGTGATGAAGATATATTGGAAGCAACAAGAAGAGAAGCTTGGCATTGATACATAATCTTGAAGATCCAAGTCATGTCTTTTACAACTATTATCACAATGTCATATGTGTCAATGAGCCATGGCACATGATATGGAGTGTAATTATGTATTTCTAAAAAAATTACAAAATGTAAATGTGTGGAAGTCCAATGAGTCACATGTGGAATTTGAAAGATCAAATGTGATCTAAAGAGTCACTAGGAAAATTCCAAGAGTCTTCTAGAAGTTCAAGAATCACTTGAAAGTCGAATATACATGAGGGAAGCTAAAGAATCATGGGGATATGAAAGGGCATTCCTATTGTTATAAATATACCCTCATAACTTAAGAAAATAGATTTTGGAGGCTTAAGCTTTGGTATAGCTAGCCTTGGCTTCTCTAGCTTGACATAGGAGAGAATTTTATTCTTTGGAGAAGCAAGAAGTAACTCAATGTTACATTATTGGAGTTAGCGGCTTTACATTGTATCTATGTACTTGGATCTTTCAGTTAATAATCATATGCTCACTGAGTGAAAACATTTTCATGCATGTATCATGAATGTTTTAAGACTATTATTTAGATGTTTTTTGTATATGTTATGTTCTTATGTACCAAAAATTGAACTACTTTATTGGCTTTGGTACTTATCTTGTTGAATGTATGTTGCATTTTCTTTAATTATCATTGTGTCCATGTGAACTATTTCTATGGATAAACAATGAAAATTTCCTTACTCGTGTGTGCCTCTCTTAAGAAAGTACTATTTATTTTCCCCCTAAAGCCTCACTCATGTCTCTCCTCTCCTGAAAGTATCCATTTACAAATTTCAATTGGTGTTTCACAGTGTCAACTTACTCTTTTATTTCAAAGGATATGTGTGTAATATCCTATGTTAATATTCATTGCACCCAAGAAGAACCTTAGATTTATGGTGTTTAGGCTGATACTCCAAATGGGGCTCCTACTCCAAATGGTGTGAGGTCTAAGTGGAAATTCATACCAGGGATACCCCCTTTGTTGAGTTATTTCTAGCACCGTTAACATACCTTTTCCAAACCAATCCTTGGTGAAATTCCTAAGATATTAGGGTCTTCTAAGTCATTACACGGTTGACCAATCACCGAATTCCATGTGGCACTTCCACCATGTGTCTCGCTAAGTCACATCTCACATGTCACTCTCACATAATACCAACATCATCATTTATGTCATATCCCACTTCTTCTTCTAGAAGATCTTGTTTAAATCATACTATCATCATGATTATGTCAGCATGACACATGTAATCTCTAGGTGGTTCCACATTTCACCCAGTATCAGCCTACTTTCCCACCAAAAATCACGAAAATTTTATGAGACATGACACTCTTCCATACAACGATGTGGCAAGGGCCATTTCCCTTATTGAGTCATTTTTCTATGTCATCTCTGATTATACTGTCACTTGTGTCATTTTTCATTGTGTTAGATTTCCAAGTGTTAGTTTTGTTGGCATCTTGTTGTGTTGTCACCCACATCACCTACTTTTCTAGCATCCACACAAAAACCTCTCTTCGCTAAAATTATTACATCAAATCCCCCCCCTTGAAAATATTATACTTAACGGAAGGGGGGCTCCATATTCTACCATAGTTTTTGATCAACTTCACAATATCAATTGGTCATTTGGTGTGAATCCACTTCATTCCCCCCTTTCTATTAACCCTTCAGACACGGGAGTGGGGTGGGTGGGGGCGCGATTAACAAACATAGTTTGATCTCAGGCCTTAAACAAATCAACGGTAATCGAAAACAGAGCATGTGCTCTATTAGCACTGAGAATGTTAATGGTGTAATCGCCATTGTGTCGTTGTTCTCAAATTTTTACTGTGTCTTAGTCCAATTCCAAAGTTTGAGTCATTTCCAATAAAAGTTAACAAAGATTCCCAACATCAATGTGTTTTTAAGTGAATAGGTGTCATAGTGTTTTAGAGTCCTAAAATAAGTTAAAATATTTTTTTTGGCTTATTTTAGTGTTGAAATTTAGTCGATGTTTGGGTAATAAAATTGCAGTTATCTGATCTAGAATAATAGCCACCTTTGTTGCAAATTCATTGTCAAAACAATAATACAGTAAAGGGAAACTATTTTTCATAAATGGAAGTCATATATTCCATGCAGTGAAAAGTGAAGTTATTTCACCGAGATTTTGGTTATCTCAGTAAAGAGGCTACAGGTAAACAAGTAATTAGTTTTCAAAGCAGGAAAATTAGGGCTTCATGGAAACTAAAGATATTTAAAATCAAAGTGTAGCTGGAAGAAAACATCTTAACCAACAGAGTGGGAGATCCAGAGAAGAGCAACAGACAATATTTAAAGGAAGCTGGCCAGGAAATAGACTACGGAATGGAGCAACGGAGAAGAATCGCATGCAAAAGGAACGGATGACCATGATCTAATCGCAGATCCAAAGGGGAGCAAACCGGCAGCTGAGATTAAAGCGCACATGGATCGAATTAGTACAGCGCAGTTTTTAAAGTTTATTGATAAGTCAAATCAAATGTCATGTTAAGTTATTTGTGATGCGATGAGGTGAAGAGAAAGCAAGGAAGACCCTCAAATCTGGGCACAGATCAATGGTGGAGATTAAAGCGTATATGAAGCAACTTCACACAACGCAATTTTTAAAGTTTATTGTTAACTCAAATCACATGCTATGATAAGTTATTTGCGATGCGATGAGGCAAAAAACATGTGTTGGCATAGTGCACCATAGGGATTTTGCAAATCACAGAGATTACGATTTATCCGTTATCAATGTAAAGTTAAACTTTCAGGCGGACGATCTGCGATTGCTTCCTATTAGTCAACTGGTTGTGGGGCCCAAGAACCACAGTTCCACTTATATGCATGTTGTTTGGGGAAAAATGTAGTTTTGTTTAAATTTATCATTGTTGATTGCATAAGTATGTTTATTTTTAAAGCTTTTGATTCAGGATCTGTGATCAGTCCCACTTCTCTACCATGTCACCTCCGCTCTCATTACACATCGCACTTCACCATTTTCAACATTTAACTCCCGAATTTCATAATAAAACTTCTGATGCGCAATCTGCGATTGGTCCCACTTCTTCACCACATCATCACTCTCGCTTATCATTTATTCCACTCCATGTCTCCCCTATCAATTAAACCTTTTTCAAAGAGTTTCTTTGTAATTTCTCATAAAATGAACCTCCTCCATTATATCCAAAAGTTTCAGGTTTTCCGCCATTATAAAGGGGTTTCAACCAAAAAATGGAAAGGAACAGCAGAACAGTGACAGAGTTTCTCTCAAACAGTTTTCTACCACTACTCTCATTGTCAACACGTTTTTCACCAGGCACCAGACAAGATTCAAGGAACAACCACACACCATTTTCAATATTGTTTTGCACATATTAATAGGAGACAACCACATGTCATTCCCACTGTTTTTACAATTTTTGCTGAAGATTGGTTGCACTAAAACATAAGAGTGGTCTTTGAATAGACTACCACCTTACACAACCATTTTGGAGTGACAGAATTCATGATGCCTTCGTGATGTTTATCTTCTTTTTAATATAGCACTTTGTAATTAATACTCAGGGATAAGCCTCACCTCTTGCACGAGGTTGTACTGACTTTTGAAACAGATTTACCTTTTTCTGTGGAAGATGATAGTATCATATTTTATATATATATGCCAAATTGATATGAAGTCAAAGTTGGTTGGTGGTTATTGAATTTTGACTTATATGAATTGCAATTTTTTTTTGTGAATGAAATTGAATGATACTACTAAGGACTTGTTACCAATTTTCTATGTGTATTTTCCACTTTAATTGTGTTTCCATATCTCCTTTATTCTAGTTCTAGTTTGCAAATCATCATACTGTTATATGTTTTTATTAGTCTCTTAAGCTTGTTATGTGTTTTATTGGTTTTTTTTAGTCTTACATAGTGAGCATTCCTGATAAAATATATATTATAACAGTGGAAGAGCATCACTCATGATAGTTAATTTTCATGATATTTTAGTGAGAATATTGTTAGACTAGAAATAGCTTTCTCTCAATGGAATATTGTCAAACTACTACGTTTGTGAATTTCTACTAAATCAGTAGACTTATATTTTATAGACCTACTGATTCTTCTCTCATCTTACCGTTTCCTCTCCTCATAGGACTACAAACTTGCACCTTGCTACCACATCAAGTTACAATACCCTCATTAGTTACAATACCCTCATTAGTAGAACTGTGGATTTGACCAAAATCTCTCTTCAGTGAATCAGAGTTTATACCATCTTCCAATCCCATAAAAAAAAAAATTAAAATTGCCTTAGAGTTTAAGATGTGTCTGGTCAGGTGCTTGCTGCAGTCCAAGTGTTGATTCTAGCACCAACATCTTTTGGTGCGTCTGTCGGGATACAAAGGCCTTGTAACGAAGCATTCTCCCGAGTCTCTTGTTATGAATGGTTGATAATCAGTTCTTGATGGAGAACAAGAATTGGTGACCTGAAGAAGACTGCAAATTTTTTCACCTGGCGACTTCACGAAGGGGAAGAGGGGTTTCAAGACCTCATTCTACAAGGAGGAATTAGAGATCTCCAACTATGACTCCAATTTTCGACCCAGAGAAAATTATCAAAGATACTAACCGAAAGCAAAAATCAGTTGAATCCACATCTCAGTCAGTGAAGAAGGTTCACAAAAAGTACATTCCAAAGAAAAAGGTACCTCTATCTACTTTAGAATCTAAAGAGGTTTTAGTTTCAAAATATTCTGATGAAAAATCTCAAGTTGAAGCTACTCCTCTAGAAAATAAAGTGGATGTTGTTAACCTAGGCTCAGCTGAAGGTTTTTCTTACTCATCACCTAGTAAATCTGAAATAAGTATTATTCTAGTCAAAGAAGGAGAAACTGAATTTCTAAGTGTTGATAAAAAATGAGAAGAGTTTGTGCTGACTGAAGGGGGATTAGAACAAGTATTGGCTATTGCACCTTTTCTTGATAGGGATATCTTGACTGAAGAAGACTTCAAGGCTATTTTAAATTTTCTTCAGAATCATCCTGGATACCAGTCTCTTGTTGCCACTCAGCAAGAATATTTTCCTTTTTCTCCAAATCCACCTGTTGGGACATCTTCCTCTCATCCACTTAAAGAGACTGTACCTGAAGGTCTTACTTTTAGATTATATGATTTCCTTGCTCAGAAAAATAAAGCTGAATTAACTCTATCCCTGTTACACCATTTTTTGGTCATCTAACCTTTCATCATTAGATGGACCCAAGTACACCATGTAAGACCAGTTTTACCCCAAGTAAAACTGCTTTCACTATGTTAATTAGGAGACCCCAAAAGGAATAATTAATTAAACCATAATTTAATTATTATTCCCAGTCATGTTTAACCCAAAAACAAAGAAATTAATGAGATAAACCCATAGTTATCTTATTATTTTCTAGGAATAATTATTTAAATAATATTCCTTGTTAAATATGACCAACTCCACCACCATTAATCAAATAAATCATTATTTATTTGATTATATCCCAACCACTTCCTTAAAAAGATAAATAAATCATTTATTTATTTATTTTTCACTAATCAAGGGATTTGACCCAAGTCAAACACCCTTTCCCTCCAACAAATAATAATAAAATATTCCATAGAGGTGGATCTAGATATGATTAACATTATTTTAATCATGCACCAAGATCTAGAATGACCCAATATTTTGTTATAAATAGGAGGGTTTTCCCCATCATTCTTCACCTTTTGTTGCATATTAGATCACTCTGGATCTATACACTTGGTCTCATTTCTGCCATTTTGCTCCCATTGAGCTCTACCTTTTACATTGGGTTTTTCTACATCTACAAGAGAGAGAAAGCTTAGATCTGAAGTGCTGAGGACTACAAAGAACCCATCCCATTGAGGAGATCTGGATACACCTTCTTGTTTCCTCCCAGGTGCCCTGTAATATAAAAATTCATTCAAAAATCGTGTTCTTGTCTTGTCTGTTGGATGCATGGAGCAAACTCTTTACTTTACTACTTAATGTCTTTCCATTTATAGATCCGTTTGTTGCAGCACTTTAACTACTAATTGCAGATCTGAAGATGTTTTGCAGCCATTATTGTTGTTAGGGCTATTAGTTATGCGTAGCTAAAGTGGTTCTTTTTCGTACACTTCGACGAAGAATTCATACTAACAAATGGCGACTCCACACGGGTTTTAAATTACGACCGCTATCGTTTCTCATATTCCTGCATATCCAGCTACTTCAGGCCCTAGGGCTTCTTTTCAGCTGCTTAGTTTTTCTCTTTTCATGTCATTTTTCTCACATAAAACCCTAAAAACTTAAAATTTCTAACTTCCGTGTGTTTCTGGCCCTATTGCGCAGTAAGCGACACTCACCCGCAATCGAGACGGCAACTTTTCGTAAAATCTCGCTCGCCGAAACAATCGAACGGGGTCGCATCTTTGGCCCAAACCCGTGACCCGGATGCACCTTGGCCCGTTTCCCCGCACCAACCCGTATAAGGTCGAACCTCGCGACCGCCTTTTCCAAAGATTTTTCCTTTCGCAAATTTTCCGGGTTCTCACACCGTCAGTAGAAACGAAATGCTCAAAATTTCCCCCGCTCATCAACCTCCTGATCTGTTTTTACTCATCTAAGTGGGAACCCAGCCCTTTAGGGCTTTAGTACCCTCCACTTTTTGTGGAAGAGTTTTAGCTGTTTCAGCCGTCGGTTTCAGAGCTTCAGCCCCCTCTTTTCCAGATCTGTTACCTCCCTTTCAGATCCATTGAAATCAGCCTCTTTTCCTTTCAAATCACCTCTTGTCGTTTTTTTTTGACCTCTTCTAAAGGCCTCTGCCTTGCCCCCCCCCGGTTTTTTGCTAATTTCCCTTTTTCCAGCCACCTTGCCTCTGTCTCTTGGCTGTGACCTGCACCCCTTGTCTGCAGCTTTATCCTCCAGATCTCTGTCCCCTTTGACCCCAGATCTGTCGAGCGTCCTTTGTGTGTGTTTCCATAGTTTTCCCCTTTCTTTTCAGCATAGTTGTGAGAGACCCACCTTCTTGGGTTAGATAGATGCATACGTAGTCGTTATTTTTCTGTTATTTCAGCATTTTATTTCTGTTCTCTGTAGGTTTATTTTCAGCTACGTAGCACACTTTTTTCTTGCTCTCAAACAACGGAAAGGGTTTAAAAATTAAAATCAACGCACACCACACACTGACCCTAAGTGAAGAAGCGCCCGGTTTACACCGCCTGGCAAAGACTCTAAAATCAATTGTCACTGCACCTTTTCTGCCCTTGACCTTCTTGATTTTGTCCCTTTCTGCCCTTGTCGGTTTCCTTCTTCCTGTCATCATTGCGCCCCCAAGGCACCTTTCCCGGAGCCTCCTTGGCCTTCACCCTCAGTCTCCGGTCGATCGACCTGCTCCGTCCCACCATCGTCGAGCCAGTCCTTCTCTAATTCTTTGGGTTCTTCTTTTCCTTCTAGTTCTCCCCCCTGTCACCTCCACTATGTCGGGTCCAGGGCCTAACACTAGCGGGAATCCCGGCCCTAATGCCGGGACTACTACTAGCAGAACCACCACAGGAACTACCTCGGCTTCACCCGTGCTCCCCTTCTTGGCAGGCCTCTGCCTCCCCGATCTGGACCGGTTGATAAACGACCCTATACATCATGACGCTAGTTGGCCCGCTATGCCGACAAAGCTCCCTGCCGACATCCCAAAGTTTGAAGGTCGTGCTGGAGAAGATCCTTCAAATCATGTTCGATCTTTCCACATGTGGTGTTCATCTACCTCCATTATCGATGACTCTGTTCGTCTTAGACTGTTCCAACGCACGCTTACAGGCGAAGCTTCTAAGTGGTATATTGACCAGCCCACTTCCTTCCATACCACCTTTGCAACTCTTGCCCGGGCTTTTTTATCTTACTTCCAGCTTCCCCTTCGTTATGACACTGGTATCGAACTTTTGACTTCCTTCAAGCAAACCTCTTCGACCCGCCTTTCTACCCATGTCCAGGAATGGCGAAGACGACGGAGCTTATGCCAATCTCCTCCCTTCGAAGACCGTGTCTACATGGACTGGTTCCTTAGATCTCTTTTGTCCCCTATCGGGAAAGATGTCGCATCCCATTTTCCTCAAACTGAAGAAGATGCCCTCCAAATGGTGTTAAAGTATGACCTGATCTACGCTCAAACAGGTTATGATCCTACTGTCCTACCTGATCTTCCCACACCCAATGCTGCCCATACACCGGGGGCACCTCATGCCGCCAACAGTATCATTAGACCCATCTCTCATCCATCCGCTCAACCTCACATGAGCTGTGGTTTTCCTGGGGGAGGGGGCACCACTTCCTGCACCTCTCGCCCTCTCGGTAGCATGCATCCAGGATATGGCATGCCTCATCCTTTTGCCCAACCTCCTGCTTACCTCAATGTTTCCCAACCTAACCATTATCCTTATCCACAGCCTAGCGCGCCAACTCCTCCAGCATATGCCCTTTCACCTCCCTTGCCTTCTCAACCCCTGCAACAGCGCTCCCCGCCCCCTCAAGCGTAGGTGGATGCACAGCAGGGCTTCATGACTACCCAACCACCTGACGGACAGGTGGTCACTCCACCTTCCCTTTCTGGTTCCTCCAATTACCAGATCCTCATGATGAACTCTGATCCACCTCTCACCGTCGACCTTAACCTTCAAACTCGGTCTCGCCAGTACCCCAAGCCTCCTGCTCAGTCTGCTCCCGAGCCCCCCTCTTCAGGTTCTGCAGAGCCTCTTTCGACATCCAATGGCCCTTTACACATCCCTCAACCCAAAGTTGAAGTTCATCCAAAGATTCCAAAGGGACCATTACGCCGAAATGCTGCTTCCGGTCGAGCCGCTCAGTCGTATAGCATAGTAGATGATTTGGCGCAGTCCCCTGCTGCCATTTCCACACTGGAACTCCTCCAGTCATGCCCTTCCCAAAAGAAGGCTCTACTATCTTCCGTGGGCGCTGTAGATCCTGCTGACGACCAGATGATTGTTTTCGACGCCACTCAATCGGACCACCCTCCCCTCCCTCCTTCCGTCGCCTTCCAAATCTCAGTCAAAATACGAAACGCCATCGTTTCCCAGTGTATCATTGACGAGGGGGCATCCACCTGCGTGATGTCCGCTTCGGTTTGGAAGCAACTCGGATCCCCCGAGCTGGCCCCTTCCATGATCACCCTTAGAGCGTGGGACGGTCATGCCTCCCAGCCCATTGGCTTGTTCCGTAATTGCCCTATCACACTCGCCGGTAAGACTGTTTGCGTTGACGTTGAAGTCATTGACGCCCCACTAGACTACAACATTCTTTTGGGGCGAAGCTACACCTATGCTATGTCTGCTGTCCCATCCGCGGTCTTTCGCAAGATGTCTTTCCCCCATAATGGAAAGATAGTCACCATTGACCAGCTGACATATCATGAGCCCCCCTCTCAGGCCTCACCTGAGACCACCATCTCTTCTGTAGCCAACAAGCAAACCGTCGATTCCTTGACCGGTGTCTCCCCCGGCGTTTACAAAGATTCCTCCCTGCTTGGAACTTTTCCTCATCTTCCCCCTCCTCCTATCTCTGACCCCAGCTCATCGAATGTTTGCATGATGCAATCGTCTCGGGCTGCTCTCAAGCAACCTGCTTCGGCTAGTCAGCAACCTTGCCCTCTGCAACCTGCTCTTAGCCCTTCACCTGCAGTTGGTCGTCATGAGCCCCTTTATCCCGCTGGCACGGTTCCTCCAGGCCTTAGCCATTTAGGAGCCGTCCCACCCGGCCATGCCCCCTATGGTCAGATACCGTTCCTAGCTCCCCCACCAGGAGTGTACACGGTACCAGTCATGGCCACCCTCTCTCTTCCTAACTTGACACTTGGGATTCCCGTTTGGTACCTTGATCCTCCAGCCCCCACCTTGCTTGGTCAACCCAAACCTTATATCGCTTTGACCCCGGTTCAACCGGTCCCCATGGCTTCTCCCGTTGCATCAGTGCCTCAGTCACTTCAACAGGAACCACCTCCTGTTGCGACCGCTTCGGGTAAGAAGGGCAAAGCTCGCAAGGGGGCATCAAAGGACAAGGCTACCCCGACAAACCCTGCTCCTCCTCAGCCTCCAAAGCATACCATCCAGGGTGCTTTGTGTGATGTTGTCGGTCACGCCTCCCATACCTGTCCTGAATTACTTCATCTAAAGCCCATGGTTAATGTCACGGTCCCTGAGTCCGCGGTCCCAGAAGCCTCTGTTCCTTCCACAACCGCGGCCACGAACCCCAAGACTATTCACACCAACCACCCCCGTGCTTTGTGTGATCTCCATGGCCATCACACCCATATTTGTCCCCGCCTCGAGGACTTCCGCACCTCTATTGCCGCGGTCCACCAATTCGAGGCCAAGCGTAATGAGTACACCTCTCCCATATTTGCGCATTCTGCTTCAGCAGAACTACCAGATATGACTGCTCCCATTGACATTCCCCCTCCTGATGTCGTGATGACGGAGCCTTCGTCCAACATTTTCTACCTATCATCATCCATGAGACCCTCGGGGACCATTCCATCTGAATCCTCCCCTGTTTTTTCGCTTGACCTTTCTTCAGCGATCATCTTGGGCTCAACATCAGTAGATCCTTTATCTACTTACTCTTCGGTCACCCCTTGTGACGATGCGCATGTGAACCTCTCTTCTCATGATGATGATTCAGGTCGCTTCACCACGTCCGGTGGTCCTTCTTCCACCAGTCACCCCATCTTTTATCACGATGACGACATTATGGAAGAAATTCCCACCCCTGACTTTATATATTCCCCCTTACATCGAACCCATGCGTTCACACCACATCCACCTTGTGGTCATTACATCGAAACCCAATGTTTGGGTAAGGGGGCACCCACATTTGAGAGACCACGAGAAGCCATTCTCCACCACTCTCCTAGTGTATCTGGTCGTGTTGACTCTAGACCCCGTATTCTTCCACATTTAGAAGAACCTCTAGAGTCCCATATCACTTCAGATCACTCTCGGGACGATACCCCTTATCGTTCCCTTATCTTACATCAGCAACCCAGTCTCTTAGACATTATTATTGACCAACCTATAGCTTTTCTACGAGAGCATTAGTTCATTATCTCCAAATCCTCCTTTTGGGATAGTGACACCAGGTATGCCAATTCGGAAACTTAAAGTCCATTTGATCCCTATATGCAGTACCAAAAGAGATTGGTAACACTCCATTTCCTTTCTCAAACTGCATAACCATAACCAGAACAAATGGAACACCACATCATTAAAATGTGGTTAGATTCCCCTTTTTATAAATACATTTTGGCATGCCCACAGCATGTCACACAAACTCAAAAAATGGGGGCACCACCTGCCCCTACATACATCACTGGGGGCACCATACGCCCCCCCATACATACACTTACGACATGCCCATAGCATGTTCCAAAAACTGGGGGCACCATACGCCCCCCCATACATATACATCCGACACGCCCATAGCATGTTACAATCAAAATCCAAAAACTGGGGGCACCATATGCCCCCCCATACATTCTGGGGGGCACCACTTGCCCCTACACACATCCGAGAGGGCACCATATGCCCCTATATCTGGCCAATACACGACGAACGCCCTGATCCGCCTGGATCTCTGTCCGAAGTGTTCCCAGATCCCTCTCTCTCCAGCTGACCCGCAACTCTGCCATACCTGCACAACCACATTCTTTTTGTCAGGGTACAGATCGGGAAAACCATAACCACACACCACAACCCAACTCCCAGCCATCAAACATCACCAAGCCCTCCTCGTCTCCCAGGTCGCAGTTTTCTGCCATTTTCTGGACCAGGTCGCACTTTTTGCCCCCAAACCTGCGTCCTGGGTCGTACTTTTTGCCCAAAAAAGTGCGACCCGGCCATAGAGATGAAGGAGGGGCTGTTTCTGGGGGTTTTGGGCCCTAAACTGCAAATGTCATCCAACAACATGCAAGAGCAAGGTTAGGCCTCGTACCTCCATCTGACAGATCTCGCTTCCAACGGTCGGTTTGTCCGCTACGTTCGCCGCAAGATTTAGGGCCTTCTCTCCACATTCACCACAGCAACAATAGCAAATGAATGATTTTGGAGGGAAAACTACCTCATTCAAGAGAACCCATGTTTCTCCTTTCGACTGCTGCAACCACACCGTAGCCCCGTTCGACGAACCGTCAGCACCGCTGGACAGATCTCACCGAGCTCTCAAATGGGTTTTAGTTAGTTTTTGGTGATTTGATACTTCACCCGGACACATTTTTTCCACGAAGGGTCACTTCACCGCTCCTTAAAATCGAATTTCCTCACTTACGACACTTGTACTGGGGGCACCATATCGCCCCCTTACTTGTCCATGTTCGTGTTGATTTTCGTCATGAGTGCCCACCTTGTACTCATGCTTCCTTGGTCCCCCATTGGGGCCTTTACTGTGTGGCAGCACTATCATGTCGCCCTTGTTTAGAGCATCCAAGTTGAGTCATCATTGCATTCATGGAGTCTATCCCGCGGCCTTTTACACCCTACTATAGCCCTCCATTCTTTTTGCTTGGTTCCTCTCTTGTGTCGCATATCATGACCTTCAACCCCACTGTCCCCTATCCTTTCGATATTGTGCCAGTCGTTGCCATGTCATTCATGCCCTTTATGCTCTAACAAGGGAAGTCGTCCATTCGCCACTCCATCCTTCCCATTTCCACCATCATCATTAGTGTCAGTCTGTCCGTCGCTCTATTGTTCTTCTCTCGTGCCTTAGTTGAGGATCTCTCATTGCCTCACCTACGGCGGACCTCCTTCGGTCGACATCAGCACATTTATTCCAGAAGCAAGGTCTAGAGGGCGGTGTACCTTGGTTCCAGCTTCCACTTTTGTTCGGTGCCTCGGATCAGGCAGGGGGATCTCTCACTTCCCTTTGACTTGATTGCTTCTCCAGCTCCTTTCAGCATGATCGAGATTCGTACACTGGACAGTCCAGTGACCCAGCAGCAGCTCTTGATGATTCCCGGGCGTGTGTGAGATGTCTCAGCCCTCATGAGGGGGTGGCCCTGCAGGTAGCCCCCCACATGCCCGGATGACCTCTTCATTGCAGCCTTTGATGTCGCTCCAGATTTTGATGATGTTGGCCTTAGCCACTTGCAGCACCTCTATGATTTTCATGTATCAGTCAGATTTTGTGAGCCCTTCCCCATTTACAAGGGGCATTTGGGTTGTATTTATCTCATGTACTCAGATGATATTGTACTAGTCCTGGCTGTTATCCCAGGCACAGCATGTATGTGAGACTCTTCATTGTATTTTTATCTGGCTCTTGATTATGCCAGCTGTACTCTATGGTTCGGTCCCTTGTTCACCGGACACACTATTCTTTTGTACTTTGTCACGGCGGGCATAGGTATGCCTCCCCCGCCGCCTTCAGCACAGGTACCCTCTCATAACAGAGACTCGTTGCACCTGCGAGTCTCGTCTCCTCAGGGTCTAGTCCTTCAGCACACTATCTACCTCATATTTCTCTCTCTGACATACCCTTTTTTTGTCTAGTGATTGTCTTCTTACAACGTACTTCGGTCATACGATTTGCTCCTGACACTCGCACGCTGGGGGGCAATCTGTTACACCATTTTTTGGTCATCTAACTCTTCATCATTAGATGGACCCAAGTACACCATGTAAGACCAGTTTTACCCCAAGTAAAACTGCTTTCACTATGTTAATTAGGAGACCCCAAAAGGAATAATTAATTAAACCATAATTTAATTATTATTCCCAGTCATGTTTAACCCAAAAACAAAGAAATTAATGAGACAAACCCATAGTTATCTTATTATTTTCTAGGAATAATTATTTAAATAATATTCCTTGTTAAATATGACCAAATCAACCACCATTAATCAAATAAATCATTATTTATTTGATTATATCCCAACCACTTAAAAAGAAAATAAATCATTTATTTATTTATTTTTCACTAATCAAGGGATTTGACCCAAGTCAAACACCCTTTCCCTCCAACAAATAATAATAAAATATTCCATAGAGGTGGATCTAGATGTGATTAACATTATTTTAATCATGCACCAAGATCTAGAAGGACCCAATATTTCGTTATAAATAGGAGGGTTTTCCCCATCATTCTTCACCTTTTGTTGCATATTAGATCACTCTGGATCTATACACTTGGTCTCATTTCTGCCATTTTGCTCCCATTGAGCTCTACCTTCTACATTGGGTTTTTCTACATCTACAAGAGAGAGACAGCTTAGATCTGAAGTGCTGAGGACTACAAAGAACCCATCCCATTGAGGAGATCTGGATACACCTTCTTGTTTCCTCCCAGGTGCCCTATAATATAAAAATTCATTCAAAAATCGTGTTCTTGTCTTGTCTGTTGGATGCATGGAGCAAACTCTTTACTTCACTGCTTAATATCTTTCCATTTATAGATCTGTTTGTTGCAGCACTTTAAATACTAATTGCAGATCTGAAGATGTTTTGCAGCCATTATTGTTGTTAGGGCTATTAGTTATGCGTAGCTAAAGTGGTTCTTTTTCGTACACTTCGACGAAGAATTCATACTAACAATCCCCTCAATATACAACTTTAGATTCTGATTCTTCTACTGAAGGAGGATTCAAGACATGATATGTTAATATTTTTGAAACCCCACTCTTCTCAGTTCAAAAGCCTGAAAAATCAGCTCAAGACCCCCAATTTTCTGCTATCCAAAATTAGAATCAGAATTCACCAATTGTAATTCCTATTTCTCAAACAGCTACATCAATTGTACATTAGAAAAATATGGCTCAGGCTTCCCTTATGAGGATGCAACAAATAGTGGCTCTGAGATATGTTCCACTTGTTCTCCCTCAACACATGCATGCACTCCCCCAAGGAGATTACTTGAAATATATTCCAAAATACACTAGGGAGGGAGAAGGAGTTTCTGTTGAAGAAAATTTTGTGGATTTATGTAGTTATGCGGACAATCATAATATTGGACATGAAGATGTCTAGTCAAGACTCTTTGTTCAGAGCTTGGATGGTGAAGCTTGAAAATGGTTTAGAAGTTTGGCTCCAAATTCAATTACAAGAATTGATGAATTAGAAGATATATTCATGAAGCATTGGCGTGATAGGAAAGACTATGTCTATTATTTTATATATTTTGGAACTCTGAAGAAGAAATAAGAAGAGTCATTAGCTAATTTTACTAAAATATTTATCAGAAAATTCCTGAAGAAATTATGCCCACTGAAACCATAGCTATGATAAATTTTGAAAATGATATAGATTCTAGGTTTGCCTTATGGTTAAGGGTTGAAAAAACACAAACAATGAAAAATATGCAAGAGGTTGCAATTGGAGTGCAGTCAAATCTCATGGCTTCTAATAAATTAAAAATGGAGGAAGAAAAGGTGGAAAAATACAAAAATAATATGAAATAAGAAAGGCCTTGTTCTTCCAAGTCTCTTTCAGCAGAAGAAAGATGGGTCAAACGACCAATTTGATCAAGGAACTTGCCTCTAAGATCTCAAATTAGAGGTAGAAAATAAACCAGCTGCTAGAGACAATCAAAACGAAGCTAATAGAATTCAGTCTTCCTTCAGGAAGCCTTTTCAGCCTCAACAAATCTTACAACATCCAAGGAGGAATAATGATGATCAAAATGTTCAGCCTCCTTTGAATAATTTTACTGAATAAGAACAACCAGAAAATGTGGAAGAAAATGAAGAAATAAACCATGTGGAAGAAACTTCACAGTCAACATGTTTGACATTGCGGGAATATGGAGATAGATCAAGAATTTCTTTGTTTTTGGATGATATGAATGATAAAATTTATGCATAGAATGATAAAAAATAGCAATAAGTTCATATCATAAATTACCCTTTGAGGTAAAAAGGTCTTGTTCAACAGCCTCAACAAAAATCATATTCAGACAAACAAGCTGCTAAATGGAAGGCCAAGTTAAATGAGGTTCCTCCACCTCAAAATTCTGCCCCAATTGTTAAAATTACTATAGAAAATGAGGAATTAGTTCCAATTTATTTCAGTTTCAAATCTAAATTGAATAAAATCAAAATTCCAGTTCCACTCTTGGAATTATTGAAAATTCCAACATATAAAGAGTCTTTTAAGAGTCTGTTGCAGCCTCTTCTCGCCCCTGATTCAGTCAACCTTGAGGATGAGCATCCCACCATTTATCTAGGCTATCATGTCCAAGACAAAAATGATGATAAGTCACCTCCTTTCTACCTGTCACTCAATATACATGACAAATTACTGCATAATTTTCTGTTAGATTCTAGAGCTTCCAACAATCTCATGCCAAAGAAAGTAATGGATGAATTGGGATTAGAGATCACCAAGAAATACAATGACCTTTACACCTTTGACTCCATAAAATTCAAGTGTCCAGGAGTGATTAAGTATTTGGTTGTTGCCCTTACCCAACTGCCTATGAAGAGCTTACTGATGGACATTGTGGTTGCTGAAATTCCTTCTAGATTTGGGATGTTACTTTCCAGATCATGGTCTAAGAAATTGGGAGGTACCCTTCAGATGGACATGTCATATGCTAGCATCTGAGTATTTGGAGGGGAATTTAGAAGGCTATATAGGGAAACTCAAATGGCCTGTATCATTAGTGATCAGGATAATCCATCAAACCATCCCATATATGCTGAAGAAAAGGAATTGGGGTCATCAATTCTACACCTTCCTGCTGATGACAATGATTTCAAACCTGAATTAAGTGAAAAACAACGCTTTCAAAGTGCAAATGAGAAACATTTAAAGGGACGATAGATATGGAAATTTTACTTTGACAGAGTTTTTTCAAGATAAGTATCATGAACCGATGTAGTCCTTATTTCTCCTACTCGTCATAAGGTAACCATATCATACAACTTACAATTTGCTACCACTAACAACACTGTTGAGTATGAAACACTTGTGCTGGGTATGAATGTAGCAAAATATTTTGGAGTAGAATAGCTAATTGCCTTTGGTGATTCAGAGTTGGTGATTATGAAGATGAGAAATAATTACCAAGTGAAAAATTCCAAATTCAAGAATTATAGGAATGAAGTATGGGATTTGGTTGAACATTACTTTTCAACATTTAATATAAACTTTGTCAATAGAGAAGAAAATCAAATTTCTGATTCACTAGCTATTGTTGCTAGTAATTTCAAATTTCCTCTATATGTCAAGGTAGTTTATGACGTTCAAATAAAAAACAGACCTTCAATTTCTGATAACATCAAGCACTGGAAAGTATTTGAGGATGACAAGGAGATTCAGAAATTTTTGGAGTCTGTAGAAGATTTTGCAAACATACAAATTGATGATGAGCAGTAAATTGTCAAAAACCAAAATAGAAGCCCTTTTAAGAAAACTATGGCTGGAAAAACATTATAGATCTGAAAACTAACTTTATTCCTAAGGGTTTGGTTCCTTTATAAAGACTATTTGATAATAATGATGTTTTTCTCAAGCCTGAAAGAAAGGTTGACGGAAAGAGTAAAATAGAATGTAACATTGGTACAGAAGATCAACCAAGATTAGTCAAAGTGTCCAAATTCCTTCCTCTGGAAGCTAGAACAAAATATATCAAACTGCTGAAGAAATTTGCTGATATTTTTGCATGGTCTTATAGTGAGTTGAAAATTATGATAAGAGCATAATGGAGCACAATATCCCTTTGAAAACAGATGAAAATCATGTAGCACAAAAAATAAAACACATCAATCCCAAGTTGCTTCCAATCATTGAGAAAGAAATCAAAAAAATATGGGAAGAAAAGTTTATTCTTCCTTTGAGATTTTCTAATTGGGTATCTAATATAGTCCCAATCTAGAAAAATAATGGAGAAATAAGGATTTGTGTTGATTTTCGCAACCTGAACCCATGCTCCTTGAAAGATAACTATCCACTACCCAAGATGGATTATATCTTGTAAAAGGTTGTAGGATCCAAAAGGTTGTCAATGATCGATGGCTTTTCAGGCTATAATAAGATTTTAGTTGACAAGCAAGACAAAGAAAAGACAACATTTACCACACCCTAGGGCACATTCATGTACAAAAAAATGCCATTTGGTTTGATGAATGCAGGTGCAACCTTTCAAAGGGAAATGGATATTGCCTTTGGGGGAGAAAAGGACATATTTGTGGTCATCTATTTGGATGACATCACAATATATTCAAAATCTGATGAAGACTACTTGAAACATCTGAAGCAAATTTTTGACAAATGCAAAAAGTTTGGTTTTCCCTCAAACACCAAAAATTCGTCTTTTGCTATCTAAAAGGGTAGGTTATTGGGACATATTATGACAGAAAGTGGCATATGTATTGATCCAAGAAGAGTAGAAGATATACAGAAGATTGGTTTGCCAAGAAATAAGAAGGAATTACAATCATTTTAGGGAAAATCGATTTTTTGAGCCATTTTGTTCCTCACTTTGCAGACATATAAATGTTTTGCTGAAAAAAGATGTAGAATTTAAGTGGCGAGATGAAGCAAAAAATTCTTTTTCAGCAATTAAGTCCGCCTTGACTGAAGCACCAGTTTTGATTAGTCCTGATTTTGCAAAGGATTTTCTAATTTTCTCATATGCTTCATAACAAACAATTGCAACTATCTTACTACAGAAGAAAAAGGAGGGTTTGGAGAAGCCAATTTCATTTTTCAGTAGTGCTTTAAGGAATGTTGAATTATAGTACAACTTGACTGAAAAGCAATCATATGCACTAGTTAAGGCTTTGAAGTCTTTTCGATTTTAAGTGATGCATTCAAAAATAATTGCTTTTGTGCCCGATATCACTGTTAAAGATGTGTTGCTCCAGCTAGATACAGATGGAAGGAGAGGATGATGGATGACCAAGATTCTGAAATTTGATGTTGAAATCAAACCAAATAAATTTATAAAGGGTCAAGGCTTGGCTCGCTTGATGACTGAATCTAACTGCAAATCTTTAAATTTGAATGTAGAGCCAGCTGAAAGAGAATATAGAGAAGGTATAGCTAATTATCCTGAAATATTCAATTCAGATTGGTACAAGGATATATTTTACTTCTTGTTAAATTTCAATTGTCCACGTGAAATGGAGAAGTCTAAAATAAGAGATTTTAAACTGAGAGATGTGAAATATTGCATTTTGGAAGACCATATTTACTAGAAAGATCCTATTGGAGTCTTGTTAAGATGTGTAGATGAAGAAAAATCCCAAGAGATTATGACAAAGACACATGCAGGAGTATGGGGAGGGAATTTATATTGGAGAGCTACTGTAAACAAAATCTTAAGAGCTGGCTATTATATGCCAACTCTTTTCTTTGATGTATATGCAAAAGTCAGGAACTATGTCGAATGTCAGAAATTTGCTAGTAAACAGAAATTGCTACAATTACCTCTCATTCCTATTTCATAAGATGTTTCTTTCCAGCAGTGGGGTCTGTATTTCATCGGTGATATTCATCCACCTTCATTAGGATAGGATAGATGGATTCTCACAGCTACAAACTATTTCACTAAATGGATTGAAGTTGTACCAACCAGGAATGCTACTGATGCGGTAGTTATTAAATCTATGTTGGAAAATATTATGTCAAGATTTGGTTGTCCACAGAAATTAATAACTGATAATGCAATGGCCTTTAAGTCTGCTAATATGTACAACTTTTGTCAGAAATATGGAATTGAATTGACTCATTCCACGCCTTATTACCCTCAAGGCAATGGATTGGCTGAGTCATCCAATAAAAGTTTGGTAAGGATTATTAAGAAAATGTTGCCTAAAAGTAAGAGGAATTGGGACACTCAGCTGAAAAATGCTATATGGGAAGATAGAGTAAGTGATAAAAAATCAATTGGCATGTCCCCATTTCAGCTTTTATATGGTACAAATGCTATAATGCCTTTGCAATTAGATCTTCCTGTGATGAAGTTCCTACAATATGAAGTTGATCGTGAAAACCCAGTTCAAAGCAGAATGCTACAGTTGATAGAGGCACACTAAATAAGAGAATCATTGCTTGAAAAAGTTCAAAAGTATCAGGCTAAAGTAAAATATTTTTTTGATAAAAGAGAAAATAAACATTTGTTTTAGGAGAATTATTTTGTGCTCCATTTGGATTGTAGGAGAGAATACGATGGAAAACATGGTAAGTTCGAGAATATGTGGTTTGAGCCATTAAAAATTGTTGAATTTTTGGAGAATAATACATTTCTGCTCAAACATCTGGATGATGATCAGCTGACTGTAGGCCTAGTCAATGGAAATTTTATTAAAAGTTTCTTTATTTAATAAAGTCAGTTGATTCACTCCATTGTAAATATTCGGTGTGATGTGTCAGTAAACTCCATGCCCAACGGTACTTATGTCTATATATATGGTCAGTCTTGAGTCCAGTATTGTTGGGTATGTGTTATATTCTTTCCATGACTAGTCACGTGTGAGGGGGTCACAGGGGGGGTGATAGCCCCCCCTGTACGTTGTGTCGGGTGCAACAGGGGGGTCACAGGGAGGCGGTAGTCCCCTGGGAAAGAAATTTTGGTCCTTATTTTCTGGTGGGCAGACCCGCCCATGGTTTTGTGCATGGGTTTGCACATGTTTTTGGGGTACGATGGTTTTCTGCCCCTGGCATTTTGTAGATCCAGTCAAGGGAACTACGGTTATGTTCTAATCCAGGGTTAATGGATTGGGGTTTATGTATGCTTTGGCATGTATATATATGTTTTGTAACACTAAAAGGAATATAATGAAAAATCAAGATGGTCATCCTGATTTGGGCTTCAAAGCACACAAATTAAGGCTTCCGTGCAACCAGAGTTCTTTAAAATCAAAGTGCAGTAGGAAGAAAACAACTTAACCAACAGAGTGGGAGATCCAGAGAAGAGTAACAGACAATATTTAAAGGAAGCTGGCCAGGAAATAGACTAA
The DNA here is from genome assembly GCA_034641835.2 of Pinus albicaulis. Classification (NCBI taxonomy): domain Eukaryota; kingdom Viridiplantae; phylum Streptophyta; class Pinopsida; order Pinales; family Pinaceae; genus Pinus; species Pinus albicaulis. Next base: position 220,262,572 of record CM076578.1, on the reverse strand, counting down.
GGAATGAAGCAACGGAGAATAAATGCGTGCAAAAAGAATGGATGGCCATGATCTAATCTCAAATCCAAAGGGGAGCAGATTGATGGCTGAGATTAAAGTGCACATGTCATTCCCACTGTTTTTACACCTATTTCTTAAGAATTTTTGCACTCGAACAGAAGAGTGGTCTTTGAATAGACTGCCACCTTACACAACCATTTTGGAGTGAAAAACTTCATGATGCCTTTGTTATGTTTATCTTGTTTTTAATATAGCACTTTGTAATTAAGACTAAGGGATAAGCCTCACCTCTTGGACAAGGTTGTAGTGACTTTTGAAATAGATTTACCTTTTTATGTGGAATATGGTAGTATTATATTTTTTATACATATGCCAAACAGATATGAAGTCGGAGTTGGTTGGTGGTTATTGAATTTTGACTTATATGAACTGTAAATTTTTTTGTGAATGAAATAGAATGATACTACTAAGGACTTATTACCAATTTGCTGTGTATTGTCTACTTTACTTGTGTTTCCATATCTCCTTTCTTCAAATTCCAATTTGCAAATCATCATATTATTATTATTTTTTACTAGTCTCTTAAGCTTGTTATGTGTTTTATCGGTCTTTGTTAGTCTCACACAGTGAGAATTACTGATAAATTCTATATTATAATAGTGGAAGAGCATCACTCATGATAGTTAATCTTCAAATTTCAGTGAGAATCTTGTTAGACTAGAAATAGATTTCTCTCAGTGGAATATTGTCAAACTGCTACATTTTTTAATTTCTACTAAATTAGTAGACTTCTGTTTTATAGACCTACTAATTATTCTCTCATCTTACGGTTTCCTCTCCTCATAAGACTAAAAACTTGCACCTTGCTACCACATCAAGTTACAATACCCTCATTAGTAGAACTATGTATTTCATCGAAATCTCTCTTCAGTGAATTAGAATTTATACCATATTCCAATCCCATAAAACAAAACATTAAAATTTCCTTAGATTTTAATATGTGTCTGGTCAGGCACTTGCTGCGGTCCAAGTGTCGATTCCAGTGCCAAAATGCACCACTTAACCATTGGGAAGGATTTAAATCTAGCACATCTTTTGACTCTACACATTTATCTCTTTCCCTTGCCCCATCCGCTTATGAATGTTTCAAAACCATGCACACAAAATAGAAAATTTTGGGATTTTCCCCATCAAAATCGTTCTTCTTTTAATAATCAATGTTTCCTTTGATATCAGTGACAATGGTTGCTATCAATGGCAACACATTGAGAAACAATATATTCCTTTGAAACTTATGGAAACACCATCAAACATTTCCCCCTCGTCATTGATGAAAACTTCACCACTTGGTAATACTCCCACTATCATGCTAGAAAATTTTGTTGCTATTATTTTCTCACTATCCACCTTTTTTGTTGATGTTTGGTTAGTCTCCATCTGCGATATTTTCAATGTTTCAACTTTCTCCCCTTTTGGCATTAATGGAAAAGGAATTAGGTACTCCTCCTCTCAACCTTCTCCCCTAAACTAGTATAATATGATGTTGATTATTATTTTTCCAATATGATATTCTTGTGGACCTATCTAATGTTGGCATAACATACCTACTTTATTTGGAACCATTGTAAATAAGCTCCCCTTGTCAAGGTTTTGACCAATTTCTTTTTCATGTACCATGATTTTTTCTTCGACTCTATTTTAAGTACTATACCCCTTGCACTTGTACTTCTCCTTTTTATACGAAATAACCCCCTGGAGTTTAGTTTTTGTTTCTCAACTCAAATTATTACATCCACCCTTTTACATATTTGGACAATGGTCCTCATCTTTTGTGAAAAAATCTAGCGAAGAGAAGCGTAAGACATCATTCCAAAATTATCCCTTAAATAGTCAAAAGGTTTTGAAGAAAGAGGTTTGGTAAAGATATCATAAAATTTTTCCTTTACTGAGATATAATCCAATTTCACAATTTAGTCAGCCACATGTTCTCTAAGGAAATGGTACTTGATGGGGATATTCCTGGTCTTTGAATGAAGCACATGATTTTTTTATATATTGATAGTTCTTGTATTGTCATGGGTAATGAAAATAGGTTTATCATACATTACCATCATGTCCTATAGTGTTTCTTTCATCGAAAAAATCTAAGTGAAACTTGCTACAACTTTTATGTACTTTCCTTCAAAAGCAGAAAAGCAGATAGACACTTGTTTTTTTTAACCATTCCATTAATTAATTTCAAAAAATAAATCGCCACCATTTTTTCTTTTCCTATCATCTACCTTTCTAGCCCAACCAGTGTATGTGTATGTAGCTAGTGAAAAGTTTTTACCCTTTAGATACCATATACAATAGTCCATTGTCACTCTTAAATATATGAAAATCCTCTTGGAAGCAAACAAGATACAACATGCTTCCAATTTTTCCTCTATACATCATTTGATTTACCTTTGATGATGCATCCTCTTTGCTAAGCTTACATCCAATGACCTTAGGAGTATTGGTAAGAGAAAACTCTTCCATTCTCAATTTCTTCAACTTTTCCTTGAAGTACTTGCTCCAAGATATGAATATACTTGTTTTTGATTGAGTGATATTCGGTCCAAGAAAGAATGAGAGTTCCCTAAGCATGGAAATATCAAACTAAACTTGCATGTCAATAGAAAAGTATTTTCCAAGTAAATCTATATCACTACTAAAAATGATGTCATAAAAATAAATAATAATAGTTAAAATATTATCAATTTTAAATTTGATATACTTGTTATTGGCAACTGATCCCCTTTTGAATCCTTGTTAGTACAAGTATTTTATAATCTACAATACCATGCTCTCAGTGCCTGCTTAATTCCATACAATACGTTTTTCATCCTATGCACTTCCTCAGGAATTTATGACAGATGAAAACCTTCAATTTGTTCTATGTAAACTTGTTCTTCAAGGTCGCCATTCAAGAAAGTTGGTTTTATATCCATCTCATATACTTTAAAAAAATTGTGACATGCAAATGTGAGGAACATAATTATTTCCTCCAATCATGCTATAAGGGAAAAAGTCTCTTCAAATTATGTTTCCTCAACTTGACCATAGCCTTTGCATACCAGTATGCCCTTATTTATTACAACTCATCTAATCTCATCGATTTTTTTCCTAAAGACAATTTTTTTGCCAATGACTTTTTCACTTGTTGATCTTGGAACCAATTACCAATTCTAGTTTTTCTTAATTTGATTAAATTCTTCACTCATGGATGTTATCCAATGTTCATTTTGTCTTTCCTAAGAAATTTTTTTTGGTGTTATAATGGACAACATAGAAATATGCACTTGACTAGAGGTATTCATTAATATTCTTCGAGTTTGAACACTATCTTTATTATCCCCAATAGTATTATTTTCAGGGTGATGATTTTTGCGTATCTTGAGGAAGTTTTTGTGTGATAGGATTCTACTTGCTATTCATCCTCATCTCCTAAGTCTTCAAGCTATTATGGTTCATCTTCACTTCTAATTTGATTAGGCGAACTAATAAATATTGGTTTTTGACTTTTTTTATGTAAATCCTCATCCACCTTAACATGAATGTAGTCAAGTATTTTTCATAGCCTTTTATTTTAGCATTTGTATCTCTTGATCTTAGTAGAATATCCAAAAAATATTCCTTCATCAGCGCTTGCATCAGGCTTTTCCATATTGTCATCATTATTATTCATGTAACACTTGCTTCCAAAGACTCTAAAATGTTTTATTTTGGTTGGTTTCCATACCACATCTCGTATGGAATCTTGTCACTTGTTTTGCCTAAGATGAGATTTATTTAAAATATGGACTATTGTATGAATAAGTTCAGCCCAAAAAAAATAAATCTGTATTTCTTTCATCCATCATTGCCCTTGCCAATTTCTACACTAATATATTTTGTATTTCAACTAAACAATTTTGTTGTGGGGTGTTAGTAATAGTGAATTATCTTCATATGCCATGTTCTTCACAAAAAAATTTAAATCATTTAAATTGAAATCCCCACCTCTATCTGATTTTACACACTTTATTTTGTAATGAGTTTAAATCTCCACCATGTATTTCAATATATTGATATTTTTGAATGGCTCAAGCTTATTCTTTAGAAATGCAAGCCACGTAAGTTTGGTATAATAATAAATTATTAGCATGAATTATATCTCTCCACTTGGAGTCTCAATTCTAGAAAGCCCACATAAGTCTATATCAACTAATTATAGTGGCTTGGTGGATGAATTTTCCTTTGTTTTAAAAGGCACTTCAATTTTCTTTCCAATTTGACATGATTTACAAATTGTCTTTCTTATCTTAGAAATTTTTAGCAGATCCCCTACACTCCATTTTTTCTAAGATTCACAATATGGTTGAAATTCAAGTGACACGGTCTTCTATGCCACATTGACCTATCATCAAGCTTCCCCAAATAATAATTCTCATTTTCTTCCTTGAGTATGTAGAAATTATTTGAGGTTCTCACTCATGTTTCTATTTCCTTTCCAGTGTGTTAGCACTGAAAATGTTAATGGTGTAATTGTCATTTTATTACTATTTTCAAATTTTTATTGTGTCCGAGTCCATTTCCAAAGTTTCAGTCATTTCCAATAAAAGTAAAAAAAGAGTCCCAACATTAAGGTATTTTAAAGTGAATAGGTGTCATAGTGTTTTAGAGTCCTAAAATAAGTTAAAATCCCTGTTTTGGCTTATTTTTAGTGTTGAAAGTTAGTCAATGTTTGGGTAATAAAATTGCAGTCATCTGGTCTAGAATAATATCTACCTTTATTGCAAATTCATTATCAAAACAATAAAAACAGTAAAGGGAAGCTATTTCTCATAAATGGAAGTCATATATTCCACATAGTGAAAAGTGTAGCTATTTCACTAATATTTTGGTTATCTCAGTAAAGAGGATACACGTAAACATGTAATCGGCTTTAAAGCAAGAAAATTAAGGTTTTGTGGCAACCATCTTTCTTTAAAATCAAAGCGCAACCAAAATAAAACAACTTAACCAAAAAAGTGGGAGATCTAGAGAAGAGCAAAAGATAATATTTAAAGGAAGCTAGTCAGGAAATAGACTAAGAAATGAAGCGACAGAGAGGAACTGCATGCAGAAGGAATGGATGGCGATGATCTAATCGTAGATCCAAATGGGAGCAGATAAATGGCTAAGATTAAAGCGCACATGGAGATACTTCGCACAACGCAGTTTTTAAAGTTTATTGTTAGGTCAAATCACATGGTATGTTAAGTGATTTGCGATGCGATGAGGCAAAGAGCGAGCAAGGAATACCTTTAGATCTGGGCGCAGATCAATGGTGGAGGTTTAAGTGTAGACGAAGAGAATTCACATGGTGTAGTTTTTAAAGTTTATTGTTAAGTCAAATCACATGGTATGTTAAGTGATTTTTGATGTGATGAGGTGAAGAACACGTGTCAGCATTGTGCACCAACACGATTTCGCAAATTGCAGAGTTTATGGTTTAGATGTTATCAGTGTGAAGTTAAATTTGGGGGCGGCCTATCTGCGATTGCTTCCTATTGGTCAACTAGTTGTGAGGCCCAAGAACAACAGTTCCACTTATATGCATGTTTTTTGGGGAAAATTGCAGTTTTTTTTAAACTGGTCATTGTTGATTGCATAAGTATATATCTTTTTAAAGCTTCTGATGCAGGATCTACGATCGGTCCCACTTCTCTACCACATCACCTCCGCTCTCATCGCACATTTCACTTCACCATTTTCAACATTTAACTCCCACATTCCATAATAAAACTTCCTATGCATGTTCTGTGATCGGTCCCACTTCTTCGCCACGTCATCACTCCTCTCGCTTATCATTTATTCCACTCTATGTCTCCCCTATCAATTAAACCTTTTTCAAAGGGTTTCTTTGTAATTTCTCATAAAATGAACCTCCTCCATTATATCCAAAATTTTTGGGTTTCCTGCAATTATAAAGGGTGTTCAGCCAAAAAAGGGAAAGGAACAATAGAACAGTGGCATAGTTTCTCTCAAATAGTTTTCTACCACTACTGTCAGTGTCAGCACGTTTTTCACCAGGCACCGAGAAAAATTCAAGGAATAGCCACACACCATTTTCAATATTGTTTTTCACATATTAATAGGAGACAACCACATGTCATTCCCAATTTTTTTATGCTTTTTGTTGAAGATTGGTTACACTAAAACAGACGAGTGGTCTTTGAATAGACTGCCACGTTACACAACCATTTCGGAGTGACAGACTTCATGACGTCTTCATGATGTTTATATTGTTTTTAATATAGAACTTTGTAATTAATACTAACGGATAAGCCTCACCTCTTGCACGAGGTTGTATTGACTTTTGAAGTAGATTTACCTTTTTCTGTGGAAGATGACAGTATCATATTTTGTATATGTATGCCAAATTGTTATGAAGTCAAGGTTGGTTGGTGGTTATTGAATTTTGACTTATATGAACTCTAATTTTTTTTGTGAATGAAATGGAATGATACTACTGAGGACTTATTACCAATTTGTTGTGTATATTTTTGACTTTATTTTTTCTTCCATATCTCCTTTCTTCCAGTTCCAGTTTGCAAATCATCATACTGTTATGTGTTTCCATTAGTCTCTTAAGCATGTTATGTGTTTTATCAGTTTTTGTTAGTCTCACACAATGAAAATTCTTGATAAAATATATGTTATAACAGTGTAAGATAATCTCTCATGATAGTTATTCTTCATGATATTTCAGTGAGAATCTTGTCAGACTGGAAATAACTTTCTCTCAATGGAATATTGTCAAACTGCTACATTTGTCAATTTCTACTAAATCAGCAGATTTATATTTTACAGAACTATTTATTTTCCTCTCATCTTTCAATTTTCTCTCATCATAGAATACAAACTTGCACCTTGCTACCACATCAAATTACAATACCCTCTTTAGTAAAACTGTTTATTTGACCGAAATCATTTTTCAGTGAATCAAAGTTGGTACCATCTTCCAATACCATAAAAAAATTGTTAAATTGCTTTATAGTTTTAGATGTGTCTGGTCAAGCGCTTGCTACAGTCCAAGTGTTGAGTCTAGCGCCAACAACTTTTGGTTCATCTGTTAGGAGATGAAGACCTTGTAACAAAGTATTCTCCTGAGTCTATTGTTATGAATTGCTGATAATCAGTTCTTGATGGTGAACAAGAATTGGTAACCTGAAGAAGACTGCAAATTTTTTCAACTGGAAAATCCATGAAGAGGAAGAGGAGTTCCAAGACCTCCTTCTACAAGGAGGAATCAAATTTCTCCAACTGTGACTCCAGCTGCTGACCCAGAGAAAATTACCAAAGATGCTAAAGAAAAACAAAGATCAATTGAAGCCACATCTCAGTCAGTGAAGAAGGTACAAAAAAAGTACATTACAAAGAAAAAGGTACCTCTATCTACTTTAGAATGTAAAGATATTCTAGTTTCAAAATATTCTGCTAAAAAATCTTAAGTTAAAGATACTCCCATAGAAAATAAAGTGGATGTTGTTAACCTAGCCTCAGCTAAAAGTTTTTTCTTACTCATCACCTAGTAAATCTGAAATAAGTAATGTTCTAGTCAAAGAAGGAGAAACAGAATTTCTCAGTGTTGATAAGAAATCAGAAGAGTTTGTTCTGACTAAAAGGGAATTAGAACAAGTATTGGCTATTGCACATTTTCTTGATAGGGATATTTTGACTAAAGAAGACTTCAAGATTATTTTAGATTTCCTTCAGACTCATCCTAAATACCAGTCTCTTGTCACCACTCAACAAAAATATTTTCCTTTCTCTCCAAATCTAGCTGTTGGGGCATCTTCTTCTCATCCACTTGAAAAGACTATACCCGAAGGTCTTACCTTTAAATTATCTGATTTCCTTGATCAGAAAAATAATTATGAATTAACTCCATCCCCTCAAGAGACAAATTTAGATTCTATTTATTCTACTAAAGGATAATTCAAGACATCCTTTTTTCATATTTTTGAAAACCCACTCTTCTTAGTTTAAAAGCCTGAAAAACCAGCTCAAGACTGCCAATTGTTTTCTATCCTAAATCAGAATCAGAATTCACCAATTGTAATTCCTATTTCTCAAACAATTACATCAGTTGTACATCAACCAAATATGGATCAACCTTCCCTTACAAGAATGCAACATATAGTGGATGCAAGATATGCACCACTTGTTCTCCCTCAACACTTACATCCACTTCCTTAAGGAGATTACTTCAAATATCTTCCAAAATTCACTGGGGAGGGAGAAGGAGATTTTGCTGAGGAACATTTAGTGGATTTCTATAGTTATGCTGACAATAAGAATATTGAACATGAAGATGTCTGGTGAAGACTTATTTTTTAGAGCTTGCATGGTGAAGCTCGAAAATGGTTTAGAAGTTTGGCTCCAAATTCAATTACAAGAACTGATGAATTAGAAGAAATATTTGTGAAGCATTGGGGTGATAGGAAATACTATGCCTATTATCTTACAAAAATTGGAACTCTGAAGAAGAACGAATATGAGTTATTAGTTGATTTTACTAAGAGGTTGAATAAGATTTATCAGAAAATTCCTGAAGAAATTAAACCTACTAAAACCACAGCTATGATAAATTTTGAAAATTCTTTAGATTATGAGTTTGCCTTATGGTTGAGGGCTGAAAAATCACAGACATTCACATCTATAAAAGAGGCTTCAATTTGAGTGTAGTCTAATCTCATGGCTTCTAATAAATTAAAAATAGAGGAAGAAAAGGCAAAAGACAAAAAGAAGATGAAAGAATAAAAGCCTTCTTCTTCCAAGTCTCTTACACAGGAAGAAAAGATCGATCAAATGTCCAATTTGATGAAGGAATTTGCCTCTAAGATGTCAAAATTAGAGGTAGAAAATAGACCAGCTACAAGAGCCAATCAAAACGAAGCTAATAGAAATCAGGCTCCCTTTAGGAGGCCTTTTCAGCCTCAACAAATATTACAATGCCCAAGGAGGAATACTGATGATAAAAATGTTCAGCCTCCTTTGAATAATTTTTTTGAAGAAGAACATCAAGGAAATGAGGAAGAAAATGAAGAAATAAACTGTGTGGGAGAAACTTCATAGTCAACATGTTTGACATTGCAGGAATATGAAGATAGAACAAGGATTTGTTTATTTTCTGATAATATGAATGCTCAAATTTATGCACAGATTGATAAAAAATAGCAATAAGTTCAAAAAATAAATTACCCTTTGAGGTCCAAAGGTCATGTTCAACAACCTCAACAAAAGTCAGATTCAGATAAACAAGTTGCTAAACAGAAGGCAAAGGTAAATATGTTCCTCCACCTCAAAATTCTGCTCCAATTGTCAAAATTATAGCAGAAAAGAAGGAATTAGTTCCAATTTATTTTAGTTTCAAGTATAAATTTAATAAAATCAAAATTTCAGTTCCACTCCTGGAATTATTGAAAAATCCAGCATATAAAGAGTCTTTCAAGAGTTTGTTGCAGCCTCCTCTCACTCTTGATTCAGTCAATCTTGAGGATGAGCATCCTGCTATTTATCTAGGTTTTCATTTACATGACCAAAATGATGATAAATCACAGCATTTCTACCCGTCACTCAATATACATGACAAATTGCTGCATCATTGTCTGTTAGATTCTAGGGATTCCCACAATATCATGTCAAAGAAAGTGATGGATGAATTGGGATTAGAGATCACCAAGAAATACCATTACCTTTACACCTTTGACTCTGAAAAAATCAACTGTCTAGGAGTGATTAAGGATTTAGTTTAATTCTTTACCCAACTGCCTATAAAGAGCTTAGTGATGGACATTGTGGCTGCGGACATTCCTTATAGATTTGGGATGTTATTTTTTAGATCTTGGTCTAAGAAATTGGGATGCACCCTTCAGATGGACATGTCATATGCTACCATCCCAATATTTGGAGGGGAATTCAAAAGGATGTATAGGGAATTCAAATGGCCTACACCATTAGTGATCAGGACAATCCGTCAAACCATCCCATATATGATGAATAAAAGGAATTGGGGTCATCAATTATGCACCTTGTTGCTGATGACAATTATTTCCAACCTAAATTAAGTGAAAAAAAACACTTTCAAAGTGCAAATGAGCAGCATTCAGAAGGACAGATTTGGAAATTGTACTTTGATAGAGCCTCATCAGAAGAGGGATCGGGAGCTGGTGTAGTCCTCATTTCACCTACTCAACATAAGGTGACCATATCATACAAACTACAATTTTCTACCACTAAGAATACTGCTGAGTATGAAGGTAGCGCAATATTTGGGAGAAGAATAGCTAATTGCCTTTGGTGATTCATAGTTGGTGATTAAGAAGGTGAGAAATAAGTACCAAGTGAAATTTTCCAAATTGAAGAATTATAGGAATGAAGTCTGGGATTTGATTAAAAATTATTTTTCAGCATTTAACATAAATTTTGTCACTAGAGAAGAAAATAAAAATTTTGATTCACTAGCTATTTCTATTAGTAATTTCAAAGTTCCTCTAGATGTCAAGGCAGTCTATGATGTTCAAAGAAAAAACAGACCTTCGATTCCTGATAACATCAAGCACTGGAAATTATTTGAAGATGACAGGGAGATTCATAAATTTTTGGAGTCTGTAGAAGAGTTTGTAGACACACAAATTGATGATGAGCAAGAAATTGTTAAAAACCAAAATAGCAACCCTTTTAAGAGAACTATCGTTGGGAAAAACATTATAGATCTGAAAATTAACTTTATTCCTAAGGGTTTGGTTCCTTTAGAAATATTGTTTGACAATAAGGATTTTTTTCTCAATCTTGAAAGCAAGATTGATGGAGAGAGTAAAATAGAGTGTAACATTGATACAGAAGAATATCCAAGATTAGAAGTGTCCAAATTCCTTCCTCTGGAAACCAGAACAAAATATATCAAACTACTGAAGGAATTTGCTGATATTTTTGCATGGTCTTATAATGAGTTGAAAACTTATGATAAGAGCATAATAGAGCACAAGATCCCTTTGAATACAGATGCAAAGCTTGTAGCATGAAAATAAGACACATCAATCCCATGATGCTTCCAATCATTGAAAAAGAAATCAAAAAATTATGGGAAGACAAGATTATTCTGCCTTTAAGGTTTTGTAACTGGGTAGCTAATATAGTTCTAGTCTGGAAAAAGAATGGAGAAATAACGATTTGTGTTTATTTTCGCAACCTGAACTGGTGCTCCTTGAAAAATAACTATCCACTGCCCAAGATGGATTATATCTTGTAGAAGTTTGTAGGATCCAAAATATTGTAAATGATTGATGGCTTTTCAGGCTATAATCAGATTTTAGTTGATAGGCAAGGCAAAGAAAAGACAACATTTACGACACCCTGGGGCACATTCATGTACAAAAAATGCCATTTGGTTTGATGAACGCAGGTGAAACCTTTCAAAGGGAAATGGATATTTCCTTTGCGGGAGAAAAGGAAAAATTTGTGGTCATCTATTTGGATGACATCATAGTATATTCAAAATCTAATGAAGACCACTTGAAACATCTAAAGCAATTTTTTGACAAATGCAGAAAGTTTGGTTTGTCCTTAAACCCCAAAAAATCGTCTTTTGTTGTCCAAGAAGGTAAATTATTGGGACATAATTTAACAGAAAGTGGCATCTATATTGATACGAGAAGAGTAGAAGCTATTCAAAATACTTGTTTTCCAAGAAATAAGTAGCAATTGCAGCCATTTTTAGGGAAAATCAATTTTCTAAGGTGTTTTTTTCCTAACTTTGGAGAGTTGATCAAACATATAAATGTTTTGTTGAAAAAATATGTTGAATTTAAGTGGCGAGATGAAGCAAAGAATTTTTTTTTAGCATCTAAGTCCACCTTGACTGAAGCACCAGTTTTGATTAGTCCTGATTTTGAAAAGGATTTTCTAATTTTTTCATATGCTTCAGACAAAATAATTGCAGTTGTCTTACTACAAAAGAACAAGGAGGGTTTGGAGCAACCAATTTCATTTTTCAGATGTGCTTTAAGGGATGTTGAATTAAAGTATAGGTTGACTGAAAAACAAGCATATGCACTAGTTAAGGATTTGAAGTATTTTTTATTTTATGTGTTGCATTAAAAAATAATTTCTTTTGTGCCTAATATCACTATTAAAGATGTGTTGTTGTAGCTAGATACAAATGGAAGGAGAGGAAAATGGCTGACCAAGATTCTGGAATTTTATGTTTAAATCAAACCAACTAAATCAATAAAGGGTCATGGCTTGGCTCGCTTGATGGCTGTATCTAACTGCAAATCTTTAAATATGAATGTAGAGGCAGCTGAAGGAGAAGATGGAGAATTTATTGCTAATTATCCTGAAATATTCAATTTAGATTGGTACGAGGATTTAGTTTACTTCTTGTTAAATTTCAATTGTCCACCTAAAATGGAGAAGTCTAAAAGGATAGCTTTTAAATTGAGAGTTGTGAAGTATTGCATTTTGGAAGACCATCTTTACTGGAAAGATCATGTTGGAGTCTTGTTAAAATGTGTAGATGAAGCAAAATACCAGGAGATTATGACAAAGATACATGTAGGAGTATGTGGAGGGCAGTTGTATTGGAGAGTCACTACAAATAAAATCTTAAGAGCTGGCTATTATTGGGCAACTCTTTTCTCTGATGTCTATGACAAAGTAAAAATTTGTGTCGAATCTTAGAAATTTGTTGGTAAATAAAAATTGCTTCTATTACCTCTCATCCCTTTTTCATGAGATGTTCCTTTCTAGCAGTGGGGCCTAGACTTCATCGATGAAATTCATCCAACTTCATCAGGACAACATAGATGGATTCTCAAAGCTACGGACTATTCACCAAATGGATTGAAGCCATACCAACCAAAAAATCTACTGACATGGTAATTATTAAATTTATGCTGAAAAATATTATGTCAACATTTGGTTGTCCACAGAAACTAGTAACTTGTAATGCAATGGCCTTTAAGCCTGATAATATGTACAACTTTTGTCAGCAATATGGGATTGAATTGACTCATTCCACATATTATTACCCTCAAGGTAATGGTTTTGCTGAGTCATCTAATAAAATTTTGGTAAGGTTTATCAATAAAATGTTGCTTGAAAATAAGAGGAATTACGACACTCAGCTGATACATGCTCTGTTGGCAGATAGAGTAAGTGATAAAAAATCAATTGGAATGTCTCCATTTCAGCTTGTATATGGTACAAAAGTTGTAATGCCTTTGCAATTAGCTCTTCCTGTGATGAAGTTCCTACAAGATGAAGTTGATCATGAAAACCCAGTCCAAAGGAGAATGCTATAGTTGATAGAGGCACACCAAATCAGAGAATCATTGCTAGAAAAATTTCAGAAGTATCAAGCTAAAGTAAAATATGTTTTTGATAAAAGAGAAAATCAACAGTTTTTCAGGAGAATGATTTGGTGCTACGTTGGGATGCTAGGAGAGAAGACCATGGAAAGCATGGAAAAGTTCGAAAATCTATGGTTTGGGCCATTTAAAATCGATGAAGTTTTAGAGAATAATACTTTTCTTCTCAAAGAACTGGATGATGATCCACTGACTGGAGGCCCTGTAAATGGTAATTTTCTTAAAAGGTTCTTTATTTAGTAAAGTCATTTGAGTCACTCCATTGTAAATATTCGGTGTGATGTGTCAATAAAATCCATGCCAAATGGTACTTAGGTCTATATATATGGTCAGCCTTGAGTCCAGTATGTCAATGGTTAATCCTAGTCTCTATTTTTAAGAAGTCTTCTAAGTTTCAAGATTTTTTTAGGCATTGAGTCTAAAGTCCTTGAAGCCTCACAAGGATGAATTCATCCCCAGTAGGAGCCACTGTTAGCACTGAAAATTTTAATGGGATAATCGCCATTGTATTACTCTTTTCAAATTTTTATTTTTTCCTAGTCCCTGTCCAAAGTTTCAGTAATTTCCAATAAAAGTCAAAAAAGGTTCCCAACATCAAGGTATTTTAAAGCGAATAGGTGTCATAGTGTTTTAGAGTCCTAAAATAAGTTAAAATCTCTGTTTTGGCTTATTTTTAGTGTTGAAAGTTAGTAGATGTTTGGGTAATAAAATTGCAGTCATCTGGTCTGGAATAATAGCTATCTTTCTTGCAAATTCATTGTCAAAACAGTCAAAACAGTAAAGGGTATCTATTTCTTAGAAATAGAAGTCATATATTCCACATTGTGAAAATCGCAGCTATTTCACTGAGATTTTGGTTATCTCGGTAAAGATGCTAGAGGTAAACATGTAATCAGTTTTCAAAGAAGGAAAATTAAGGCTTTGTGGCAACCAGAGTTCTTTAAAATCAAAGCACAGCTGGAAGAAAACAACTTAACCAACAGAGAGTGTAATATTCCCAATTAGCCCAAGCTAATGGGAATATAAAATTTTGTTTAATTTTCTTGTTGCATGAATAAAATTGTAAAGGAGAATCAATAAACTCCTAAAACAACAGAATAAATAAATGCCCCATTTGAACAAGGCCAAATCTAGGCTGCCTTAATAAATTTCCCTTATGTGTGAAAGGGATTGAGACAATTTACTGGGTCAATAGGACCAAATCCATAGCGTTCTCAAGATGCAATGAACCTCCTAGATGCACAGCACAGTTCTAGTTGGAGGCTACACATGTGAAAGGAGCTAAATCATTGAGATGGTTTAGAGTTTTGCAACATCTCAATCTTATAAAAGGAAGATGAGGACAACAAGAGAAGTGTTGTTGTTGAACATATTTTTTTGGAAGAACATGTCTGTTTAGAAATTTATTATTCTCTTGGTTGTTTAGGAGAGAATAATAATGTTTAGCACTGCGTGTTCTTGATCGAGAATCCCACCTCCTTCTTTGAGTATCTCTTGAGGGAGTCTTGCATTTCTTGTCCACTATTGTTGGGTATGTGTTATATTCTTTCCACGATTAGCCCCACACGCTGTATGTTGCGTCGGGCGTAGCTGGGGGGTCACGAGGGGCGAAGCAGTCCCCACCGTTGGGGTCCGGGGCAGCGCCCCAGCCAAAATTGGTTTTTGTGCGGACCCACTCATAGGCGGATCCGCCCATGGTTTTTTGCATGGTTTTGCACATGGTTTTGGGGTTCGATGGTTTTCGGCCCCTGGTATTTTTGTAGATCCGGTCAAGGGAACTACGGTTATGTTCTAATCCAGGGTTAATGGATTGGGGTTTATGTATGCTCCGGCATGTATATATATGTGTTGTAACACCAAAAGGAATATAATGAAAAATCAAGCTGGTCGTCCCGATTTGGGATCCAGGGGAAAATCTCTGTGTTTATCTGTTTTATGTTTTATGCTCTTGCTATTGTTTATTTTCTGTTATAAGAATTGTGTGTAGATATTTCTATTCAGGGTTAAAACCTACATTTGGTATCAGAGCTATTTCAAGCCCAAGGTGACGCTGAAAGAAGAGGTGGTTTTTGCTCGCCCGTGGTAGACCCCGTGGCAAAGGGGAGATCCGTGGACTTACTCTTGCGGTGAAAGAATATGGCGAGCGGCGGAAAGATAGAGATCGAGAAATTTAATGGTCAGAGTTTTGAGTTGTGGAAGCTCAAGATGGAGGATCCGCTGGTGGATAAAGATCAGTGGATCGCGGTAGATCCAGGTACTAAACCAACGGCAATGTCAGATGAAGACTGGAAGAAACTGGATCGGAAGGCTAAGAGCACAATACGGTTGTGTGTGTCAGATTCAGTATTGTTGAATGTATCTGGGGAAGCTACGACGAAGAATTTGTGGGAAAACTTGGGACTTTGTACCAATCTAAGTCTCTGGTGAATAAGTTGTTCCTGTGGAAAAAGCTGTATAACTTGAGGATGACAGACTTTGATGAGCATCTCAACGCCTTCAACACCGTGGTAAGTCGTACCTGTCAAATGTTGAGGATAAAATCCCGCATGAAGTTCGCGTTTTCGCCTGAAGAAGCCCACGACTCGTGGACACTGTTATTGCAATAGGTAGCAATACAACTACCTTGAATTTTGATGACATTGTCTCAGCCTTGCTGTCGGAGGAAATGAGACGGAGAAATATGGAGGGTCAAAATGGAGATGCCTTATCCGTACGAGGAAGGTCCCAGAATAGAAACAAGAATAAGGTTTCGAGTGGGAGATCTAAATCTAGAGGGAGATCTAAATCTCCTGGAAAGTTTGTAAAGGTGTGCTGGAAATGCGGAAAGGAAGGGCACTACAAAAAGGAATGCAGATCTAAAGCTCCTGAGAAAGGAAAGGGATCTGATGAAGGTCCTTCTGCAGAGGCAAAAACCACCTTGGATGAAGGTGGGGATGTGTATTTGGCTTCTTCTTCAAATACACATGTAGATCATGAGTCATGGTTGATTGACTCAGGTGCATCCTTTCACTTCACTCCCCATAGGGAGTGGTTCGCGAGTATGAGAAATATGATGGTGGTGATGTCTTCCTAGGGGATGATAGGAAGGCCAGAATCGTCGGACGTGGAAAGGTCAAGCTGAAGCTGCAAGGTGGAAGGATTAGAACACTTCCTGGTGTTCTGCATATTCCCCGCATCGTCGTAAATCTGATTTTGTAAGCAAGATGGATGAGCGTGTGTAAAAATAGTGTCTGGAGCAGATGCCCGCAAGATGGTTCGAGGAGCACCGGTATGAGCAGGGAGTTCCTGACCGGAACTCCGTACAAGCTACAGAGGGACTCTGCTGGCGGTGGCCGCCCAGGAGCCCGGAAGTATTAAAGCCCAGTCGTCTCCGGAGAAAGACCATGCTATGGCATCAAAGGCTTGGACATATTGGAGAGAAGGGCCTTCGGATACTGCATATAGATGGTATGGTAGAAGGTATGTCTAATTGTTCTCTGGATTTCGATTTCTGTGAACATTGTGTATATGGGAAGCAGAATCGGGTGAGTTTTCCTTCTGGTGCTAAGAGGGCAAACAAGATATTAGAACTTGTGCACAGTGATGTGTTTGGGCCTGTGTCAG
This sequence comes from Pinus albicaulis, assembly GCA_034641835.2. Taxonomy (NCBI): domain Eukaryota; kingdom Viridiplantae; phylum Streptophyta; class Pinopsida; order Pinales; family Pinaceae; genus Pinus; species Pinus albicaulis. Next base: position 220,245,545 of record CM076578.1, on the reverse strand, counting down.
TTCCATCACTGGGAAAGTCCGTGTACTATGTTTCATTCATAGATGACTTCTCAAGGAATACATGGATATATTTCTTGAGGAAGAAATCTGAAGTCTTTGACAAATTTAAAGAATTTAAGGCTCTGGTGGAAAACCAGACAGAGAAGAAGATAAAGGCGCCGAGGACAGATAATGGTGGGGAGTTCTGTAAGAAGGAATTTGAAGAGTTTTGTAAGAAGTGTGGTATAGCACGGCAGAAGACTACTCCATACACACCTCAGCAAAAAGGAGCTGCAGAAAGAATGAACATAACACTGATGGAAAAGGCAAGAAGCATGCTCAGTGGTACCAGGTTAGGACAAGAGTTCTGGGCAGAGGCAGTGGAGACTGCATGTTACTTAGTTAACAGATCACCTTCATCAGTGTTGGAGGATAAGACTCCACATGAGGTATGGACTCGTAAGAAACCCTCTCTTTCACATCTAAGGGTATTTGGATGTGATGCATATGTACATGTTCCAAAGGAGAAAAGGACCAAGTTGGATAATAAATCTGAAAAGTGCATCTTTATTGGGTATAAGGATGGTTTAAAGGGTTACAAGCTTTGGAATCCAGAAACAAGGAAGGTTGTGTACAGCCGAGATGTGGTGTTTAGAGAAGTGAAAGATGTTGTTAAACATGAAGTCCTACCAAAGGAACCTGAGATGATAGAGTTTGAGCTAAAGGAGGATGAATCAGACTCTACAACAGAAGAAGACTTAGAAGATGAAGAGCCACAAACTCCAGCTTTGAAAAGATCAGTTCGGGAAAGAAGGCAACCAGAAAGGTATAGTCCATCTGCTTTCTGTTCAAGTTTTGCCTTAACTATAACTGATGATGAACCCAGAACTGTCAGGGAGGCAGCAGATTCAGAGGATGGAAAACTCGGGAAGGAGGCCATGGTTGATGAAATGGCATCCTTGCACAAAAACGATGCATGGGATCTGGTGGAGTTGCCGGCTGGAAGGAAGCCCATTGGGAGCAAATGGGTGTTTAAGAAGAAGATGAATGTAGAAGGCAAGGTGGAGAAATACAAAGCTCTATTGGTAGCGAAAGGTTATTCCCAGGTGCCAGGAATTGATTTTGGTGATATTTTTTCTCCTGTTGCCAAGGTTACTTCTATTAGATTACTTTTATCTGTTGCTGCTGCATTTGATTTTGAGATAGAACAGATGGATGTGAAGACAACATTTCTTCACAGGGATCTAGAAGAGGAGATCTACATGAAGCAACCCGAAGGCTTTATGGTGAAGGGTAAGAAAGAACTGGTATGCAGGTTGAAGAAGTCTCTGTATGGGTTAAAACAGTCACCAAGGATGTGGTATCAAAAATTTGATACCTATATATGGGGACTTGGCTTCACCAGAAGCAAGGAGGATCACCGTGTTTATTTTAAATTAATTGGTGACCGTGTTATTTATTTGGTCTTGTATGTGGATGATATGTTGTTGATTGGAAATGACAAAGAAATTATCCAAGATTTGAAGACCTAATTGTTCTCCAAATTCGACATGAAGGATCTGGGTGCTGCAAACTATATTTTGGGCATGGAAATTAAGAGAGATCGGGCAAAGAGGAAGCTCTGGTTAAACCAGAGGAAGTATGTCGAGACTATATTGCAGAGATTCAATATGCAGGATAGTAAACCGATGAATGTTCCTATTCCTGTAGGTGTAAAGCTGTCTGCTGAACAGTGTTCCAAGACACAAGAAGAAGAGGAGTATATGTCCCGTGTTCCATATGCAAGTGCAGTGGGTAGCCTGATGTATGCAATGGTCTGTACTAGACCAGACATTGCACATGCAGTGGGAGTATTGAGCAGGTTTATGTCAAACCCAGGGAAGGAGCATTGGACAGCAGTGAAGCGGGTTTTCAGACATTTACGTGGCACTAGTGATTATGGCTTGTGCTACCAGGGAAGACCAGGATTGGAAAGAATGTTGGACATTCGTGGTTTTGTTGATGCAGACTGGGCTGGAGACCTGGACCAAAGAAGATCTACAAGTGGGTATGTGTTTAGAATATTTGGAGGCGCAGTCAGTTGGATGAGTAAAAGACAGTCTGTAGTGGCTCTTTCAACTACAGAGGCAGAATACATAGCAGCCACTCATGCAAGCAAGGAAGCAGTTTGGTTGCAAATATTGTGTTCAAGTATGGGGTTGGTACATCAAGCTATAAGGATAGACTGTGATAGCCAAAGTGCAATTTTCTTGGCTAAGAACCCTGCTTATCATTCAAAGACAAAGCACATTGATGTTCAATATCACTTTGTTAGAGATATGATTGAGGCTAAAAGGGTGTTGCTGGTAAAGGTGGACACTCTGAAGAATGTTGCAGATGCATTGACGAATTATGTGAGCACTCAGAAGTTCTCTTGGTGTAGAGAAACAATGGGTGTTGAAGAATTGGGCAAACGACTAAGCTCTCTTGTGGCCCCCCGTGGAATGAAAACAACAAGTGGGATAATGTTGGGTATGTGTTATATTCTTTCCACGATTAGCCCCACACGCTGTATGTTGTGTCGGGCGTAGCTGGGGGGTCACGAGGGGCGAAGCAGTCCCCACCGTTGGGGTTCGGGGCAGCGCCCCGGCCAAAATTGGTTTTTGTGCGGACCCACTCATAGGCGGATCCGCCCATGGTTTTGTGCATGGTTTTGCACATGGTTTTGGGGTTTGATGGTTTTCGGCCCCTGGTATTTTGTAGATCCGGTCAAGGGAACTACGGTTATGTTCTAATCCAGGGTTAATGGATTGGGGTTTATGTATGCTTCGGCATGTATATATATGTATTGTAACACTAAAAGGAATATAATGAAAAATCAAGCTGGTCGTCCCGATTTGGGATCCAGGGGAAAATCTCTGTGTTTATCTGTTTTATGTTTTATGCTCTTGCTATTGTTTATTTTCTGTTATAAGAATCATGTGTAGATATTTCTATTCAGGGTTAAAACCTACAACTATCAGGTATTTGGCCAAGATCTTCTTCCAACTACAACGCAAATATCATTGAGGGTTTGGTTGTCTTTGTAAGCTGCAACAAGTGGAGACTAGATCTATTCAGATCTAAGCCATTCTAGTGCCTCTTTTCAGTGGGAAAGCCTTCCTTCCCCTTGGAAATATTGTATTGGATATTTGGAGCTTTAGATCCATACCTTGACATCAAGCGAAACTATTCATCAAGTCTACAGCATATTTTATCTTCCAGGACTGCATTATCTGCCAGAGGAAGTTGCAGGGAGTTTTGGAAAACGTTGAGGAGTGATCTCTAGTGATGGGGATTTGCCCTTCACTGTGGTGATCCATGGATTTCTGATCTACTCCATGTAATATTCAGATCTAATCTGAATACTCTTGTATATGCTTCAGAAATTCTTAAGGAATCTATAGATTTGCTCCATGAGATCTCAAATCTACTCCATATGCTTCATGTTTTGCTGAAAACCCTAAGGGGTATGTAAAATAGAGACAGTCTAGTGTACAGATCTGATATAGATCTAATATTTTGTACACAGATCTGTTCTAGATCTGAGTTGTAACCTACAGCTATTGTATGCTCATAAACATTATGCTCTCAAGCCTTTTGTAGTGAAATACATTGTTGCAGCACCTCTTTTAGAGGGTTTTCTTCATAAAAGTATTTGATATTTCTCCTGTACATTGAATGGGCCACATTGTAAATCTGATTCACTATTGTATAAGATATTTTTGAGCTACCATATTGGTATTCTACTACAGTTCATTAAAACTGCGTTATTTCTGAAGCAGTATTGTTTAATCTTGTATCAGTCCCATTCTTGGGCATTTTTCAGCTATACTAGGTGTGGGAGACCTGTTTACCTCACCTAGAAAGATTTTTTTCTGATCCCCTCTTGGATTCAGGTATTATATTATCATATCTAAGGGATTCAAGGGTTGTTTTTCAATCTTGTAGCATACATTCCTGAAAAATGCATTTTTCAGGCATGCCTTGCTATGCAGTCCATTTTGGGATATTACATTGGTATCAGAGCAATCATCTTGGCACAGCCTGTGATTTTCTTTTCTTGAGAAACCAATATGTATTTTCATGGAAAAAAAAGACTAAGGAAGAAGTATGATTACACTAAAGAAACTGAAGAAAAGGGTAAGATCCCTTTAACTAAAACATTGCAAGGACAAGAGTTCTCTAAAACTCTTTCTCAAGCTATGTATGAACTGAAAGAAGAAAACCGGGGAATGAAGAGGGAAAGACATGAAAATCTCTCAAGAGAATTTTTACATCAAGAAAGCCCCAATAATTCTTACTATGTGTGTGAGAATTCAGCCACATAACCTGATCCGCAACGTTGGAACATGCCTACTTTCTCGTCAAAGAAAGAAGGAAAAGGAGGAACAACAAAGGAGGAATCTCTTGGTGATTATCTCCAAGAATATGAGTCTCTATCAGAGAGATTCAAAAAGCATCTCAGTTTCCCAGAGTTCTATCCACTTAAAGAAGAAATATCCAGCAGATACAGTAGAATATCAAGAGGGTGCATGCAACACACTTTGGGTAGATTCTCTCTACCTACTTTTGATGGATCACCTAAGGACTTAGCCAAGTCTTGGGTAAGAAATCTTGGCACATACTTCCAACTACATCAACTTTAATAAGAAGAATCCTTGAGAGTAGCAGTGCTGCATCTTCAAGGAAGGCTTATGCATAGTGGCTATTTGAGTCTACTTCCTTGAAAAGGGTAAATATCTCTTCTTATGCAAAGTTCACCAGGAGACTAGTGAAAAGATTTGATGTAAGACATTCTGAGATTTCTTGGGGAAAGAAAATCAAGCCCAAGAAGTCTGAATATTTTCATAAGTTGGAAGATTCCATAAAGCCAACTCCAGTTCTAAACATTGTTGAGGGGGTTGAAGATCTTCTGCACAACTTTCCAGAGGCAAAATCCCCACTACAGCAAGGTCTCTTTCCTCAAGGAGAAAACATGAGGGTTCCTTCTTCAAGAAGAGAGCAAAGAAAAGGGTCTCTTACTGATGAGGCATTATCCATTGATGAGGATAAGGGAGAGAAAGAGAAGAGAATATCCTTCAGTGCTGTGATAGCAGAAGGATATATATTTTCATTAGGAGATGGAGATGAAGCAATGGCTTCCACTAGAGGGGCTCTTGCATCTTTGCAAGGAATTCCTAAGGATATTCCATATGGAGGACATAAGAAGCATGTGTCTATGCTAAAAGACAATGAGACAGAACAAAGGAGGGATCACAAAGCTGACATAGTAGAATATGATCCACTATCAGAAGATAATGGAGCAAATGATCCAATCAGAGGCACTCTTGCACCACTAAGAGGGGTCTCCAAATTTCATGAGACTTCCACACATGAAACAGAGTTGAAATTGCGTAGGGGAAGTAGGGACATGAGGATCCCATCTATTTTTCATATGAAGATGGTCCCTAAAACCTCATTATCTAGTGGCAAACCACCTAGGAGGCCACCTGATTCAGATTATTTGGGGAAAACCTCACAACTTTTTGCTCAAAACTCTGATCTAGGAGGGATTGGAGCACTTGAAGGAAAAGTTGTAGCGTTGGGAGACTTGGGTAAGCTCAAGGAGGAGGGAAATATTCTTCCCCTACCATCATCACCCACTCTCCTTTCTGATCCTGCGCTGTGGTAGGAGAATAATGGAAGGAGAAGCCTTCCAACACACACCTTTGGTATAGGAGAGGTCAAGGGAAGGATCAGCAACATGATAGACACTTTGGTTGATGCATCATTAGTGCTGTCATTGTTGAGTAGTGTAGATCTGTATTCGAAATCCCAATTGCTAGTGGATTATTCGAAATATCTTCACGCATGTATGATACTTGATGACCAACTGCATGAAGAGGGCTACTTAGTCCAAGGAGGAGTTATCTATCATAATGGTAGAATATTTTTTTCTAGAGCTTCTAAGTTCAAGCATAAGATACTACAAGGAGCCCACAAAGAGTTTTGTTTCAACCACATGTATTCCATGAGGATATACAACATCATCATGAGGAGATTTGATTGGGAAGGCTTGAAAGAAGAACTATATCAGCATTTTCAAGAATGCATGAGCTATGTGTAGCTGGGGCAGCCATGGGACTCTATGCAAGAGTCATTTCAGCCATCTCTTCCTTCTTTGGAAAGAGGAGAAATATCCATGCACAACTCCATGTGTACGAGAAACATTGTTGGTAAAGGACCTATTCATGTAAAGAAAGTTTTATTTTCTGATTGTACATGTTCTTTTACCATTTTTATGCAGGCCATGACTCCTAAAAGGAGTAATGTATCATGTAAATCTCATGGGAACTATTGGGCCACTAAAATTTCTGAACTTGGCCACTCCCTTGATGAGCGAAGCGATATTTAATTTCACGGTGGATGCTTCCCAAAAGCACCAAACATATCTCATACTTTCAACCATAGTGAGATGACAGGTGTAGAAATTAAGTGGCGTGAAAACCACTTACCATGTATTGATTTGAGGCAGGAAGGAGATGCATTGCGTTGGTATCATATGTGGGATTATGACCCACCTCCTCATGCTCAATTTTCTATTTGTATGTACATAGTTTTGCTTCCATACATTGATGATATACTTGTAATATTTATGGGCTTGTATGGAGGGAGGATCAGGAGCATATATGTAGCTCATGGGATGGGTACTCTACATGTGCCTTATGCTACACGTTTCAGGGAGAATGTTGGTTCGTCCATGATTGTTTCATTTGAGTTCTTAACTCCTTATGGGATGGGTCATTTACCTCTCATAAAAACATTAAAGAAACAATTCATGGAAGGATGGTTTGGTGAACACTTAGTTCATGGAGGAGGTTTATCACTTGATGGTGTCACCAATGGAGGAGGAAGGGAGTTGTAGCACTCACTCTATCAGCTACTTGAGGACAAGAAACATTTTGGAGGGGAGGACTGTAATATTCCCAATTAGCCCAAGCTAATGGGAATATACAATTTTGTTTCAATTTTCTTTTTGCGTGAATAAAATTTTAAAGGAGAATCAATAAACTCCTAAAATAGCAGAATAAATCAATGCCCCATGTGAACAAGGCCAAATATGGGCTGCCTTAATAAAACTCCCTTATGTGTGAAAGGGATTGAGACAATTGACTGGGTCAACAGGACCAAATCCACAACATTGTCGAGATGTAATGAACCTCCTAGATGCACAACGTAGTTCTAGTTGGAGGCTACACATGTGAAAGGAGCTAAACCATTGAGATGTTTTAGGGTTTTGCAAGATCTCAATATTATAAAAGGAAGAGGAGGACAACAAGAGAAAGGTTGTTGTTGAACATATTGTTTTGGAAGAACATGTATGTTTAGAAATTTCTTATTCTCTTGGTTTTTTAGCAAAGAATAGTGATGTTTAGCACTGGGTGTTCCTAATCGGGAATCCCACCTCCTTCTTTGAGTAGCTCTTGAGGGAGTCTTGCATTTATTGTCCACTATCAGGAATTTTTCCAAGCTCTTCTTCCAACTACAATGCAGTTCCTGTTGAGGGTTTGGTTGTCTTTGTAAGATGAAGAAAGTGGAGGTTAGATCTATTCATATCTAAGCCATTCTAGTGCCTATTTTCAGTGGGAAAGCCTTCTATCCCCCTGGAAAGAGTGTATTGGATCTTTGGAGCTTCAAATCCATACCTTGGCATCAGGCCAAACTGTTCATCAATTCTACAATGCAGTTTATCTTCTAGTACTGTGTTATCTGCAAGAGGAAGTTTCAGGGAATTTTGGAAATCTTTGAGGAGTGATCTCTAGTGATGGGGATCTGCCCTTCACTGTGCTGATCCATGGATTTCTGATCTACTCCATGTCATATTCAGATCTGATCTGAATACTCCTATATATGCTTCAGGAATTCTGAAGAAATCTGCAGATCTGTTGCATGAGTTCTTAGATCTACTCCATATGCTTCATGTTTTGTTGAAAACCCCAAGGGGTATGTAAAATAGAGACAATATATTATACAGATCTGATATAGATCTAATATTTTGTACACAAATCTGGTCTAGATATGATTTGTAACCTACAGCTACTGTATTCTCATAAAAATAACCTTGTAAAGCCTTTTGTAGTGAAATACATTGTTGCAACACATCTTTTAGAGGGTTTTCTTCATAAAAGTATTCCATCTTTCTCTTGTACATTGAATGGGCCACATTGTAAATATGATTCACTGTTGTATAAGCTATTTTGAGCTACCATATTGATATTCTATTTTTTTTCATTAAAACTGTGGTATTTTTGAAGCAGTATTGTTTAATCTTGTAGCAGTCCCATTCTTGGGCATTTTTCAGTTGTATTAGGTGTGGGAGACCTATTTACCTCACCTAGAAATATTTTTTTCCGATCCCCTCTTGGATTCAGGTCTTAGATTATCCGATCTAAGGGATTCAAGGGTTGGTTTGCAATCCTATTGCATACATTCCTGAAAAATGCGTTTTTCAGGCATGCCTGGCTAAGCAGTCCATTTTAGGATATTACAAAGAGGGAGGTCTAGAGAAGAGGAACAAAAAATATTTAAAGGAAGATGGTGGGGAAATAGACTAAGGAATGAAGCAAAGAAGAAGAATTGCGTGCAAAAGGAATGGATGGCCATGATCTAATCATAGATCCAAAGGGGAGTAGATCGACTGCTGAGATTAAAGCGCACATGGAGTGACTTTGCACAGTGCAGTTTTTAAATTTTATTGTTAAGTCAAATCGCATGGGATGTTCAGTGATTTGTGATGTGATGAGGTGATGAGTGAGCAAGGAAGACTGTTAGATGTGGGCACAGATCAACAGTGGAGATTAAATTGCAGATGAACCGACTTCACACAGTGCAGTGTTTAAAGTTTATTGTTAAATCAAATCACATGGTATGTTAAGTGATTTGTGATATTATGAGACGAAGAACACGTGTCGGCATAACGCACCAACGCAATTTCACAAATCGCAAAGTTTATGGATTAGTCGTTATCAGTGTAAAGTTAAATTTGCGGGCGATTTATCTGTTATTGCTTCCTATTGGTCAACTGGTTGTGGGGCCCAAGAACCACAGTTCCGCTTATATGGATGTTGTTTGGGGAAAATTGCAGTTTTTTTTTAAACTGATCGTTGTTGATTGCATAAGTATGTATGCTTTTAAAGCTTCCAATGCCGGATCTGCAATCGGTCCCACTTACCTACCACGTCACCTCCACTCTCATCACACATCACACATGGCCATTTTCAACATTTAACTCCCTCATTTCATAATAAAACTTCCGATGCACGATCTGCGATCAGTCCCACTTCTTCGCCACATCATCACTCATCTCACTTATCATTTATTCCCCTCTATGTCTCCGCTATCAATTAAACCTTTTTCAAAGGGTTTCTTTGTAATTTCACATCAAATGAACCTCCTCCATTATATCCAAAAGTTTTAGGTTTTCTGCCATTATAAAGGGTTTTAAACCAAAAAGGGTAAAGGAACAGCAAAACATCGGCATAGTTTCTCTCAAGTAGTTTTCTACCACTACTCTCATTGTTAGCACGTTTTTCACCAGCCACCGAGCAACATTCAAGGAATAGCCACACACCATTTTCAATATTGTTTTGCACATATTAATAGGAGACAACAACATGTCATTCCCGCTATTTTTATGCTTTTTGCTGAATATTGGTTTCACTAAAATGGAAGAGTGCTCTTTGAATATACTGCCACCTTACACAACCATTTCAGAGTCACAGTCTTCATGATCCCTTCGTGATGTTTATCTTGTTTTTAATATAGCACTTTGTAATTAAGACTAAGGGATAAGCCTCACCTCTTTCACAAGGTTGTAGTGACTTTTGAAACAAATTTACTTTTTTCTGTGGAAGATGATATAATCATATTTTTTATATATATGCCAAACTGATATGAACTCAGGGTTGGTTGGTGGTTATTGAATTTTTACTTATATGAATTGTAATATTTTTTGTGAATGAAATGGAATGATACAACTAAGGACTTATTACCAATTTGTTATGTGTATTGTCTACTTTATTTGTGTTTACATATCTCCTTTCTTCCAATTCCAGTTTCCAAATCATGATATCGTTATGTGTTTCTATTAGTATCTTAAGCATGTTATGTGTTTTATCAGTTTTTGTTAGTCTCACACAGTGATAATTCCTGATAAAATATATGTTATAACAGTGGAAGAGCATCACTCATGATAGTTATTCTTCATGATATTTCAGTGAGAATATTGTCAAACTAGCAATAGATTTCTCTCAATGGAATATTTGCAAACTGCTACTTTTTTCAATTTCTACTAAATCAGTAGATTTCTGTTTTACAGACCTATTGATTTTCCTCTCATCTTTCAATTTCCTCTCATCATAGACTAAAAACTTGCACCTTGCTACCACATCAAATTACAATACCATCTTGAGTACAACTGTGGATTTGACCGAAATCTCTTTTTAATGAATCAAAGTTTGTACCATCTTCCAATTGCATAAAACAGATGATTAAATTTCTTTATAGTTTAATATGTGTCTAGTCAGGCGCTTCCTGTAGTCTAAGTGTTGATTCTAGCACCAACACAATGTTTTAAAAATTTATCTCGTAGTATTTCTAATGAAAGGTAATTTTTTACCCTTGGTCACACATTTGGCTTACACTTAATATATTGTGCTTGAGCCCATCTACAAGAGAATATTTTGAGGTTTACCTCTTCCATCATCCAAAGTCAATGTTCCTTTTCGCTCAATGTTGCATGGTGCATCATTGCCAAATATGACACCCCATGTATTGTTTTTGTTCATAGATGAAAATTTTCTTCTATCACCAATCATATAGTTAGAGAATCCACTATTCAAATACAAGTGTCTCCCTTGGTTTTGGGCATAAAAGACAATTTTTCATTCTTATCTCTCTTCTTCCCTCCTCTTGCTCCAACTCTTTGGTTCTTCTTATGTCTGTTTAACTTGAGGGGTTCATCATATTTTTTTGGTTCTACACTCAACCGCTTTACATTATCCATTATTATGATAGTTAAATAATTCCACATCATCATATAAGGGAGAAAAAGGATGGATGTCCCTCAGATTGTTCTATTAGAATTTACAAATATGTTATCTCTATTTGACTAATAAATTTCATTTATTCTATTTATTATCAGATTTTTTACAAACTATGTTCTACAATCTACAACTTTATGTCTAAAATTTGTAAAAGAAAAGTAGTAATCATTGAAAATATTTTGGTACCTGGGAGAAAATTTCCTTTCATGGTGTGATTTGCTAATTCTTAGTTAACTTCCTCTTTGAGAAAAATGAGTTCTTTACTCATTTTTCACTCATTCTTTGTGGTTGTTCGCATTTATATTATGAATTTTCAGTTGTTGCTGCTAAATTTCATTGTTATACTTTTCCTTTCTTATTAGTTGTTGATTTTTCACTTGATTTGTGTAATTTTTTGAATGGTCCTTGTAAAATTTCCCTTGATGTTTCTTATTTCATTTGGCTACACTGTTATCGATCCACTGATTGATTCAATATATTTGATTGGTCCTTTATCTTCAGCTTTCTTGATGCTCAAATCTCCTTCATACCCCAAACCAGTTTTGATGAGATGGGATCTATGAATACTCAAAATATCATCTAGCTTGTTAGATCATTTAATAAACTTTAAATTCTAGTTCAATTGACCCTTGGATTTTTCTAATTTTTTCTGAGAGAGACAATTTCTTATTATCATTTTTCACACTCCCTAATTTTTTCTTTTAACTGTTGTAATAGGGTGTATTCAATTTCATTTTCTTCTTCCAATTACAATTTCAAAAAAGAGTGATGAATCTAACAATTTATCATTTTCCTCTTCAATGTTTTTTGAGCATCTTCTTATGCTTCTTATTATTTTTCTTGAGCCTTTCAATTTCTACTAAGGCACTAATCAATTCATCCTCTAGGCCTACTTCAGCCTCTTCTTCATCAAACTCCTTTTTTTATTCATCTAAAGTTTCTAAAGCCATAAAAATAAAGTATTTCATTGTTTCTATTTTCATTTCTTCATCAAAATATTTCTCATTTTCATCTTCTGAGGGATTGTTGTCTTATTGAGTATATAAACTTTTATTTTTGTACATATTTTCCTTCTTTACTTTTCTATATTTATTCTTCTCTTTTTTATCATGTTCATTATTTTTTTCTTTGTATGGACATTTATATGCTTGATGGCTTAATTTTCCACAATTAAAGCTTTTGAAAGGTAACTTACATTTGTGCTTTTTGAATCCTCTCTCAAGACTTTTGACAAAATTTGTATCTTTTTGTCAAATCCATAGCTCCAATCTTCTAGATTATATTTTCTCTTCCTATTATCTTTGAAGGAAGATCCCCTTGAAATATATTTCCCTTATTAAGTTTTCATTTCATATGCTTCAGTGTCCCATGCAATCAATCCAATGCCAATATATTGAGAGCTTGCATCTCCTCAATGGTTGATATTTCAACATCACATCTGGCTAAAATAGATATTAACACCTTTTGCACTATAAAGGAGAAACTAATTCATAAAATATTGTCATGGTGATAACTATCTCAACCACTCAAATAAATAAATTGTGTATATCCTCATCCTCATAGAAGTAACGTGCTTATATCTTCATCCTCGTTCATCTTTCATTATTCAATTTGCATTTTTTAGCCTCGAAGTTTAGCTTTATTTACTTTACCATCACCTTCATAACAACTTGTCATATTATCCCATATGTATTTAGCTATTATGTAGTGCATTACTTGAACCAATTAGATTCAGGAAAACCACCTAGGAATGCATTCATTTAATTAGCATTGCTAGTGAACTGAAGCTTCTCATATTTACTAACTAATACATCTATATTTTTATAGCATATTTGTATTATGTCCCAAAAATTTGAACCAAGAGACATTAAGTAGGTTCTCATTCGCACCTTCCAAAATGCATAATTTTTTCTAGTGAACATCGGGGCTTTTTTGAAATTTCCATCCTAGTTATACATTGTCTTGAATCTTCCTTCTAGTTGTTAGACTACTACTAAAGGAAATTAGTGTTGATACAAACTATTAAAAACTCGGATAATAATGAGAGGGGGGATGAATTAGTATTATGTAAATTTTAACAATATTTTAGATTATTTATGTTATTTAAAATCAATTACACCATATCACCATAAATCGAAAAACATGGAAATATGAGACACAAACATTTATGTGAAAACCCATAAAGGGATAAAACCACAAAACATATGTCTAAAAAATAGTTATAGGCTTCAACCTGCTGTTATATTAAATTTTTTCACACCAACCAGAAGGAGACACCTATCCCATAAATTTTAAAGCACCCACTTAAAGGAAGCACCAACTACCTGATGTTTACATGCACCAACCCAGAGGAAGCATCCAATCCATGATATGTAAGCACCAACCCAATTTTCCTAACAAAAACCTCTTTCATTAATTTATAAACTTAGACCCATAGGTGTTGTTCCTTTCTTTATTTTTCATTATTTTTTCTTCTCACACGAATTCATGTCTCAATCACCTAGATATCTTAAAGCAATATATACATCCTCACCAATTTAAATATACTCCCTTCTACGCAATTCTTTTGGTCAATGTTTCACTGCTACACATTCTCACTTTATTGCACTTACGCAACATGCAAAATATCATATTGTGGCTTTGTAGTTTCTATTCATTTGCATTATAATCTAGCCTTCACATTAACAACAATATTTCTCACTCATACTCATTTACTCATGAAAAGGGTAACATTGTTGATTATTCTCTTCCTCTTTTATGGCTCATCCCTTAAATTACCCTAGGTATACATCCATAGTATTTTCCCATGGTAATTTTTTTGACTGTATAAGAAATTCAAGTAGATTGACTATATCAACATTTGAATTCATCAAAGGCATGGGGATTCTATAACTTCTTTTCTTGGTGTTTCTATTTACCTGTCCATGATTCAGGACCTATGCCTAGACTCATATGTAAAAGGACTGACGAACCAACATATGTATATATATATATATATATATATAACACAGAACAAAACACAGAAAAATATCTAACATGGAAATATATCATAGATACAGCCACTTTATATTCTTACCAGTGCCGAGCACATTGATATGCAAGCTTATCAGATCTTACAACAAACAAAACATGAACACAACACAATATCTAACACGACAATATATCATAGATCCGACCACTTTAGATTCTTACCAGTGCTGAGCACACTGATACATAGGCTTCTCAAATCTTGAAAAAACAAAATCTTCAATATATTAATAAAATACTCTTTACAGACTCAAACCCAAACTCAGACTCAAACTCCGAATGCCTCTATCTTCTACTCACGATCCTTTTATAAGGATATTACAAGGTTACCCAGTTACAACTTTTACCAGATACCGGATCTTATCACATCATTTCTTTTGGCCGGATTCTAGGACATCGGCTCTTTGCTAATAAGAGAGAATGTTTAAAGTAAATACACAGTGGAAGTTATTTAAAGGACGAACTCCACGAAAGCCTTATCAAACATAGTGGAGATTCTTACAAGGATGAACCCCACGAAAGCCTTTACCAAATAAAGTGGAATTCTTAATAATTACAAAAAAATTATGATATCAAAGAGTGATCATAAGCTATCAATCACTATTCTCCCATTCTTCAAAATCATCATCTTGGAATCTATCAACCTCAATCTGTGCAAGTCGTGCTTCGATATCAAAAGTTCTGATGTCTACCGAGATGACATCATCCAACCAATAAGGCGCAAATTCTCGAAGGCAGCAACAAAATGGAAAAGAGAAAGTATTGGATGGCTGAAAACTTGGCTCTACTAAAATTATCCCAGTAAAACTCACAAATAAGTTAAACTGTGGTTAAACTGTATGGCTGTCTTCTATCAGATCCACTACTGAATCTTCATGCCTGAATTCAAATTCCATTGTATAATCATCTCTTCCTTCTATGTTTAGTTCCCAAGAAAGAGTACTTATTGTCTCTTTGAAATTACCGTCAAGCATCCAGGAAGTGCGTGGAATGTATTTATACAAGAAAAATTTGAACCAAGAACTCCAAGTATTCCATGGACTAGACAGTTTTGATGTATAGGCTAAAATTATGACAGAACCATGAATCCTAGCTCTCTGGTGTATGATGAAATAATCCTGCCATGACCAATTAGTGTTCTGGATGAATGAAAAATATACAGGATTTTGTTCTGGAGACACATTATAATAGACTCGCCAATCCCTATCTCTATATGGCAACTCACTATTATATCCTAACATGCATGACTCTGAATCAAACCATTTTTGCAAAACCATTTGCATGACTTCAGGAGGAAGAGACTTAATTCTGGCAACTAAACAATCCCAACAAAATTCATATTTACACTGACTACAAATGTTGACTTGACAAGACTCTATATGCTTTTGAGATGCAGAAGATTCTCCTTGTAGAATTGGTCGAAACATTTTAATTTCTTTGTTCTTTGGAGCACCTTCTCTGGTTAACATATCTGCCAAATAGTTCTCTGCACCTGATTTGTAGACGATATCAAAATCAAAACAATCTAACCAAAGAGCCCATCTTAATACTCGAGTGCTTCCTTGCTCAAGTAGTATTTTATTGGAAAGGATGCCTTTCATATGCTTTAAACCTGTTCTAACAATGAACTTGGAGCTTTTGAGAAACAAGCGGAATCTTTTGATTCCCTTTTTTACTGCAAGTATTTCTTTGTGAGAAGAAGGATAATTGGTTTTTGTTGGATCAAAGGACCCTGATGTGTAGCCACAAACTAATTCTTTCTTTCCATGTTTCTGCAATAGCACTACCACCCAAGTGTGATCTGAAGCATCTGTTTCCAGGACAAAAGGAAGTTTAGTATCGGGAAAATTTAGTCTAGGCAAACTCTGAATCTTACTCTTTATTGTTTTGACAACAATTGTCATTTATGGAGTCCAATAAGATTCTTTCTTTAACCTTCTCTGCAAAACTTTAGTATCTCTTGCTTGGTGCTCATAGAATTTTCTGATGTAATTCAAGCATCCTAAAATTCTTTGGACATATTTTATATCTGGCAAAACATCAGGAAATTTGAGGAGATTTATCAGGATGTGCGGTTGGAGCTGAATCTGGCCTTGTTCGATATGAAAACCAAGATAATCAATAGAAAATTTACCAATCTGGAACTTTTCTGCAGAATCTGATAAAACAAAGCCATGCTGAAAAACTAGTCTGTAAAATTGTTCTAGATGCAATTTATGTTCATTTACATCTCTACTGAAAATAAGCAAATCATCTATATATACAATAATAAAATATGTACTCCCAAAAATATCTTCCATCCTTTTTTGGAATTATGATGGAGCATTCTTCAGACCAAAAGGCATTACATCCCACTGGAACTGACCATGTGGTACTGTGAAGGTGGTCTTGTGCCTTTCTTCTGGAAGTATGCCAATTTGCCAAAATTCACTTTTGAGATCAAACTTACTGAAAATGTTGGCATTAGCAAGTTTGGCTAGCAGCAATTCTTTGTTTGGGAGAGGATATCTAATAGGAAGCAAGGCTTCATTTAAGGCTTTATAATTGATGACCAACCTTTTCTTTCCTCTTTTTTGCTCACTATGTTTATTAACATAGAATGTTGGACAAGCCCAAGGACTTTTGCAAGGTTCAATTAACTTCTGATCCAGTAATTGGGATAATTCTTTCTGGTGCAATGCTTTCTCTATTGGACTCATGTGATTTGCACTTGCTTTTTGTGGATGAGGAACATAACCTTCTTTGTAAGGCAAAGCCACAAAATATTTTTCTCTTGTCCAAAAAGCATCTGGATGTTCTGATGTGCAATCTTTACATAGTTTTTCTACTACTGGTTGCAGCGTATTTTTTCCATGCAACTCAGCATTCTTGATTATCTTCTGTATCTTGGAAAGATGAGTAAAAGTTGTGTGCAAGAGATCAGATTGTTCAGGAGGAACAACTATATTGCAATCACTCTTAGAAGGAAGTGATACAGGACTAGAAGATGTAGTCAAGATGAATGACTCATGAGAAAAAGTAACAGGAATAAAGCTTTTAAGGAAATCCCGTCCTAAGAGCATATCAGAACCAGTATCATAGCTGTATAAGGTAACATGTGCTGGGATGTCACCTAAAAATATAGGAAATTCAGGAGAAATGTGCTTAATTTCCATGATTTCTTTGTTAACAGCTCTAAAAAAAATATTTGTAGGCTGCCAATAGTATTCAGGGATTGCTCCATATTTACAGCATTTGCTCATGGCACCAGAATCAATTTGAGCATCTAGAGTATATTCCTTGATTTTGGGAACTTTTATTTTTATAGGAATAACTACTCTATCTCCCACATTAAGTATATCAACAAGATCAACATCTTTGGATTTCATAGGAAAATCAGCTGGAATATCAATCATTAATAGCTTTGTCAATCTAGAATTACATTCTTCATATTCAACAAGACTATCTTGAATTTTAGAGGAAAGATGTACCATTTGATTTATTGTTTTCTGAATGATTGTTTCAAGTTGACTTAACTAATTGCGTAAGATGGATACCTGATCATTACCTGGTGAAGTTGTTCCTGTGATCCTTAGAGGCTTAAAAAGATCTTCAAATTCTTTTTCAATTTCGACTTCAGATTCTTCATTCTTTATCCCTACCGCCTTTGGACAATGACGATAGTCGGAAGAAGGAACTTGGCTTTCAAGAGTATGCAATTTATCTTGAAGTCTTCTTTTGACAGTGAACTGTCTTGGTACAAGTTGAGATATCTGTAGCTTAACAGAGTTAATCTGGGATTGAATATTGTCAAGAGGAGATATATGAAACATTTTGATGTTTGGAATAAATGTTTCATCAGAATCAGAACTATCGGAAGATGAACCAATAGCTATCTTATTGAAATCTCTTAATTCTTCAATATCAATTTCTAAATCGGAAGAAGTATCAGAAACTTCAAAATATTCACCATCAAAATGGGATATGAGATCCCAATCTTGAGGATCATGGATTGTGGAGAAGATATCCGTGATTTTCACTTGTTGAGTAGTCTTTTTAGCTCGGCATTTATTTGAAAAATGCCCTTCTTTTCCATAGATAAAACACCTGGTGTGTTTATTCGGTTTGGTTCTTCGCCTAAAGACTACATGTTGTCACCTAGCTTTCTTCTTAGGAAAATATTTTTTCCTTTGTGGGACATATTTACTAGGAGGACAATGACACCGCTTTGTTGCAGTCTTTGTTCTTGACTTTTTGTGACAACCAAAATCATAGGTTTCAGCAAAATTATTGCATAATTTTGTACTAAAATTCATTTGCTTCTTAAAACTCTTTTTGGCTTTCTCTACTACACATTCCTTCTGTAAGACAGTGATTATAAGCTGTTGCAAGGCGGCAAAAGACATAGATTCAATTTGAATGTTATTTGACTGGATATACTGATCTAACAAATCTGGAATCTTGCCTGGCATGGAAGCTATATAATATCTCAGATAAGCAACATTATGTGGATCTGTTGCTTGGTACAGAAGTTTCTGCATTACAAAATAATACTCATGCAAATAATCTATATTGCATAATCTTCGAGAAAGCAATAATTGGGAATGGTGTGCAGAATCAACTGGAACTTGTCCTACAAATTCATGGATTAAAGCATCAAACAATGCTTTGAGGGATTCTTCACTCTCAACAATTTCATTTTTCTCATTCTCAGAGAGTTTCTCCCACCATTGTTTTAGAACTCCTGTAAAAGACCAAACTATCTGAGTGACGATATCTGACCACAGGGCTTTAGTTTCTACCTTTATTTGTAATGCCCAAGGATGTAAATGATGAAAAGTATTAATTACTTCTACATAGGATAGAAAATCTATATTGACCAACAATGTATTCCCAAATCCTTTTAGATGAGGATTTTCCATCCTAGCAGAGAGATTTTCTAGATTTCCTCTGTATCTAGAAAAGGTGCTAGAGGAGGCAGCTGCATGGGCTGATCTTGATCCAGGGCTTCTATTTCCTTTATTAGGATAGAAAAAAAATTCTTCTCTGTCTCTTTTACTGGATTCACCAGTAGCTTGTTCACCTGGTGTTCTATATTTGACTTCCTCAGTTGGTTGAGGTCCAAAAAATGCCAAGACTGTAGGAGCTCATGTAGCTTTTTTCTCAAGAAGATTCTGGAGACTCACATAGTTCTTGGGTACTGACTGGGCTTGGATAGAAGGAACCTTTTCCAATTTCTCTTTCATTAAATCATTCTTTTCTCTTCCTAACTAGATTCCAAACTTTATCTTTTCAAAATCAATGTTTTTGGTAGTTTCAATCCCTTTGAGAACAAGGCTTCTAAGTCCTTTGTCAGGTTGGTTAGAGCCTGAAGAAATTGGAATCTTTATCTTGGAACTAGCCAAATCAACATCACGATATTTAGGGGGAGATTGGGGCTTTGGAAGTGCTGAATTCAAATGATCTAATGATTTAGAAATTATGCCCATATTTGACTGAATATCATTCAGAGCATGTTTATGCTCATTATGAAAACCAAGAGTTTCATTATAACCAATATGGATTTTCTTTATGTGTTCTTTGATTTCTAACACATCTTTGGCTATGTCATCTATGTTCTGTAACATACAAACTATTTGGTAGTTTGTATAATTCTGCATTTTCTCTAATTCACTGGATTCTGAATCTGCTAGATTTCTCATCTGAATCCATTGAAATTATGTCTTCATAGTTCCATTCTTGAAAGTTCTTCTAGCATTTCCTGGTTCTAGATGTCTTTCTTGAATTCTTGCAATACTTTCACTCTGGGATTTGGGAAGGGTGAAACTCTTTATTTCAGGAATCATAACTTTGACACATTCCTGACAATTTTGATGTTGACCTTTATGTTCAGGAATCTCGATTTTGAATTTGGAACTGGTTCCTGAAGAAGATGGTGTAGTGATGCAAAATTCACAATCATTAGGTAATCTAGAAGACTATTTACCCATTGATGGTAAAGGTTTAGGAATAGATTTTAGTTTTGATGGTGGAACAACTCTATCTACTACCCCAAAAGAGGAGCTACCAGAAGATTGGGACATGGAGCGAGATGGTTGAGGATTGGTAAAACGAAGACTCTTTGTTCCATCAGGTTTGTTTACTAGATGTAATTGCTTAGGCTAGGGCAGTGAATGCAGTTGTGGATATTTCTGAGAAAGAGGAGTGTATGTACTATTCCATTCTTTAGGTAAGGTACATTCAGAGAATCCTATCTGAAGTGGAGCAGTATTTCCAAGGCCAACAATTACTCCTTCTCGTAATGCTCTTTTATTCAATTTAGGATTCAGAGGCGGCATATAAGTAGACACAAACCCGAGACAGACAGAACTATGCAACTGGGCAACATGGGTTTGTGGAGCTACATCAAATCATTAAATTGAATATATGCATTCAAAAATTCATTGATATAGGGATCTTGAAGCAAGACCTGATAACGAGGAACAATGGATGACCAGACAGGACCATTATTCAAAGGACTTTGGAATCCTCCTAATAAAGCATTATTGAAGTTGTTCAAATGAGTATCCAACATACAAGTTAAACATGAAGTATTTAAACCTGGACAGACCAAAGGATTGATTCCAAACTGAATCATACCAATATGCACATATTTATAACCATGTTCTAATCCCCATTGGATGTATTCTCTATTTATCAAGGGAATCTGGTAAACATCTTGGCCAACTGAAATAGGGATATTTACTGATGTGAATCTAAACCACTGTGCTACTCTAAACTGAAAAACATGTAGACTGTATAATTTATCTACTCCAATCTCTGGCAGTGTCCAATTAGGCTATGGTTCAAATTCTTGAACTAAAACTCTTTCATCATAAATATTTTCTTCACTAGATTTATTCATAAATCTATTCATAAAAGACCACCTTTTCTGTCTAGATAATATTTTGTCTTCAGGATTACCAGTGATGAATTCATATTCATTACTTTTACCAGCCATTTAGAAAGATATAAAAGTGCACCTAAATGAGAAATGATAAGTCTTTGCGCCTTCAGATGGAAACACGGTTGTCCTTTGCCTCAACTCCTTCAACAATGGCCTTACCTCCAACTTACAGGACTTACGTAGATGCAAAGATTTTACCTCCAATTTTTAGACAATACATAGATCAACTAGATAGAAACCAATAAACAGCCTGGACAGAGAACTAGATGGCTCTGATACCAACACAGAACAAAACACAGAACAATATCTAACACGGAAATATATCATAGATCCGGCCACTTTAGATTCTTACCAGTGCCGAGCACACTGGTACGCAGGCTTCTCAGATCTTACAACAAAAAAAACACGAACACAACACAATATCTAACACAGAAATATATCATAGATCCGACCACTTTAGATTCTTACTAGTGCCGAGCACACTGATACGCAGGCTTCTCAGATCCTGAAAAAACACTTCTTCAATATATTAATAAAAGACTCTTTACAGACTCAAACCCAAACTCAGACTCAAACTTCGAATGCATCTATCTTCTACTCATGATCCTTTTATAAGGATATTACAAGGTTACCTGGTTACAAATTTTACCGGATACCGGATCTCATCACATCATTTCTTTTGTCCGGATTCTAGGACATCATCTCTTTTCTGATAAGAGAGAATCTTTAAAGTAAATACACAGTGGAATTTCTTTAAAGGACGAACTCCACGAAAGCCTTATCAAACACAGTGAAGATTCTTACAAGGACGAACCCCACGAAAGCCTTTACCAAATAAAGTGGAATTCTTAATAATTACAAAAAAATTATGATATCAAAGAGTGATCATAAGCTATCAATCACTATTCTCCCATTCTTCAAAATCATCATCTTGGAATCTATCAACCTCAATCTGTGCAAGTCGTGCTTCGATATCAAAATTTCTGATGTCTACCGGGACGACATCATCTAACCAATAAGGTGCAAATTCTCGAAGGCAACAACAAAATGGAAAAGAGAAAGTATTGGATGGCCAAAAACTTGGCTCTACTGAAATTATCCCAGTAAAACTCACAAATAAGTTAAACTATGGTTCAACTGTATGGCTGTCTTCTATCAGATCCACTACTGAATCTTCATGCCTGAATTCAAATTCCATTGTATAATCATCTCTTCCTGCTATGTTCAGTTCCCAAGAAAGAGTACTTATTGTCTCTTTGAAATTACTGTCAAGCATCCAGGAAGTGTGTGGCATGCATTTATACAAGAACAATTTGAACCAAGAACTCCGAGTATTCCATGGACTAGACAGTTCTGATGTATAGGCTAAAATTCTGATAGAACCATGAATCCTAGCTCTCTGGTGTATGATGAAATAATCCTGCCATGACCAATTAGTGTTCTAGATGAATGCAAAATATACAGAATTTTGTTCTGGAGGCACATTATAATAGACTCGCCAATCCCTATCTCTATATGGCAACTCACTATTATATCCTAACATGCATAACTCTGAATCAAACCACTTTTGCAAAACCATTTGCATGAATTCAAGAGGAAGAGACTTAATTCTGGCAACTAAACAATCCCAACATAATTCATATTTACACTAACTACAAATGTTGACTTGACAAGACTCTATATGCTTTTGATATGCAGAAGATTTTCCTTGTAGAATTGGTCGAAAGATTTTAATTTCTTTGTTCTTTGGAGAACCTTCTCTGGTTAACATATCTACCAAATAGTTCTCTACACCTGATTTGTAGACGATATCAAAATCAAAACCATCTAACCAAAGAGCCCATATTAACACTCGAGTGCTTCCTTGCTCAAGTAGTCTTTTATTTGAAAGGATGCCTTTCATATGCTTTAAATTTGTTCTAACAATGAACTTGGAGATTTTGAGAAACAAGCGAAATCTTTTGATTCCATTTTTTACTGCAAGTATTTCTTTGTGAGAAGAAGGATACTTGGTTTTTGCTGGATCAAAGGACCCTGATGTGTAGCCAAAAACTAATTCTTTCTTTCCATGTTTCTGCAATAGCACTGCCGCCCAAGTGTGATTTGAAGCATCTGTTTCCAGGACAAAATGAAGATTAGTATCGGGAAAATTTAGTCTAGCCTAGATTCTGAATCTTACTCTTTATTGTTTTGACAGCAATTGTCATTTTTGGAGTCCAATAAGATTCTTTCTTTAACCTTCTCTGAAAAACTTTAGTATCTCTTGCTTGGTGCTCATAGAATTGTCTGATGTAATTCAAGCATCCTAAAAATCTTTGGACAGATTTTATATCTGGAAAAACATCAGGAAATTTTAGGAGATTTATCAGGATGTGCGGTTGGAGATGAATCTAGCCTTGTTCAATATGCAAACCAAGATAATCAATAGAAACTTTACCAATTTGGAACTTTTTTGCAGAATCTAATAAAACCATGCCATGCTGAAAAACAAGTCTGTAAAATTTTTCTAGATGAACTTTATGTTCATTTACATCTCTACTGAAAATAAGCAAATCATCTATATATACAATAATAAAATATGTACTCCCAAAAATATCTTCCATCCTTTTTTAGAATTCTGCTGGAGCATTCTTAAGACCAAAAGGCATTACAGCCCACTGGAACTGACCATGTGGTACTATGAAGGTGGTCTTGTACCTTTATTCTGGAAGTATGCCAATCTGCCAAAATCCACTTTTGAGATCAAACTTACTGAAAATGTTGGCATTAGCAAGTTTGTCTAGCAGCAATTCTTTGTTTGGGAGAGGATATCTAATAGGAAGCAAGGCTTCATTTAAGGCTTTATAATTGATGACCAGCATTTTCTTTCCTCTTTTTTGCTCACTATGTTTATTAACATAGAATGTTGGACATGCCCAAGGACTTTTGCAAGGTTCAATTAACTTATGAACCAGTAATTGGGATAATTATTTCTGGCACAATGCTTGCTCTGTTGGACTCATGTGATTTGCACTTGCTTTTTTTGGACGAGGAACATAACCTTCTTTGTAAGGCAAAGCCACGAAATATTTTTCTCTTGTCCAAAAAGCATCTGGATGTTTTGATGTGCAATCTTTACGTAGTTTTTTCCTACTGGTTGCAACGTCTTTTTGCAACTCAGCATTCTTGATTATCTTCTGTATCTTGGAAAGATGAGTAAAAGTTGTGTGCAAGAGATCAGATTGTTCAGGAGGAACAAATATATTGTAATCACTCTTAGAAGGAAGTGATATAGGACCAGAATATGTAGTCAAGATGACTGACTCATGAGAAAAAGTAACAGGAATAAATCTTTTAAGGAAATCCTATCCTAAGAGCATATCAGAACCAATATCATAGCTGTATAAGGTAACATGTGTTGGGATGTGACATAAAAATATAGGAAAGTCAGGAGCAATGTGCTTAATTTCCATGATTCCTTTGTTAACATCTCTAAAAGAAATATTTGTAGGCTGGCAATAGTATTCAGGGATTGCTCCATATTTACAGCAGCTACTCATGGCACTAGAATCAATTTGAGAATCTAGAGTATATTCCTTGATTTTGGGAACTTTATTTTTATAGGAATAACTACTCTATCTCCCACATTAAGTATATCAACAAGATCAACATATTTGGATTTCATAGGCAAATCAGCTGGAATATCAATCATTAATAGCATTGTCAATCTGGAATTACATTCTTCATATTCAGCAAGACTATCTTGAAGTTTAGAGGAAAGATGTACCATTTGATTTCTTGTTTGCTGAATGACTGTTTCAAGTTTACTTAACTGATTGCGTAAGATGGATACCTGATCATTACCTGGTGAAGCTATTCCTATGATCCTTAGAGGCTTAAAAAGATCTTCAAATTATTTTTCAATTTTGACTTCAGATTCTTCATCCTTTATCCCTACCGCCTTTGGACAATGACGATAGTCGAAAGAAGGAACTTGGCTTTCAAGAGTATGCAATTTATCTTGAAGTCTTCTTTTGACAGTGAACTATCCTGGTGCAAGCTAAGATATCTGTAGCTTAACAGATTTAATCTGGGATTGAATATTTTCAAGAGGAGATATATTAAATATTTTGATGTTTGGAATAAATGTTTCATCAGAATCAGAACTATCAGAAGATGAACCAATGGCTATCTTATTGAAATCTCTTAATTCTTCAATATCAATTTCTAAATCAGAAGAAGTATCAGACACTTCAAAATATTCACCATCAGAATGGGATATGAGATCCCAATCTTGAGGATCATGGATTGTGGAGAAGATATCCATGATTTTCACCTGTTTAGTAGTCTTTTTAGCTCGGCATTTATTTGCAAAATGCCTTTTTTTTCCACAGATAAAACACCTGGTGTGTTTATTCAGTTTGGTTCTTCACCTATCTTTCTTTGTAGGAAAATACTTTTTCCTTTGCGGGACATATTTACTAGGAGGAAAATGACACTGGTTTATTGCAGTCTTCTTTCTTGACTTTTTGTGACAGCCAAAATCATAGGTTTCAGCAAAATTATTTCATAATTTTGTACTGAAATTCATCTTCTTCTTAAAATTCTTTTTGGCTTTCTCTGCTGCACATTCCTTCTGTAAGACTGTGATTATAAGCTGTTGCAAGGCGGCAAAAGACATAGATTCAATTTGAATGTTATTTGACTGGATATACTGATCTAACAAATCTGGAATCTTGCCTGGCATGGAAGCTATATAATATCTCAGATAAGCAACATTATGTGGATCTGTTTCTTGGTACAGAAGTTTCTGCATTACACAATAATATTCACGCAAATAATCTATATTGCATAATATTTGAGAAAGGAATAATTGGGAATGGTGTGCAGAATCAACTGGAACTTGTCCTACAAATTCATGGATTAAAGCATCAAACAATGCTTTGAGGGATTCTTCACTCTCAACAATTTCATTTTTCTCATTCTCAGAGAGTTTCTCCCACCATTGTTTTAAAACTCCTGTAAAAGACCAAACTATCTGAGTGACGATATCTGACCACTAGGCTTTAGTTTCTGCCTTTCTTTGTAATGCCCAAGCATGTAAATGATGAAAAGTATTAATTACTTCTGTATAGGATATACAATCAATATTGACCAACAATGTATTCCCAAATCATTTTAGATGAGGATTTTCCATCCTAGCAGAGAGATTTTCTAGATTTCCTCTGTATCTAGAAAAGGGGCTAGAGGAGGCAGCTGCATGGGCTGATCTTGTTCCAGGGCTTCTATTTCCTTTATTAGAAAAGAAAAAAATTTCTTCTCTGTCTCTTTTACTGGATTCACCAGTAGGTTTTTCACCTGGTATTCTAGATTTGACTTCCTCAGTTGGTTGAGGTCCAAAAAATGCCAAGACTGTAGGAGTTGATGTAGCTTTTTTCTTGAGAAGATTCTGGAGACTCACATAGTTCTTGGGTACTGAGTGGGCTTGGATAGAAGGAAAATTTTCCAATTTCTCTTTCATTAAATCAGTCTTTTCTCTTGCTAACTGGATTCCAAACTTTATCTTTTCAAAATCAATGTTTTGGGTAGTTTCAATCCCTTTGAGAACAAAGTTTCTAAGTCCTTTGTCAGGCTGGTTAGAGCCTGAAGAAATTGGAATCTTTAGCTTGGAACTAGCCAAATCAACATCACGATATTTAGGGGGAGATTGGGGCTTTGGAAGTGCTGAATTAAAATGATCTAATGATTTAGAAATTATGCCCATATTTGACTGAATATCATTCAAAGCCTGTTTATGCTCATTATGAAAACCAAGAGTTTCATTATAACCAATATGGATTTTTTTTATGTGTTCTTTGATTTCTAACACATATTTGGCTATGTCATCTATGTTCTGTAGCATACAAACGATTTGGTAGTTTGTATAATTCTGCATTTTCTCTGATTCACTGGATTCTGGATCTGCTAGATTTCTCATCTGAATCCATTGAAAGTATGTCTTCATAGTTCCATTCTTGAAAGTTCTTCTAGCATTTCCTGGTTCTAGATGTCTTTCTTGAATTCTTGTAATACTTTCACTTTGGGCTCTGGGAAGGGTGAAACTCTTTATTTCAGGAATCATAAATTTGACACAGTCCTGACAATTTTGATGCTGACCTTTATGTTCAGGAATCTCGATTTGGAATTTGGAACTGGTTCCTGAAGAAGATGGTGTAGTGATGCAAAATTTACAATCATTAGGTAATCTGGAAGACTATTTTCCCATTGATGGTAAAGGTCTAGGAATAGATTTTACTTTTGATGGTGGAACCACTCTATCTACTACCCCAAAAGAGGAGCGACCAGAAGATTGGGACATGGAGCGAGATAGTTGAGGATTGGTAAAACGAAGACTCTTTGTTCCATCAGGTTTGTTTACTAGATGTAATTGCTTAGGTTGGGGGAGTGAATGCAGTTGTGGATATTTATGAGAAAGAGGAGTGTATGTACTGTTCCATTCTTCAGGTAAAGTACATTCAGAGAATCCTATCGAAAGTGGAGCAGTATTGCCAGGGCCAACAATTACTCCTTCTCGTAATACTCTTTTATTCAATTTAGGATTCAGAGGTGGCATAGAAGTAGACACAAACCGGAGACAGACAGAACTATGCAACTGGGCAACATGGGTTTGTGGAGCTACATCAAAACCATTAAATTGAATATATGCATTCAAAAATTCATTGATATAGGGATCTTGAAGCGAGACCTGATAACGAGGAACAATGGATGACCAGACAGGACCATTATTCAAAGGAATTTGGAATCCTCCTAATAAAGCATCATTGAAGTTGTTCAAACGAGTATCCAACATACAAGTTAAACATGAAGTATTTAAACCTGGACGGACCAAAGGATTGATTCCAAACTGAATCATACCAATATGCACATATTTATAACCATGTTCTAATCCCCATTGGATGTCTTCTCTGTTTATCAAGGGAGTCTGGTAAACATCTTGGCCAACTGAAATAGGGATATTTACTGATGTGAATCTAAACAATTGTGCTGCTCTAAACCGAAAAATAGGTAGACTGTATAATTTATCTACTGCAATCTCTGGCAGTGTCCAATTAGGCTATGGTTCAAATTCTTGAACTAAAACTCTTTCATCATAAATATTTTCTTCACTAGATTTATTCATAAATCTATTCATAAAAGACCACCTTTTCTGTCTAGATAATATTTTGTCTTCAGGATTACGAGTGATGAATTCATATTCATTACTTTTACTAGCCATTTAGAAAGATATAAAAGTGCACCTGAATGAGAAATGATAAGTCTTTGTGCCTTATATATATATATATATATATATATATATATATATATATATATATATATATATATATATATATATATATATATATATATATATATATACATATGTTGGTTCGTCATTCCTTTTACATACATTATTGAAAACATAGCCTGATGGTTGTTGGTCAATACTGATAGCCCTTAAGTGTTCAAATTTTGGTCCCCTATGACCTCGGGTGTGATTGTGGAATTAAATGTCACTCACCACTTTTTTGAACCATCAATTCGTTTCTTTTCAGCCTTTTTTTACTTACTTCTCACTCCAATTATAAATAGTTCAATATGTCACTAAGGACCTTCACATCATTAGATGCCCAAATGCCCTTGGATCTTGGGACTTCTATTATTTTTGGAACAAATCATTATTTTATCCAAATTCTAAATAAAATGAAAACCTTTGCGAAACTATTCCTTGGAGCAAATCTCGCGATATTTGGGTCTTTCAAGTCATTCCATGTTGGACCAATCACTGACTTCCATGTGACACACATGCATCTTTCTAGGTCATCTGCCACATGCCGCTCTCACATACTACAACATCATCATCTAAGCAATGTCTCACTTCTTCTTTTGTCATGTATTGTTGATGTCTTACTATCATCATGATGAAATTATCATGCTACATGTCGTATTTGGGTGGTGTCATGTTTCACTTGAAATTGACCTACTTGGCCACCTAAAATCACCAAAAATGAGTGATAGGTGTCACCCTTCTATAAAACCACATTTCATGGGCCATGTTGCATATTGAGTCATATACTATGTCATATTTTATTATACAACCACATGTCATTCATTGCTACAATAGTTGTATAACTGTTATTTTTGTTGGCATATTGTTGTGTTATCTCCTACATAACATATTTTTCCATCATCCACGCAAAAATAACTCTTTGCAAAACTACTTGTATCACATCTCCCCCTTGGGTGGTATTGTACTTGTGGGTGGTGAGGTTTGTGATACATCACATACATTGATCGGATTAATAGTATCAATTGATGGTTTGGTGTGTATCCACTTCGTGTGCCCGCACCCCCCACCCCCCCTTTTGTTAACCCATGACACCATGAACGAGGGCCACGATTAACAAGAATTTTTCAATCTCAAACCTCAAATATATAAATGGTGACTATATATGGATCATGCATGACACTAAACCATTGGGTGGGATTTAAATTTCATGCATCTTCTGACTCTACCAAAAATTTATCTTTTCCTTTTTCTCGGTCTACTTATGAATGCTTCACAACCATGAAAACTAAATAGAAAATTTTATGGTTTTTGCCATCAGACTCATTTATATTTTGTTAATTAACATTTCCTTTAACATCAATAACAGATCAATGGACTGTTATAGAAATTAAGACATTTGGTGGACTACCACAGTGTCCTTTTTCATTTTCTCCATCTGTCAAGGTGTTCTTATTTCAACTCCTCTATCTATTTGCCAAAACTATTTTCTACTTCAGCTAATTTCTTTTGTAAGTAATTTTTAGGATATTATTTTTCCTTCTGATAGTTATCCTCTTTTTGTTTTAAAGTAACTTCAAAACCTTTTATAAAATTTGGGTATTCTTTTGCAGACCTTTTTTTTGGCTATTCCATCAATTTTATAATTCATGTTCCATAACACTAATCGTAATTTTTTTTTATGCAATTAGCTCACAAAGTAAAAGAAAATATAGATCAAAGACTTAAAAATTATCCTCTTCGAGGGGGAAACCACCTTTACATTACATAAATGAACAATTATTGGATGATTCAAATGAAAAACCTCCTTTCTATATATAAGAGTCTAAGGGGTCACAATATAATTAGAGTAGACATAACAATAATAATGTATGGAACAACATTAACAACATTGGCTTCTATGGGGCACAATAATAGCAATATGGGGACTACATGGGAACAACAATAACAATAAGGTATCTACACTAATAATAACAATAAGGTGATACACTATTATTATAGGAACGTAACATGCCCCTCTCCTTAAAAATATTATTGTCCTCAATGCTTGAGTATTTTAGAATGCTTAGGTATAAAATTCTCATCCTCCCATGTCGAATCTTCAGCGAGTAAGTTCTTCCAGTTGATCAGATACTATGAAATTGATCGATTTCGTAGCTATCAAGTTCTTGCTTCTGTTACTTCTTCAGGTTCTAATACGATTTTTCCTTCCTCATCAATTTCTGGCAATATTGTTTGAACTAGAAGCTTGTCAACTATAATTTTCTTTAAGAATGAAACATGGAAAACTAGGTGCACTCGGGAAGATGTAGGAAGCTCCAATTGTATGCATAGTAACAATATTTTGCAACACCTTGTAAGAACCATAATACTTTGGTGATACTTTACTATCCTTCTTATATTTCTTGAGGGACATTTGTTCGTATGGTTGTAGTTGTAAAAATACCTAGTCGCCTACATGAAAAATTCTTACGTTGTGATGTTTATATGCCCGTTGTTTCATTTTATTTTGTGCCAAAGTGAGAATATCCTTTAAGATTTGAAGAACGTGTCTTGGATGCCCGGTGTGATATTTCACTACTTGAACCTTAGAATTTTAACTTAAAGGTGATATGATTTAAGGTGGATGATATCCATCAAGTTCCATAAATGTGGTCATTTTTGTTGCGGTATGGAAGGAAGTGTTATACCACCATTCAACCATATATGACCACTTGAACCATTTTGTTTGTTTATCAGATACAAAGCAAAAAAGATATCCTTCCAAAAAATTATTCATTGTCTTATTTTTCCCATCAGATTGAGGATTATAAGATGAGTTATGAGCTAATTGAGTACCTAGACAAGAAAATGATTTCATCCAAAAATTTCTAGTAAAAATTAGATCTTTGCCACTTACAATAATCTTTGGGTTTCCATGTAACTTTTGAATTGTTTCCATAAATTCAATAGAAATTGTGTTGCCTTTATATGGATGAGATAATGCACAAAGTGTGCATACTTGGTAAGTCTATCAACTATCACCATGATGCCACTCTTTCCTTAAGACTTGGGTAAACCTGTAATAAAATCCATTGAGACCTTCTCCCAAATTTGACTTGGAATGGATAAAGGTTGTAACAGACCTGAGGTATTAATTGTCTAAAATTTATTTTGTTGGAAAACCAAACATTCTGCCACAAAATTTTGAATATCAGACTTAAGGCTATCCCAAAAAATCCCATCTTGACCCTGTGGTAATTTTTTTAAAATCTTGAGTTCCCTCGAAAGGGAGAGGTGTGCAATTCTAAAATAAAATTTTGTTGAAGTTCAGGATTCTTACAAAGGTATAAGTGATCTTTGTACCATAATGAATAATTTTTTTAGCTAAATGTATCATATTAATGGGATCTTACTACAAATTTTGAATGACTGTCCACACTTCTTCGTCATTCTTCCATTCATCCCTTGCTTTGGTTATTGAATCTAGATGGATAATATAAATGGCACAAAGAAATGATTCCACATCCTCATCCTTTCTTAAGAGTGCATCTGCAACAACATTTTGCTTCCCTTTTCTATAGAAAATTTCAAAGGCATAACCCAACATCTTTGCGACCCAATTTTTGTTGCTCTTATGAATATAATCTTTGTTCCAAACTTTTTTTAACTATCATGATCTATTTTTACCTTGAAGTGTCTTCCAATTAGGTAAGGTCGCCATTTATTTAGTGCATGTAGTATTTCCAACATTTTCTTCTCATAAATAGGTTTGTGTAAATACTTTCCTTTGACTGGATGACTTTCCAAAGAAATGGATCTTCTTTCTTGCATTAAAATAGCACCAATTCCATTCCTTGAGGCATCACATTCCACAATAAAAAAATTTGTGAAGTCTGGCATAGCTAAGAATGGTGCCTGGCACATTGCTTCTTTAAGATGTTCAAAGGCCTTAGTTTCTTCCTAAGTCCAAGAAAATGCTTATTTCTTTAGTAATGTTGTTAGATGTGCTACTATTCTCCCATAATTATTAACAAAATTGCGATAATACCATGTCAGCTCGAGAACTCCACGTAGATGGTTTATGTTTGTGGGGATTTTCCATTCCTTAATGGCTTTAATTTTGTTAGGGTCTACCTTAACACCCTCATGATATAGAATATGACCCAAATATTCCACCTCTCATACTCCAAATAAACGTTTTGAGGTTTTTTCATATAATTGTTTCTCATCCAATAATTTTATCACCTTGTAAACATCTTTAGCGTGATCCTGCCAAGACATGTAGATTAATATATCAACAAAAAATACTAACACAAATTTTCTAAAGAAGGGTTTGAAAATGGAATTAATGAAACCTTGAAATGTAGAAGGTGTATTGGTAAGGCCAGAAGGTATGACCAAAAATTCATAGTGACCCTGATGATTTATAAAAAAAAAATCTCAGAATGTCTTCAACCTTCATTCTAATTTAATGATATCCATAAGATCCAACTTAGTGAAGTAAATTTCACGATGCAATTCATCCAATAAGTCATCAGTGATAGGAATGGGAAATTTATCTTTAATAGTGATCTTGTTGAGATCCCTATAATCCAGACACATGTGCTATGACCCATCCTTCTTTTGCACCAATACTACTGGAGCATAGAAAGAACTTTGACTAGGTTTAATTATATCGACATCTAGCATTTCTGCAACCATATGTTAAATTTCACTCATTTGGGCATATGGATATATGTAAGGCCTGATGTTTGGATGAAAACATCATGGAATCAAATGAATAGAATTATCATGATCATGAATAGGTCAGATGCCTTTGGAGTCTCAAATACCTTTGAAATATTGTCCAAGGCTTTTTGGAGATCTGGAGAAATAAATGAGGCCGATGTTTAAACATCTAGTGAGCATAATTATGTAATTACACCCCGTTGGTATTTCTTTAGAATCTTTTTCATGCCATTAGAGTTTATTATATTTCCTGGTTGCCCTGTGATACCCCTTAAATCAACTTCCTTTTCTTCTCAAAAAAATTCAAGAAACGTTATTGAAAATCAAAAGCTATCGTACCAAAATATAGTAACCATTGGACTCCTAGTACAACATCAACACCACCCATTGGAATGGAAAACATTGGACTATTCAATACATATTACCCTATGGTTAGCTTGATATTATGGCACTTTCTAGAGAAATTTATAGTTCCTCCATTTGCAACTATCACTTGACACTCTAGTGTTGGATATAGGAAGAAATTCAATTCCTTGGATATCTTACAATGAATAAAATTATGGGTACTACTCGAATCAATCAACAGTATTACCTTTTTATTATTTATATATCCTTATACCTTGAGAGTTTGAGTGGTAATTCCTGCCAATGCGTTATGTTATGACTAAGCTATAATAGGTCAAGTTATGTCAACCTCGAACCCAACATAGCTATTTAAACCCAAATTTTAACTGGAAGTTAGCCCTTCTAGTCTGAGATGGATCTCTCAAAATACCTATAAAATTCTTAGTATAAAACTCAAAATTTCATAAGGCTAAATATGTACTTTTCATTTGATTTTTGCAGGTGAAAGAGAGTGATGACTCCCACCATTGGGCATGGAGTTAGCTAAGGAAAATCAATTACAAACAAACTGTTTTCATGGAATCTGAGGCAATTATGGCTGTAAAATGATGTGAAATAAAACATTTACAGTAAAAACATAGCAAATGAAGGAAGTTGGAGAAAATAACATGAATTCCAAGTAATAAAATTTCTATGAAACTGATAACAACACATAAAACATGAAGATATAACATATGAGCCAAAAAAGAATCTCAGGTGAAAAATTTAGTCTACTGCAAATGTATATTAACTGAAGAGAAAGCTTTACAAAGGTGATTCTCACACATTTTTGATCAACCCCTTCAAAGTGAAAAGGTTACACATGTATAGAGTGAATTACCCATTATAATAATCTACCACCTGGGTTAGACTTTATGCACAACTAAGAAACCTATTTGTAATTGATTTACAAAACATGAAGCCTTTGTAGGGATATTTCTGTTTCAATGGAATTTGAACACAAAAAGGAGTCTCTTATCAATTATGATGCTGAGATGGCTACTATGTGGATGATGACCTATCTCCCTAAAAAATAAGATTCCATGGGCTGAAGATGTGAACACCTCTAATAGCTATAATCCATCTAATCCTTTGTTGTCTGATTTCCCAAAAACTAATCAAGACTTCATTATGTAGAAATAACAAAGTTAGGCAGTTTTGTAGAAAATTCCAAAAAACACCTTTCTGCTACCAATCTAACCTTTCTAAGAGTTATGGGGTCTTCATTAATGTTTATTAGCTAAACACGTGCCTTTAGCACTCCCTAAATTGGGGTTTAAAATTTATTTTTCCTCCATGAAAATCTACATCAATTACGTAGCAAATATTCACCTTCAATATTGGGAGTTGCTACGAAACTGTCAACTTTCTAAGATTTTTCCTTTTCATGATTTTTTCCACCTCCATCTAATTTATAATAGCCTGTAAAAACCCATAAACTATAAAAAATATTGGTTAAATATAGCATAGGAAAAAATTAAGGATGTTAATATGTTCAAGGAGTGTCATCTATTTCGGTAAAATTTTTGAGACCTTTCTTTAAAAGCTCAACTTTGATTATTTCAATTTGTGTCTTTAGGGATTTGACTTGTCCTTGCAACTTTTTAATGTCTACTTGTAACCAGTTGTTCCTTCCGCACAAGCATTTCATCATTCTATGCAAATGAAAATTCCTCTTCACCATGTTTCTAGATTCTTCTCCAATGTTTTCATAGAAATCAATCTTCTTTGATATATCTTCTTCTAACTCAAAAAGTAGTTTAGTTTCTATCACCTCCTACCTAGATTCCCTTAATTGTTCTTGAAAAAACTTTATTCCACTTTTTTCTTCTACATGCTCTTTCCCTTTCCTCTTCTTTGTTGGCTTTGTATTTTCTGAAGGTACCTCTAGCATCTTTTCAATTGGCTGTTGTGATCTTGTGACATGCTTCCTAGGTTTCAAAACAAAACCTAACTCCTCTTGAGTGAAATCCAAATCCTTGGATCTCTTTCTATTCTTTTTGGTTTTTGTATTTGTCATTTCTAGAGGCTACAACTCTGGACTTTCCTCAATATCAATGGCCTCTAGGATATCAAATAGTTTTCCCTTTCCTTTCCTTTGACTTCTAGTCACCCTCATGTTGGTGCTTGTAGAACTCCTTATTATTGCCACGGGTTCTATCATAGTTTCTTCTCCAGGCTCAACTATACGCTCAACCTCAAGTTACTTCTCCTCCCTAGGGGTTATGGATTAGGACTTTGGAGTTTCCCTAGCAGTGGCACTATCTAAATCATAGACACTTAATATAAAAAGGTGAGCCAATCTCTATTTAGCCTACTTAACTCTTCAACGACCAAAAATTTAATAAGACCATGATGGAAAACATAGGTGTTATTGGCATCAGGCTTTGATTGTACCTTGTCAGCCATATTTCCCAAGCTTCTAAAAAAATAAAAAGGAATGTCTAGGGGCTCTTTACCTATGAAATTCAGTAGCAATTTGAAATGGTATTGGTAGACCATGTTGAACCTGCCTTCACATGTGAAGTACTTCTGGATGACCATCAGGATTTTAGAAAAATGTTCGTTGAGGAACGTTCTAGATATGTCTGCAATCATATCAATCCCTTTGTGCTCTTCCTTAAGAAACTCATCACATTTCTGCAGCTGAAAGTTTTTCAATTTAAAACAAATTTCTCCAGACATAGGGATTTATGTAGCATGAGCAATGTTATCAGGAGACATTGCAAATTTCAACATGCCTACCTTAGATTTTTTCCCTATAAAATTAATGTCAAAGTCTTTGGAAATCTGCCCCATGGTAACCCTGCAGCTTCTGACAAAAATGAAGGCATCCCATGCTAGAAAATTCTTGAGTGAAGGTAGGGTCCTCCTCCAGTAGTTTCATATCCATTGGTTCATATCTCACAACTGAGCCTCCTTTATATTTCTTCCTATGTGCCATGGCTTCAACACTGCTTTCCACCTGCAAATTACCCTAAATATAGTTAGACCAACTATTGACACTAATAGACCTTCCCTAAAGATAGCGAAACCATATACTATGACATCAAACAAAACTTATGACAGAAAAATTAGTTCTGAACATTAACAACAATACCAATCTTATGACAAAAAAAACTATTCTAAAGTGGAAAGAAAAATGATGTCAGAATGAATTTATATGGTTTCATCGTTTTGTGAATAATGGATCAAGAAAAATGACATGTTTTCATGACCCACCATGACCCTGACCACAATTGTTTTAAAAAATGTGTATCATTACCATACCGTTACCACAGCAACAAAATTTTTTAGGAGAACAAGAGACGGATCCACTACGGAAGTGTCAGGAACTTCTGTAGAAAATCCTCTATTTTCTTAACTGAAATTACTACAAAATTTTGTAAAACTGCCAAAATGTCAATTATGAGCAGATAAGCCTGAGAGACATGTAATATTTTATTTTCACCTTTATTTTGACACCACACTTAAACTCAAAATGAATCTACAAACTAACTGTAAGACCAAAAGTACCTTTTTCATGTGATTATTTTTAAGAAAACTAAAAAGCCTAACTAATTTAACCAAATTGACTCAAAGACAAAACCTAAGAGTTATATTGGATAACATGTTCGAAGATATAGTCAAATTCATTTATCCTTTATCTAGGGTTGGTTGCTAGTGTATATCCTCTTCTTTTGAAGTTTCTTATTCCTTTTCTTCCTCCTCTTCACAATCTATGTAAAATAATTTCTTCTGAGCACACTTATAACCTTTAGTGTATTTGCTATCACAACTATAACAAATCCCTTTCTCTATTTTTTCTTCCAAATTTTGTGGTGTCAACCTTATAGGTTGGGGAAGGATAGGAGTAGCAACACTTCCATCTTTATATTTGTGAGTGGTAGGCTTCCTTGCAGCCATAATTTTTCTTTCCAACCTGAATGCCTTCTCCAATGAACCAGGTTCCCAAATGCAAACCTCATTGTTGATTTTTTCCTTTAAATTCCCTATGAAGACATCAATCCTATGTTCCTCTGGAATATCATTTACCCTTATATTAAATTTTTGCAAGTCCTCAATGTACTCCACCATTGAACCCTTTTGTTTGATATTTATCAATTGGCTAAAGAAGGTGTTACTCTTTGCATCCTCATATTTTTTAGTCATTTCCTCCATAAAAATTGACCAAGTGAAAAGTGGTTTGCGATAACAAAGTCATTGATGCCATACAAACTTATTGGTTTCTAAATATAAAGTTGCAATGTGTACCTTTTGTGTGCGTTGCACATTATGGAGATCAAATTATTACTCCATATGTAGTATCCATGTTACTGGATCCTTGCCATCAAAAGTCATCATATTGATATTTAGAATATGGTGCATCTTCAATCCAATTTTAGAGGTTATGAAATCATGATTAACTTTTTTTTTTCATCATGAGTTTCATATAATACCTTTTTTCCATTAGGAAGCATCTCTTGTAGCAACTTTGTCAAACCTTCCTTCAAACCTTCCATGTCTAATTTTACACCATCCTTTAAACCTTCCATGTCTTCTTTTAATCCATTCTTAATTCCATCCATCTTACATTCCATACCATCTAAGTTAGCTTCCATTTTATTTTTGGTTACCCTTTGTGAGAGCGAAATTTTTTTCTCTTCATCTCGTAATTTTGACATATCATGTTGAAATTATTCCTCTTCACATGTCATAGTAGAGCTTTCTAAGGGCTTAATGGGTGTTAAATTATTTTTGTGAGGCCTTTTAGAACCTAATAGTAATATCTATGCTTCAATAGTCCATTGGAATCACTTCAAACTAATTTTTCAAACAACAGTGATGCAATTTTAAAAATAATACACACCTTTTTCTTGATTTTGAGGAGCTCGATATTGACCCTGATCTATCTATGTGATTTCGGATCCCCAAGATTTGAACTTTGGTCCTATATTAGCCCTTTTATTTTTATTTCCAATTCCATAGGTCAAACCTAATTTTTATTTTTCAATTTAAAGTTATGCTCGATATCCTACAATGACCTAATTATGGACTAGTTTAGTAGAGTGAAATTTTATGGAATTCTACGTGTTCATGTTTCTACCTTCGTCCTTTAAATTGATATACAGGAAACTAATATCCATAATATTT
This sequence comes from Pinus albicaulis, assembly GCA_034641835.2. Taxonomy (NCBI): domain Eukaryota; kingdom Viridiplantae; phylum Streptophyta; class Pinopsida; order Pinales; family Pinaceae; genus Pinus; species Pinus albicaulis. Next base: position 220,206,979 of record CM076578.1, on the reverse strand, counting down.
CTGTCGCTTTTTACAAAATTCCAATCCAATTTTTAAAGAGAAAGTTATGATTATTTTCCCTCTGTCACTTGTTTGAGACTAAATTCTGGAGCCTGCAAAAACCATAACTTCGTGGGATCATATCTCGGAATATATAGAGAAACAATATATGAAAGTTTTACATGAGGTTCACGATGATTTTAGCTCCACCTGGTCAAAATTTTATCTTATAAAGCCTCATATAAAAAAAAATTATAGCGACAATTCGAAGCTAGCCTATTTGAAGAAGCGAAACCCTAGAATACAAAGCTCTGATGCCAAATGTTATGCAGCCAACTTACAAAATAGAAGAAAATATAGATCAATGACTTAAAAATTATCCTCTTCAATTGGGAAACCTCCTTTACATTACCTAAATTAAAAATTCTTAGATGATTCAAATGAAAAAACCTCCTTTCTATATATAGGAGTTTATGGGGTCACAATATAATCAGAGTCGACATAACAATAATAATGTAAAAGAAAAATATTGAAAATAGTGGGGCTACACTAATAATAATAATAATAATAACGGACTACACTAGTATTATAGGGACCTTGCATTTTTTTATTGATCCAACTAGTTAGACAATTTATCAATAAACCATTTATTTGGATCATAGCAAGACCTCCTAAGGAAGAGGTCGCCTCCTTTTTGACTTATATTGGTTATTCAATAGGATTCCAAGATGCTAGGGTAACATCTTGCAAGGATAATTATAGGAATTTTGAGGTATAAAATGGTCCTCCTAAGGAAAATAATCAAATAATAGTAAAAATAATAAAATAAGAGTTATGATTTTTAAAAGAAAAGAAAGAAAACTACATTTTTTATTACATTTTCAATTTATCTCCTAGTAGGCTTAGACAAATTTCAAGTGTGTACAGGCGTTGAATTTGGAATTATATTTCACATACAACAAGTACCCATTTTTCATTCTTTTGAATAGATCCACATTGAGAAAAATTCAAAATACATGAAGAAAATGTGTTTGAAACATGTTTTTCTTGTATTTTTATTTTTTCTCAGTGTGGATCTACTCAAAAATATGGAGAGTGGCTACTCATCGAATGTGAAATTTAATTATGTATCCAAGGAATGTACAAACTTGAATTTTTTGTAAAACTATAAGGATATATGTCAAAATATGATTTAAAAAGTAGTTTTCCTCTTTTCCCTCCAAACATATTCTCTCCTATAGATGGTATCATCATCTTGAATCCTATTTTTTCTCTCTGTAGGTTTTAACCCTGTACTGAAATTATCTACAAACGAATATTAAAAATAGAAAAATAAACAATAGAGAGAGAATAAAACATGAAAAACATATACACAGAGATTTTCCCTTGGATCCCAAATCAGGACTACCAGCTTGATTTTTCATTATATTCCTTTTAGTGTTACAACAAATATATATGCATGTCGAAGTAGTGATAAACCCCAATCGATTAACCTTGGATTAGAACATAAATGTAGTTCCCTTGATCATATCTAAAAAATACCAAGGGGCGCAAACCATCATGCCCCAAAACAATGTGCAAACTCATGCACAAAACCATGGGCAGGTCCGCCCACAGAAAAATAGGTCCAAATTTTTTTCCCTGGGCTGCTGCCCTGAACCCTGAACATCGGGGGTGGTCACCCCCCCTGTGACCCCATTTTTGTGCCTCATGCAATGCACACAATCACATAATCACACATAAGACACAATATTTCTAGTGGAAACCCTTCCGAGAGAAAAAAAAAAAAAAACCACCCTTGTTATTGTTGCTCTGCTTTGAATTTTTATTAGTCAAGAAATTAGTCTTTTACCTAGGTAGCTTACTTCCATCAGCATGGATACTCGACCTCATATATAATATTCCAACATTGATTGGATAGGAGACTTGATTATAATAATTAGCTAATAAGACTTTGTTCTCCATGGATCTATGAACTACCATCCACTAAACTCCACTATGATCAATAAATCCTCGCCAAACTTTGATTGGACTATCCAACTACCATTAGATTGAAAAAATTCTTCCTTTTGGTGAAGCTTTGATATCCCTCCTCCTCTCTCATGATTTCACTACTCATATAACACTATGTGGATCTCCTTTCATATATTTCAAACTGGATCCAAGGCAATCTTCTCAACAAGAATTCATCTCTGCATACATGTTGGGTGCAGCCAAAATTGGCCCAGTTTTTTGCAAACACTCTGTAGTTTGTGGGGGACAGTGTGAAACGAAGCACATTTTGAGGAATTAAATATATTTCTCGGTAAGTAATGGATTCAGGGTGGGTATAAGCCTCTCCTTTTTGTAAAAATGCACAATTTTGTAAGGGATTAATGGTTTTGGGACCATAGTTGCATGTTTTAAGGAGTCCATGGTATTTGGACCATGGTATTTTGACGATGCAATCCTACAATGTAATAGTATATATAGGTTAAAATAATAATAAGATAATCATCTTTACCTATATAAGATATTCATGGGATAATTATTGTGATCTATAATTTGTAGCAAAGGAGAGGCTCTGCAGCTGAGTGCGCAAAGGCTTGCAGAAGAGTCTGGAGCTAAGTGCACAAATAACCTGCAACTTAGTGTGTAAGCCGAGAATTGATTGTTTTTCAATGACTCGTTATATTAAGAAATGGTTCTTGTGGATGGTAAATTTTTTTTCTTATGTGAATGATGTGTATATTTTATTATTATATGTTGTCGAATACAGTATTATAGCTGCATTTTACTTCAATGTGGTAATGGTTTATGGTTTTACATAGCGTGTTTAAGTGAATAATCTATTGCAAAAAAGTGATTTATAAGTTTTAAGTATAATATAATAAAATAATATGACATCTCCCAATCCCTCAACGTAGCAAAAACCTAGTTCTACATCCACCCATAGTCACTTCGGGTGAGACTGCGATCTACTTGCAGGTCATTGTCGAAAGGGACAATGATGAGGGGTTTTGTTGGTTCACATTATATATCGAACCTGGATCAACCCAAATCAGACCAACAAATTTTTTCATTGTCAGGAACATGATCTATTTGAGGTATATGTGGATTTGGTACCTGTCGTAGAAGCATATTCAAGTCTGGATAGACATGAAATTGCAAGAATTTGCGGATCAATAAAACAATAATCCTCATCTAACATTTGAATCTTGGTTACAGAAGTATATTTTTACATATAAATACAAGATTTTATTTGGTTATTTTCCTATTGAGTTGTACAAGTGGATATCATGGTTGACTAAAACAAAGAACTGATTTAAGGGTGGAGAACCTACATTGTGGATGCCTGAAATGATACAATGACTCAAGAGCACTAATAATAGGATTTAAATGGTTTTCGAGTTCTAGATTGATAACATCGTGGGCGGATTCATTACTGAGTTCACTGTAGACTCAACCATGTCCTACAACAAAGATAAATGTTGATTCTTCAAAGGACCACGAAGAAGAGGTATGGTTGATGACATTAAGCTACTTGTTTTCAAAGGAACTAGATTGGAGGATCTTGAATAGTTTTGTTTTGTATGTAAAGTTGTATGGACGGTGAAGCAGATCAACAATGAAAATATAAATAAAGAACAACACGTTACGACACTACAAAATAGAGCATTGACATGGTATATTAATTATTTCAACAATCAGAACAAAAAATTTGCAGATATTAAAACAACACTAGTAAGAGAGATAAATAAGTCGAAGTCTGAGTTGTAGTGCATCACCGAGTTGAAAGAGATCAAACATAAACCAATGATTTTATTTTGGATTTTGATCAGATATTTGAGTTGTTATTGGATGAGGTAAGATTCAACATAGATCTGTAGCAACATCAATAATGGTTTATATCTATTTTTCTACCTCCTATCAAATTTCCATTGATGCAACAAAAGCTAGGAAGTCAAGCCGAAGCTCCATATATTGCGATGAAATTGGAAGCTTTTCTTATAGGAGATACTAATTCAGGCATGAAACAAATTTAGAATCAGCTGGTGAACCTAACCCTTCATATACAAGACATCAATAAAATCAAAGAAGTTAGAGAAGAAGTATGGTGTACGAATTTCATATCGAAGGGCGATTCTAAAGAATAGTTCCATATCTTCAAGGATTACATGGTTGGTGGGGCATTGAATCCCTTGAATGTGGGATCTAGCATGTGGTAAGAAATATGTAAGGATAGAGGCCAACATCATTCATAATATTGTTACTTGTTAAATAAATATTTACAGACTCTGAGGAATATAGATTGCAAGTATGATGGAGCACAGTTTTGATGCTTATATAATTCCAAAAGAAGAGTATGAACAAGAGGAAAACGAGCAACACGATGGTCGGGCAGGTTAACACTGAATATTTTGAGGTGGTGAAATTGGTCAAGGATGTGGACATATCATTTTCTATAATTGTGGCTATCCAGGTCATTTTAGGAGAGACTTCTAGAACTACACAATGAAATGTAAGTACTGTAAATCCTTTGACTATGTAATTGAAGAATTCCCTGTATTTATGGCGAAGATGTAAGAAAAGAGGAATCACAGCCAACAAAGAATATTCAAATGATGACTTCCAAAATCAGGATCGACGAACATTGAGTTAGTATTGTCACTAGAAGTGGAGCTGTGACCGGTAGTTATAAAATGGATGAAAATAAATAATATGAAATTGCATGGGTCAGAAATATTGTTGAGAAATATCTTGCTTTTGATATTCAGAAAGAAAAATAAGTATTTATGGAAGAAAAGCAAAGCTTTATGGATTTTGGAGCTTCAACCTCTAGTTCACAGCCAAAACTCGATCAAAGAAGTAACTGTGATGTTTCATCGGCTTCACTACATAGCCAAGTTGCGACATAGGATCAAGCTCTAACACAAGACTAGGGCTCAAAAAATCAAGTAAATATTTTAAAGTATTTTTTGTAGAATGACACTGTTAAGAAATCAAAAGGCTCTAGAAGGGATTCAGGAACTGATAGATTCATGTGCATCCAAAGAAACACTGCAAAGTGAGATGTGAACAGCTAATCATTTGCATCGATAGAAGAGAACCAAAAGAGAGATGAGGCTTAGTGCATAAATAGGAGAGTATGAGATGGGTCAAGTTATTCTAGATCTAGGATCTGATGATAATGTCTTGATGAAGGAAACATGGGAATTAATGGTTAATATGAAACTACAATGGTCACCTATTTAGTTAAGGATGGAAAATTAGCAAAAGATATTCCCTATGGGAATACTAGCATGTGTCAGAGTAGATATTGAAGGAGTTCACACTAATGCTAATTTTGAAGTAATAAAGATCGTCGATGACAGTAACCCTTGTCCTGCATTGCTTGGAATTGACTCTAAATTTGAAAATATGGCCATAACTAATCTAAATAAGAGATAAATGATATTTGAAGGAAAAAATACGAGAGTAATTGATCCCTTGTATATATCAGAAGGAGTAAGATACATATATCTAGTCAAAGAAGAATATTGTGCAGCTGAAATAGACAATATTTATCAAATGACATCGAAGGAAAATGATTGTGTTAACCCTGTCGTAGAGGGAAAGTTGAGTTGGTAGCATGATAGTTCTTGTACCTCAAACTCATAATAAGAGTTGGACAACTGGCATAATAGGCTTCATGAAGTATCCATGAGGCATTTTTTAAGGATTACCAAAGAAGTTAGTTGTATTATATTTGAGGTATGTAAGATTCTTTCTTATGATGGATTAGGTGATGTAACCACATTTCTTAATGATTATGGAGAACAAGTTCCAAATGAATATAGGAGGTTGGTAGGAATGGAGAAGACAATTATGTATAAGGTTTGGATAGATATAAATAGAGATGGAGATAAAATATGATGGTCAAACTAATCCTAGAAAGCATATCCATATATGCACTACAATATGGAAGGAGATATCATAGCAGTAGTGGGTACATGGATTCATTCATACATTACAGACAATCCCTAAGAATTGGTACCTAGAAATAGAGCTTCGACATGGTACCTTGAACTAGGCAGATATGGTTGATGGCTTCGTATTAACATTCAGCTTTGAGGACGATCTCCCATATATATATTTGGTCCTTCAAACAATCAAGAAGATTATCTTTGATAATTTCAAACCACTAGAATGTAAGCAACCCACTTGGGCTCCGGAGATAGAAATGGACTAGAGTGTTATAACGTTACTACAAATGAAGAAGAAGATCTCGCAACATTGACATAGCAGAGTCATAAGGATACCACGAAGTAACTGGACCTGTGCTATGTTAGTAATCAATAGTTTTCACTATATTTGGATGAATAAAGGGTGTTTTTAGATTTCTAAAAACAATATTCCATGAATATCTTGAATTTCAGAAATCTCACTGCCTTCATTATCCTTATAGAAACTTTTTCACTATTCTATCAGTTTTCCATTTCAGGGTCACCGTGTTGCTCCTACAAACTCCTCATAAGATTATACCTCTAATTTTCATCCTCCTTCCCTACCTATGACCTCATTGCCTCATTTTCTCCTGTCAATAGACTCCATCCTCCATCTAGGGTTTCCTATAGCTAACTCATTCCCATGTTCCCCAAATTCCTCAAGCATTGATGATCTCAAAAATATATCTATAGGCTCTTTAGATAAATCAAGTACATTGGATTTTGGATATTCAATACAGAATTTTTGAAAATACTTTTTTTTTCACTTGAAAACCTCCAAGTCAAATCCTAGTCAAAATCAGGTCAAAGGACCCCCCACTAGGTCATTAGGGTTTCACATGTTTTGAGGTCATCATTGGATGTTTCAGGCACTAATTTTCCTTTGCTAGAATCTAGCTCAGATGTAATATAATTTCAAGACATGGTTATTCAAGAAGGACCTAAAATATTTCCAAAGAATATTACCTCGTCAGCTCAAAGTCTGCAAATGAGAAAAATGGTAGTTTGCCACTTCTGCAGGAGTGTTGAAAGTTATGTCAGCAAAAGGTACTGATAAGGTGGATTGTCTATTCCTCAATGAAAGCCACTTATAGCCAATGAAATGGAAACACTTAGTCTTGTAGATAATTAGGGTTTTGAACTTGATGGTCCAGTTGAGTGCCAAAATAGTGATCCCTTGTAGAAAATGACATGGAGGGAGCACATAAGGCCAAACATAAAGAAAGTCTATCATAATAGATTGAAGAAAAATGGAAATGGTGAGGTGAACTGGACAGAAATGAATGAACTTGAAATTTCTATAGATAACTTAGAAGACAACACTAATAATTGTTGTAAAGCACTCTAGACACCTAGGGTTTTGAAGAAGATGTCCAGAGAAGGTAAAATGGTAGGTTGAACTCCATGGTGGAAGAAAAAGAGGATTTTTAAAGATGCTACTCTATGGTTGAATCCAAAAAATTTCAAATGAGAATTTCAAGCCTCAAGGATCAGAAGAAAGGAAAATTTCATGACTTCATCAAACCTGCAAGAAAAAAGTCAAAGAATATCAGTGAAAAGGGGAAAAAGAGTTTCAAACATTAGAAAATGGGTTTTTCATTATTAAATCAAGTCCCAAGTCTATAAAAACTCATTTTACACTTAAATGAATCATTTTTATCCTGAAAAACATCAAGAGCACTAAGAAGAGAAGAAATTTTGAGTTTTCAAGCAAATTCGGGCAAACATTTTGTGGCACTGCGCCCCTGGAAGTCAGCACTGCGCGCTTGGAAATTTTTCCCCATACAAATTTTGAAGGCGTTGTGCACCTGGAAGGTGGCGCTGCACAGTGGGGAAGGTGTTTCGCTCTTGCTCGACACACTCAGTGTAGTTTTCTTTTGGCGTTTCACCCTCAACAACTGGTGCTGCGCGTTTAGCCTGGCGCTGCACCCTCATCCTTGGAGCTGCTTTCTTGGGCAGAAAGGGTTTCTAAGCCCTCAAACAACTCAAATCACCTAAAACTACTTCCAAGTCTCTGTCAAAGGTCATCCAAGAAAATATTAATGGTAAGTACATGCCATGCACCTATCTTCAAGCAATTTTGGTGTTTTCTTGATGAATGAAATCAAACCCTAAGAGAAAACCTAAATTTCAAGATTAAAATCATTGTTTGAACCTCATTTCATCTTCCTATATAGAGTGTCAATGATAGAAAGGGTAATTACACAGCTCAAGTGTTTTCATTGAGTTTTTTTACCTCTAACTCATTCTCATACACCTATACCCTCACTAGGGAAAATTTTAAGGATGGAAATTTATCTTAAAGTTTAGAAACCTTGGCGAATCTTACAAGTCCCAAATATGCAAATTGTAAAAAATTTGGCAATATTTTTGTAGAAATATTTATATCTCCAATGATTTTATATTAGTCAATATAATAGTTTGGTGATTTTTAAGTTAAAATAATGGTGTACTACAAAATTTGGGCGAATCAATTTACAAAAAAAATGGAAATTGGTGAATCTTTTTTTTGAAAAAGCATGGAAAATTAGCCCGCCTGCTAATATTAGCCCCTAAAATTTTCCCTGACCCTCACTCACTCATTCCATTTACTTTCAAAGCTTCCCTTTCATCACCTTCCCTTCATCTCCTTCACATCAATCCAAGGGTTTCTAAAAATAGAGTTTTCAACATGTCTGAGGGAGAGGACAGTGGCAGTGGTGGTGAGGCCCAAATGCAAAGAAGGAATGTTCACAAGGGAGGCAAGGTAAATAGATTTGAACCCCTTAGTAAAAAATATCTCATGGCATATCTCCTTACTATTTCTTGTTTCAAACATGTATGTTGCTATGAATATTGTGAAAAGGCGAAGCAGGTGCAAAACCACCCTGAGATAACTAGACTATTTATCATTAACTTACATCACAAACAAGTTAACCTTGCAGGGGTCACCATTGAGCTATCTACAGATTCTATTGCCAATACCACAGGAATACCTAGTGTAGGGGGAAATGGTTCAGGCAAGCTAACCTTGACATGAGTTACTTTGAGCCATACCCTAAGCCTAGGATAAAGACCACAACAAATCCATGTTTCCTTTCTCTCATCTTCTTGATAGATATGCACCTATGATGATAATAATCATGAAGTATTTTACATGTGAGGGAAATTTCTCCCGTCTTTACTCATACCACATTAGGCTACTTATGTATTTTACTAGAGTGAGGATGTTGCACATACCCTATTACCTTTGCCGAAGCATTGATAAAATAGCATACATAGTACAAAAGATAAACTACCCTCAGCAGATTCAAAGTCTATTCCATCAGTCACTTATCAAAATGGTTGTTATGCGCCAACTACAACAAAAAGGAATTCCATGGGAGACCTTCATTTCCAATGAGGTTTTTACTGCTCCACAAGGCCATCATCAACAAGATATACCCTCCTCATCTCATCCTCCTATTCCTACTTCTCCATCACTTCCTGTTGTTCCTACATCTCCACTCACTCACGTTCCTTCACCCCATGATGGCCCTTCCACATCCCCATCCACTCACATTCCTTCACCTCATGATGATCCTCCTTCACCACCTTCCCACGACCCTTCACCCTCATCTCATGACACCAGAGCATCAAACAGTGATGAGGGTAGCGAGAAAAATGATAATGAGATGGTTTACATAGAGCCTTTTCCTTTGACCTATCAAAGAGGTCATAGGCAGGTGTTTTCTCCACAAATTGTGGAAGGAGCCCTGCCTTCTACATCAAAAAACCATCTTGACAAAGACAAGGAAAAGGTCATTATTGAAGAGGAGGAAGATGAGCATGAAAATTAGCAAGAGTTTCAGCTAATTCACCTTCATAGTGATGGCGAGAATGAGGAGAGGATCAAAAACATGCTTCTCAAAAGCAAGGATTCCAAGATTAGGGAGATACAAACCAATCTTGGTAGGGACAAAAATGTAATCAACTTCCTTGAGGTAGAAAACCAACAGCTAGAGAAAGAGAAGGCCATCAGTGAGGTTAGAGCTATTAGAGCTCAGAAAGAGGCTGGAAAGGCCAAGGCTAAGCTAGATGAGACCCTGGGCACTCTATATGACATTGAGGATGAGTAAGAACATCTTCCTAGGAGGAGGCCAAGTACAATTGGGTTGAAGAGGGCCTTAGCCCAGGAGAGAGAGAAAGGGACAACATTGGCAGAGCAACTCACTCCAAGTGAGCTTCTTGCAATGGTAATCAACAATGAAAAATAATATTGGCTAGAAAGAGCCAATATACACCTAGAGGATCAGCTTGAGAAGGAAAAAATAAATATTGACCTTGAGAAGAAGATGGCAAGGCATTATGCCTTAAGAAACAAGATTGCAAGGGCCAAGCTCAAAAGATCCCTTGAAAAGATTCAATCCCTAAGTGAGGAAAAGGAGAAGGATAAAATTGACGTCCTTGATGATGTATCCCTCCAAGCCTCCCAAACAAGATTAGCAAGACAAAATCCATTTTTGGCATCTTTTTGCAAATTTTGAAATTTTGACTGTTTGGCCCGCAGAAAAAACGGCCAAACGCGCAGCGCCACTGGCGTTGCACTATTTTTTGGAGCACTAAATTAAGAAAAGGTTTACATATTCATGTTTCTCATGCCTATCACATCACCCTTAGAAACTTTCAGGTCATTTGGAGCAGAATTGGTCCCTCAAAAGGGAAAAAAAACCATAAAACAAACACCTTTCTGCCCTATTTTTAGCACTGGCGCTACGCCCTTAGAAGTCTTGAGAGAACGGATTTTTGAGCAGGTAAATGGAATCCATTATAAAAACTAAAGGAATATTTGGAAAACATATATGACGGGATTTCCAATGAGCTATCATGGAGCTCATTTGGACACTGGGAAGGCCTCCAAATCTCAGCTGCAAAAGGGAAAATTTTCCAGTTTTTGCACTACGCCGATGGCCTAGCATTGCGCCCTTGTACCTTGGTACTGTGCCTTTGCCGAAAAGTCAAAAAAATACATCAAATTTATTGAAAAATATATATTTTTAGGGTTTGATTGACAAATATCTCTAAAATTAGCTGAGGAGTTATGGTAGAAGTTATTCTTGCATTTATTGAGTTTGGGATATTTGTGCCTTGGGCCTTGCATGGTCTCAATGATAAAATGAATTTATGATGTAATTAATGACTTCTAAAACCCTAGATAGGGTTTAATTCACCATTTGGTAGTTAAATAGTGCATGTAAGCCTCGTTGTGATTGTTGGTTGATTGTTGAGCTCAATCTCATATAGACTTTGATTTTATTGAAGAAATTGGCTTTGGAGTGTTGTGATTTCTTTGGATTGAGCAAAAATGGAGCAATAATATTCATGGGATTCATGAACCTAGTTAATGGTGATGTTGTTCTAATTCAGTATTTTTTTCCTTCAGTTTTCATATTGTTTCATCCTTTCTCTAATATAGGAATACAATTTTTAGAGTAGGGTATGCTATCTTGGCACCCTATTTCTGTCTGCATCCTTTATCTTTATGTTTTCCTCTGTTAAGTTTGATTAAATAGTTCTTAAATGCTATTTAGTTTCACTGAACTGTTATCTCAAACGTTCTCTTTGTATGAAAGTAATGATTATAGAATTCTTAACTGCTATAATATTCCCAAATGCGGATAGAAGCAATATAGCTCATAAAATGAAAGCAACAACAATTTTTTAACACATGAAACCATGGGACCAATGTGGAGTCATAAAATTATGTATTTAGAACAGAAATTTAATACAAAATAGTGAGCCATAGGTCATATAAAATGAGGAAACAAGCCTCCCATAAGCTATCACTCTCGACTATGAGTTGTTGTCACAAAACAAAATTCCAAAGAGAAACTAAAGCACAGTCATATTGGGTATAACTATAGTTGGAGATGATACAATGATGTAAAAATACTGATATAGGCCCCAATAGAATCTAAACATATAGATCCTGGCACTATATCAGCTTCTCAAGACAACCCAAGAGGTTTTCCGGAAAATGCACACAATGTGCCAATGTAAGCTACAACCCTAGGGCTGAAGATATGATGTAACAACTGAAATGAGCAGATATGTTTGAAGCTGATGTAGAAACCTATAGCTCTTCTCCAATAGTTCCTCTAGATGAAATAATGGCTCCTTCACTGAAGAAATCACCTCCCTATACAACCACTGCAACTCCTCCCTAAAATAACGCAGGTTTGGGCTAAAACTATGTTGTAGGGGATGCATGCTCCTTATCCTGCTGCTAAATGTGTCAATAAAGCTCAAGGAGCTTTTTTACAGACCTTCCAATGGATGGAAACTTTCCTCCACTGCAAAACTAGCTCTAAAGACACCCGATCTAGTTCTCCACTGCTGCACTCTGCAACACAGCACAATATCTTGTAGAAACTGCGCTAATGAAGAAAGTTGTAGCTTTACCTTAAGCCTGAATGTGGAAATGAAATGAAATGCTCTTCCAAGAGGCCTCTCAAGGAAAGAGGTGGGATTCTCGCGCGGGAACACCCAGTGCTAAAAAACACAGCAATCTCATCTAAATATTTGAAGAATGCAAGAATTATAAATAAACCACATACAAAATAATAATCCAAAATCATAACCCCCATATGGCTGCCATCCTCTTCCTTATATAGGTTATGAGCTTCCTTGTCCTTGGCCCCACTCAATTAGGTAATTTCCTCCATGCAATCAATCTCCCTCCAAAACTGTGTTATTCCTTATTTAATGTCCACTCCTCCATAACAACGTTGTTGATTTGGTCAAAGTTGACCTATTCAATATGATACAACCCTTGTTCATACTCAAAGGTATTTTATTTAGTTTCTTAGAATGTCTCCTTTCACACTTGAAGTGTTTTTATTACTGCTAAATAGATTGATGGGCCTCCCCACCCATTTATTCACCTACCTAGTGACAAAATAATCTATAATATTCCATTTATCTAAAAGCTAAATTTTAGGAATATTATAGTCCTCCCCTCCAAAATGTTGCTTTTCCTCAAGCAACTATAAATGTAGAGTGAAATTCTCCCCTCCTCCTCTTGTGGCCTCCTCATCAAATAGTCTCCACCATTGCTTCAAATATTCTACAACAATTCTGCCTCCCAATGGTTCCTCCCATATGTGCAAGTTGGTCCTTGGTGGATAAACCGAATGGCTCTCATCATGAGAAAATGGAAGTTCTATATGGAAACCTTCTTGCTGTCTAATGGCCTCCTGAAGGTAGGAGTGATGACAAGCATAGGGTATCTCATTCCCAATGAGAGACTCCCATCTCTATGCTATCATCCAAATGAAATGAATCACCTTCTAGCATGGTAATTAATAGAAAAGTTCCACCAAATTGTTCATGAGAGGCATATCCCAAGTGATCCAAACAATCATATGGCCCACCTCATAAAGAAACAAATGATCTAATGTAGTGGCCATATCATCTTCCATGCTCATCTTGAAGCATGAAGCATAAAAGGTGTGGGAAATTTCATTCCCCGTGGACACATCCAACCAATGTGTCTCTCCTCCAATCATGTTCCCAACAAAGATAAGAACATCATCAGCATATGGAATCATAATTAAAGTCATGCTAACTACCATATGTAATAAGGGAGAAGGACAATGGTACCTCAAGTGCAACCATTGCAGTTTGGCTCCTAACTTCCATAGAATATGATAGAACAAGTGTTTCCCCCACCACTTGTTTACTACCCCATTCTTATTTCATGCTTGCAGAAGGTGTATGATGGTTGGTGTTAATGAATCACACCATGAAGAATACATCATCTCCCAAAAATATTTTAGGGAATGGTGAACATCATCATTGCTCATGGCCCCAATTAGCCATGAAGCCAATAATAAAGAGTGCCCCCTCTTGGAGCATTTCCCTGTACATGAGTGTGAAGAAAATGCAAGTATATAGTAAGTATAACATGATGCTCAAAAATACAATAATTACCATACACTTGGTTCAAGCTAGTGAGGTAGCTCATAGATGAGCTCCCTCTCACACCCAATGGGTAAGGAGTTGGTGATGATAACTCTTTCAAAGAGTTAGGTTTATCCTCACCCTCCAAAAAATATATTCACTTCCTCATATGATAGTGCATCTCCTCTTTGAAGCCTTCCCACATGAATCCCTCCAAGATAGTATGGCATGCTCTAATGAAACCAGTGGGATTGTAAAGCAAGATCTCATAGGCTGCATGTAATAGTTTGTCCTTAAGCTTTAAGGCTCCATCCAAGAAGATCTTGTCCTGATAAAAGATGACCCCATCTCTCACTGTGTATCCTCTATCTGGTAACTGGTCATCAAGTATCTTGCATGTAAAGAGATCCTTGGAGTATTCCACCAATAGTTGTGACCTCCAATAAGGCTCTAAACTCTCTAATGACAGTGATGTTGATCTATATTGTGTAGCCCTTGCCATGTTTTTTCCTTCTTCCTTGACATCTCCTATGCCAAACTTAAGCACTGGTATGCTTCTAACATGTTCCTGCTGCATCTCCTGTAGCTGCTCATGCTCAAGTGGAGGTGGAAGCTTTTGAAGGTTAGTCTTCCATAGGAAACTGTCACCTCTGTTAGAGTCGGTATGTTCATCCCTCTGTCAGAGATCAAAATCTCTTTTGTTGCATTTCATTTTTTTAGGCGTCTCATTCACTTCAGTCATTTTCATTCCATTAGGAGCATCAGTCTTCTGACGAAAGGGTTTTTTTCACTCATACCCCTCGTGCCTTGTACCTGCTGGCTTAGGTTTGTTTATCGAAGTTCATCAAAATCAATTTTAAAGGCATTTACAGTCTCGTTTTGGTATTTTAGTCAACAAGAGTCATTTCAGTCATTAGGTCTAGGGTTTTTTCTTCAAAGTGTCCAATAATGCCAGCAGGTCAGAGGGAGGATCAAAATAAGTCTTCATCTCAAGAAATTTCATCGTTATAATGTAAGATCTTGACTTTTCTTCAAAACTCTGTTTTGAAGAAAAATCATCGTTTTGTCCTTTGTAATAAATGCCATGTACACTTTCCAAGTTTTTCAATTGTAAAAATCTTCAGGCGCAACCCTGGTTGCCTTTTCCAAAACATGCCAGTCATCCCTACAAAAAATAGGCAAGATTTTCATCGTTTCAGTCAAAAAATCAAGTGGAAACAAGAAGAACAGAGTTTGTATTAAAAATGTGAAAGTGCCAAAATTGAAACATTACAAAGGTGGGTTTGTAAGAAGCAAAAATCAAGTTCTTCACTATATAAGATATTTTCATTGTTTAAACAATCCATTGTTATGCTAAAATACATCAACAAAGCCAATTCGAGCATGGAGGAGAAAAATCATTTGTTAAAGTCAGACTGTGTGTTGAGAATTAGTTGCGCAGCGCGTTGAGAGGTAGGTGTGACGCACAAGGTGGTCACGGCGCACAGGGCCTCCTGCTACTGTGTGTTTTTGAATGTGCGCGGCGCATATACCCGGTGTGGCACATATACAGAGCCTCCAAGCTGATTCTCACCACTGCTTCATCAAATTTCCAAAACGACTCAATCTTTTTTGCTCCAAGTAAGTTTGTGAGCTCTTGTCATTGATTTTAGTTGGTGTTGCGTGTTGTTTGGAGGGAGGAATTTGAAAGTTTGGAGGTTGAAAATATAAACCCTTTCTTTGTCAAAAACTGCTCCTAGGGTTTGAGTTTGTTTGTTAAAGCTTGATTTTGTCAAGTATTGCAAATCCCATTATTCATCTATGGTTTCCTTCCCCATCACTGTCATATGATCATACAGTTCCTCCCTTTTTCTCCTATGTCTGAAAGCCAATCATATCACTTGTTCCATTTATCCCTATCCCTAAACCCTACAATTCCCCATCATTATCACTCTCCCATGTCATTTGCAAAAAATCCCCAAACCCCACATTCCTAAAACACAGTCAAGTGATTGTTTTCACAGTGTAAGCTTCACTTGATTGAGACATATTTTTCCCACAGTCTACTATACCCATTGTCCTTATTTACCACAGTCCTTTCCTATACATTCCCTTCCTACTTGGTATATTTTGGCAATTGAAGGTAAATACACCAAATTTTTGTTTTCACCTCATACAGATCAGCATACACTTGATTTACACCTTGTAACATCATGGAGATGGACACAAATTCATCTTATGAGCAAGACAGTGATTCTACCACAGAGCTTCATGCACCGAGAAGGCCTTGTAAAGGAGGTAAACATGTGAGAGAAGAACCCACCTCTTTAACTCAGTTGGAGGCCTGCCCACTTGCCATGGCTTGTTTCCAAGAGCAGTCATGCTATCAGTATTGTGAGAGGATTGCTCAAATTCGGCATCATCAGGAGTTAGCCCGGTTGTTTTTTTTACATTTGCGAGATAGTCAGGTTACTCTCGCTGGTGTAAATTTCACCTTGACACCAGAAACCATCTCTTAGGCAACAGGAATACCGAATTTAGGTGAGGAATGGAACAAGAGACAGCAGGTGGATAGAGTACATTACGAGCCATACATCAGGCCTGGTTATGTGAGGTAGCTCAGCAGGTTATTCCCATTCCTGTTTATGAAAGAATCTTATGCACCATTGATGAGACTCATTATCTGATACTTCAGTTGTGAGGGTCGTTTCTCACGTCTCTATGCATACCACATCAGATTATTGATGCATTTCACGAGAGTGAGGATGATTAACATACCATATTTCATGTGCTGAAACATAGAGAGGATGACTACTCTTGTGTAGAAGAAGACTCCTAAGCAGCAATACAACAACATTTATCATTATGCGCTCACCAAGATCATTGTGGTACATTAGCTTGGATTGCAAGGCATTGCTTGGAAAGATTTCATTTCCCGTGACTTCTTCACAGCCCCTCAGCCTTCTCCAGAGATTTTTCATGGTGCAGGTGAGCCTTCACGTCAGTTTGAAGGTCCCAAGATAGAGCCTATCGGTGTGCCAGTGTATGTCACTTATCAGAGAGGCACGACAGTATTATTTGCAGCAGCCCGACGAGTACTATCTCCACCGGGGGTGGAAGGGGTCTCGTTGCCATCGTCATCAGCACAGGTACAGGTATAGGACAGAGGAAAGAGGCCTATGCAAGAGGAGGGCCCTTCAGGAGGCCATGATACTGATTTCATATTGCTTGATAAGGATTTGAGCTCTCCAAGCTCAAAACTGAGGGAGATCATTCAGGAGAAAAAAACTGAGATTGAAACATTGAATTACAAGTTACAGAGAGCTCAGTGGATCATAAACTATTTGGAGCAGCACAACAAGCAGTTGGAGGATCATCAGGCAATCATGGAGTTCCAAAACATCCGTGAGAACTAACAAGTTGCCCGAAGAAGCCCATCCGAGATGACACCTATTGAGCGGGAGATTGAGGCCGATAGGGATACTTGGCTTGAGAGAGTCAACATCCATCTCGAGAAGCTGTTATAGAAGGTGAATAAGGAGAAAAACATTCTCAGGCACATGAATAATCACTATTGGGCACGCACACATGTTTGTAAAGCAAAGATCAAGATCCTGAAAGCGAGGCTAAGGAGGGAACTGAAACGTCGAAAAAGACATGATAGGCTCCAAATCTTGGCCAAAGCTTCTTTGGCTGAGCATAGCATTTGATCAGGGACCTACAGCGCAAATTTCAAGGAATTTGGAGAAAATTTTGTCATTTTTGAATTTTTTGGTCACAAAACAGGTTTTTCTGCCCGACGCGTAGCGCCACCTTGCGCGCGCTTACGATTGGGAGATCCTCTGGAGGAAAACTTGGTATTTCTAGATTTTTTATGGAAATTTATCCATGCTCAGGAATGGCCTAATAATTTCATCAATTTCTGGGTTTCCTAAAGGGTCAAAAACACCCTAAAATTGGCCTTTCTGCCACCTTTTGCACCCACAGGAAGCAGTGTTTGGAGATTGAGCTTTTGGAGGGGAAAATGGACACCAAATCCAGAAATTCCACTTGGGTTAGAAAGTAGACAGGTAGGGCTTTCCAACAAGCTATCATGAGCTTAATTTTGACTTCAGTAAGTTCCTCAAAATCAGCTCCAAACTTTTGCTACGCATAGAGATTTTGGGCACGGCGCACAGAGAATTTTGGCCTATTTTTCACTCCATAGCTCAAAATTTCGCCTAGTTTTGGCCAGTTTCACTTTTTCATGTAAATTTTGATCTACCTTGATGTAATTTCATAACCATGATGTAATTTTGGCACATTTTTACTTTTTCTAGAAGATTCATTCACTAAAAGGTGAAATGTGAGTGAATGGATCAGTTTCCTAGCATATAGAGGCAAGTTGTTTCATGGCCTATTTTCTAGTTCCTAGTTTAGATATGGTTGAAACAGCTCCTAGAATGATGAGCTCGACCCGTAGAGGCATGGGGAGGAGTTATAATTGTCTATATTATGTATTTTCTCAGACATTTTCAGGGTTGGACATTTGGGATTTCATAGCACTTCATTGTACATTTCATTCTGCAATTTTGGCAAAGGAATAGACCAGGGTTTGCAGCCCTCTTTGGGATCCTTGTGGCTCTATGTTTTGATGGTGTTTTCCTCTATGTAACTGTAATTTCACTGATGTTTATGTGTACCATTTTCATTCTTATTTATTCTTAAACTAAACAAACAAGTTATAAAGGTAGAATTCATTGGTTTGCATTGCTCTGCCTTTATTTTTGTTTATTTTTTCATGTTTTCATCTGTTTGAGGAGGACTCTTGAGACCCTCTTGACCTCTTCAGCTCCTCACCGGTCTAATCCATCCATCCACTCAAGCTAAAGCATCAAAACTATTGCCTACCTTGCCCCAATCAGAATTTTGCAAAAACTAGGCCTAATCCCCGCACCCAAAACTGCCTTTCTCTTGATCCAACAAAAAACCCCAAAAACATAATCAGACTCCTTCACTTATATACCTAGCCTAAAATTAGCTTTCATTTCAGTCATCTCAAGCCCTATTTATTACTTTTCGCTGAGATTGACCCGGAGAGAGCCCTCTCCTGTTCTGGTAGGGCTAGCTACCAGACTGAGCGTGGTTTCATGTTACCCTGAACTCTGCCTTTTTTAGCCTGAGGTAGATTTAGGCAATAAAATAATGGCGACCATACTGGGGAAGAAAATAGTTTTCTTTTTGGTGTTATTTTTTTTATAAGCTACAGACAGAGCCTGAAGTTATGCCAGGTATCCTTCGAAACGCTTTTTCTTTGCATTAGCGGAAGTAGATAAACATTGCTTCAATCAATCTCCGGTCTAGCTTGTGAACGTGACACTTGACTTGTGAATTAACCCAGTATATCAGATCATTCTGGACTTTTGGGTGATGAGTCTAGAATTTGATAGGCTAAAAAAGTTGGTTTTGTCCCTTTGATTTTTGAAATTAATCCAACACACTGGCTTCCAGAAGAAATACAAGAGAAAATCCGGATCCCGATCCACCTCCAGTGTATGAGAATCCTAATCTAATTTCAAGAATCCTTCGTCGAAAAATTCCCATGATCCCTTTGTTTGAATCTCATTCATGCCCTACTGTATTTTAATTCCTTGAAGATATTGAGTTTGATGATCAATTTGAGTTGTCGTTGTTTGAAACTAAATCTGAAAGTTCTATTGGTTCTACTGTCATAAATCCCAAGTTTATCAAGTATCTTGAGATTGAACAAGCTAATAAATCCATTGATAGTTACATCTTGAACATTCAAAACTCTATTGTGGAAAAAAATATTCCTGAGTTTGTCGAATCTGCTTCTGAAACTCTTGGTCCATCAGCAGTTACATCCGGTTCACAAGTTCACACCGAGCTTCCTTTCATTCCTACTATTCCCGTGCAACCATCTAATTATGATCAACAATTTGCAGTAGTTTCTCCTCCATCCCCACCACATACACCTCGTACGTCTACTGCTCCTACTCCTCCTGTTTCTCCAAGACAGATTATAAATCCACCAAGAGCAATGGCCACTAGATTTGCACCCCTTGTCCTGCCTCCAAACTTGGATGCCATGCCCACTGATTATCAGAGTAAGATCCCATTGTTTGATGGCACTCCACAAAGTTTTCCCACTCAGCATCATACTGATAGAATGGCGGACTTCTTTGATCTTCATGGAATCGATAAAGAAAATGTGACTATGAGATTGTTTGTGCAAACTTTTGGAGGTGAAGTACGTAAGTGGTTCAGAGCTTTGCAGCCTAGAAGTATTGCTACATTGGCTGAGCTGTAGAGACAATTTTTAGATCGGTGGGAAGTAAAGAAATATTCCCTTCAAATCACTTCTGAATATACCAAGATCAAGCGCAATGCTGGTGAGTCCGTCCAAGACTATTGTGTTAGATTTAATGCGGTTTATAATGCAATTCCTGATGATTTAAGGCCATCTAAGAAGTCAAATTTTCTTAAGTTTCCAGATGGTTTTGATCCAGACATGGCCTATTCATTACGAGAAAGAGATCCGCCCACCCAGGAGGACATGCAGAAAATTGCAGTGAGTGTTGAGGTGATTTTGAATGACAAGAGAGCTAGATTGAGAGCAGGAAAGAAAGTCACAATAAAGGAAGAAGCTTCTACTTCAGAAAAACTACTTCACACAGTGGAAAAGATGTTTGAAAGAATGACGCTTGATAATCCCAAACCGCAGATCAGAAATCCCAACTTTCGTGGACAACAACAACCTCAATTCAGGATTAAACAACGAGAGCAGTGAGCACCAGAACCGCCAGCACAACAGCAGGTAAAGACTCCTTTACAGCAAAATTTTGTTGGCCCAGAATTAGATGATGAAGAAAATGTAATAGGAGAATAAAATCAATTTTTTTACACCTGATGACATGCCAACATTTATCACTGAAGAGGAGGAGTTTGCAGAAAGTTCAGCTGTACAAAGAGATGAGGATTTTATCTTGGAAAATGAGACAACTCTTGAAGAAGAGTCAGATGAGTATCAGAGAGGTTATATGAATGCTTTGTCCACCCATCAAAAACAATATTCACTTAGAAACAGAGATGTGCCTATCAACCCGATCCAAAAGAGAAAAGAAGTTGCAGCACCAAAAAATGATGCACCCATTGCACAAAAGAAGGGAAAATATGTAGCTGATCCTACTACAAGAAAGTCTCCAGTAGCAAGTGAAAGATCAAATCAGCCAATTGTATCGAGGGAGAAAGCCGAAAATAAGGATGCTCCAGTCAAAGAGGTAGAAACAACTTCAGATTTTAGCTTAGAAGGTGAGATTGCTAAGTTAAAAGTTTCCATTCCTTTGACCGAGTTGATGAGAAATAGCAGCTACAAGGGTAAAGTATCTAAAATTTTGAATTTCGATTCAATGTCTGATATGATGAATGTGGAAGATGATCAACCTAAGTTGATCTTTGGTCCAGCATTGGATGGTGAGTCTCCCGATAGTGATGTGTCGCCTTTTTATATTAGCCTTAGATTGCATGATTTTGTGTTACATAACGCCATGTTTGATTCTGGAGCTTCTCACAATCTCATGCCGAAGGCGATTATGGAGAAATTGGGATTGGACATCACTTGGAAATATCATGATCTGTATTCTTTTGATTCCAGTAGAGTAAGATGCATTGGGATTATTAAAGATTTGGTGGTAAGTTTAGATCAGATTCTGACGAAGAATGTTTTGATGGACGTGGTTGTGGCAGACATACCTCCAAGATTTGGCATGCTTCTTTCCAGATCTTGGGGAGCGAAGTTGAAGGGAAAATTGCAGCTCGATTTATCCTATGCTACCATTCCTGTGTTCGGTCAGATGAGAAGATTATATCAGGAACAAAAGATGAAGTATATGATCACCAGCAAGGAGAAACCGGTAAATCATCCGGTAAATTATGTACATACAGATTTAGAGTATTTTGTTTTGTATTTAGATAGTTTCAATGATGTAGATAGTCAGTTAGTTGACGCAGAGGACATTTCGGAGATCACAGAAAATTTCAGGGAAGTTTTAATAAAAGAGAGACAAGAATCTGAGAATTTCGCTGAATAATCAGCCTTTCAAAAGCAGCAGAAAGTTGAAAGACAACAAACATAAATAACAGAGAAAATGAAATTTCAGCAATTGGAAGAAGATGAGGAAGGTTTATGGACTATGGATTTCGATGGTGCACTTGGGAGTGATGGTGCTAGAATCGGAATTCGGGTACGCAGTCATTTTTCGGCCCCAAACAAGGTACCTAGTAATGTGAGAGTTTGTTCTTACAAATTAGCATTTGATTGTTCGAATAATGAGGCAGAATACGAAGCTTTGATTGCTGGTCTGAAGATACTTAGGAAGTTGAATGCTAAGAGAATTGCAATCTATGGCGACTCCGAGTTGGTAATTAAGCAAGTGAAGGGTGAGTATCAAGCCAAGCATCCTCGAATGCGGGCTTATCGAAATGTTGTTCTTGATATCTTGAAGTTGTTTTCAGACTATACTATAACTTGTATCCCACACATTCAGAATGGTATTGTGGATGCTCTTGCTAAGGAAACTAGTAATTTGAAGATCCCAATGAACTCAAGTAACAATTTTGAAATCCATGTGAAACATCGTCCAACTGTCCCGGATAATCAAAGATTTTGGCAAGTATTCCAAGATGATGATGAGATTGATGAGTTTCTGCAAAACAAAGGTAAATTCAAAGACACCTCGATTGACATGGAATATGATGATGGTGAGGCTGATGTGCAAATAAATCAGATGGAAGTGTTGCAGCTGAAAGATAATGTCATTCCTAAGGGTTTGATACCTTTAGAAGAACTCTTTGATCAAGATGACGTAGCTAGAAAGCCAACCTTGCAGCCAACTAAAAAGGGAGTTGAAGACCTGAACATTGGAACAACTAAAAATCCAAAGATGGTGAAGTTATCCAAAGCATTGCCACCGGAAGTAAAAGAAAAATATGTGAGTTTTTTGTCTTCTTTTGCCGATGCTTTTGCTTGGGATTATTCAGATTTAAAGACGTATGACACCAATATAATTCAGCACACCATTCCTATTAAGCCAAATTAGAAGCCCTTCAGGCAGAAGTTGAGAAGGATAAATCCGAAATTTCTACCCTCGATTGAAAAAGAGGTGAATCGATTATACAAGGCTGGTATCATTGTTCCTATAAGATTTTCAGATTGGATTTCCAATTTGGTGCCCGTTCGCAAGAAGACAGGTGAGATTCGTTTGTGCCTTGATTTTAGGAATTTGAACAAAGTGTCTTTGAAAGACAATTATCCATTGCCCAAAATGGATCACATACTGCAGCGAGTAGTTGGAGCATCTCGTATGTCACTACTCGATGCTTATTCCGGGTATAACCAAATTCTGGTCCATGAGGATGATAGAGACAAAACTGCGTTCACCACTCCGTGGGGGACTTTCCATTATGCTAAAATTCCTTTCGATTTGAAGAATGTTGGTGCGACATTTCAGCGTGCAATGGACATGGCATTTGCGAATGAAAAAGATGTTTTCTTAGTTGTGTATCTTGATGATTTGACAGTCTTTTCCAATTCTGATGAAGAACATATTTACCATTTGAAAGTTGTTTTTCAGCGATGTAGAAAGTATGGTGTGTCACTCAATCCGAAGAAGAGTTTGTTTGCCATGGATGAGGGCAAACTTCTTGGTCACATTTTTTCAAAATATGGCATCCGTATTGACCCAGCTCGAGTTGAAGCAATTCAGAAAATTGATCTTCCCCGGAATAAGAAGGAGATTCAGTCTTTTAATGGTAAGATGAATTTTTTACGCCTAACCTTGCTAAACATCTAAGAGAGATTACCGACATGCTTAAGAAGGATAGCGTAGTAAAGTGGAGTGAGGAGGCGGTAAAATATTTCAATCTAGTGAAATTGGTTCTTTCTTCAGCTCCTATTTTGATCAGCCCAGATTACACTCAGGATTTTATTTTGTTCTCTTTTGCTTCGGAACATACTATGGCAGCAGTATTAATGCAAAAAAGAGATGGGCATGAAAAACCAATTGCTTTTTTCAGTCGTACTATAAGAGATGCAGCCCTGAAATATAACATCATTGAAAAGCAAGCTCTCGCTCTTGTGAAGGCGTTGAAAGATTTCCGAGTATATATTCTGCATTCTTATATTATTTCTTATGTTCCTAACGCTGCTGTTAAGGATGTTTTAGTGCAAACAGATCCGGAAGGGAGACGGGGCAGATGGATTGCTGCCTTGTTGGAGTATGATGTGGAGATAAAGCCTACAAAGATTATCAAAGGACAAGGGCTGGCAAATTTAATGGATGAATCGAATTTGCACGCTTTGGACATCAATATTATCACTGCTATGTCTGAAGATAATGAGGAAAGTTCATCAGTTCAGGTATCAGAAATCTTTGTGACATCTCCTTGGTATTAAGATATTGTATATGTGCTTCAAAATTTGTCACCCCCACCCGGCATGGCTAGAAACAAAAGTAGAACTCTGAAGTTGAAGGCTGCTAAGTTTTGTGTTCTGAATAATTCACTTTATTGGAAAGATCCCGGTGGTGTTTTGCTGAATTGTTTGGTGGAAGAAGAAGCAAAGCGAGTTATGGAGGATTTTCACAAGGGCGATTGTGGCAGTCACCTGTTTTGGAATACAACGGCCAATAAGATTTTGAGAGTGGGATATTATTGGCCGAAATTGTTTGCTGATGTGTATAAGACTGTCAAAAGCTGCCATGAGTGTCAGATTTTTGAAGGAAGACAGAAATTACAGCCTTTGCCGCTTAAGCCCATTGAGGTGAGTGCTCCGTTTCAGTAGTGGGGTTTGGATTTCATTGGCGAAATTCATCCCGCATCTTCAGGTTAGCATAGATGGATCCTAACAGCGACAGATTATTTCATAAAATGGATTGAAGCAGTTCCCATCAGGCAAGCTAAGGATTCGGTAATCATTTCTTTCCTTGAGAACAACATTTTGTCTCGTTTTGGTTACCCGAATAAATTGATCACTGATAACACAGCAGCTTTCAAATCAAAAAGGATGATTGAGTTTTGTGACAAGTATAAAATCATTTTGGGGCATTCAACCGCCTATCATCCGCAAGGCAACGGATTGGCGGAGTCTTCCAACAAATTTTTGGTCAACATCATTAAAATTTTGCTGGAAATAAACAATAAGAGTTGGCATAAGAAGCTGGTCAATGCATTATGGGCTGATTGAGTGAGTCAGAAGAAATCCATTGGTATGTCCCCCTTTGAGTTAGTTTACGGAGTTGATACAGTGTTCCCTACCTCTCTCGCAGTTTCGGTGGTCAAACTTCTACAGGAAGCTGGCAGTGAAGAAGATCATATGCAGAGAAGAATAAATCAAATGATCCATTTGCAGTAGATGAGGGAAGAAGTTTTTCAAAACACATTCAAGCTGTAGGAGATAATTAAGAAGATGTATGAGAGAAAAGCAAAGGTGGACAAATTTCAGCTGGAAGAAGTGGTACTGAAATGGGATGCCAGAAATGAGGACAAAGGTAAGCACGGTAAGTTCAAAAATCTCTAGAAAGGACCCTTTAAAATTGCTGCATATCAAGGTCAGAACGCTTTTCTTCTGAAGGAGATGAACGGGGAGATTGTCCAGGAGGGCCGGTCAATGGTCGGTTGCTCAAGCGATACCATTTCTAAGATGTTTTCTGCTGATTACATCGTCATTGTACATACCATTTATTTCAGTTTCATCGCAAGTGTGCATTGTGATATTTTCTTCAGTTTGGGGCCCGAAGTGAAGGCTATAATTCTGCAGAAGGATTTCAGTTTTGGTTTGAGTTTGTTGAGTCGGTTTTTTCAGTCATTTCAATTTCAAATTTGCGTCAGTTTGAGTCAGATTTTCAGTCAATAAATCATTCAACAGTCTTGTGTCGATTTTTCAAAATTGTGGACTCCATAGCCCAATGGACGAAGGCACTATCTGCTTTCCAAAGATCTGTAGTTCTTGGCACCTCCAAGGAGCTACAATCCCCATTGGAGCCAATGTTAGAGTCGGTCTGTTCATCCCTCTGTCAGAGATCAAAATCTCTTTTGTTGCATTTAATTTTTTTAGGCGTCTCATTCACTTCAGTCATTTGCATTCCATTAGGAGCATCGTTCTTCTTACGGAAGGGTTTTTTTCACTCATACCCCTCGCGCCTTATACTTGTTGGCTTAGGTCTATTTATCGAAGTTCATCAAAATCAATTTTAAAGGCATTTACAGTCTCGTTTTGGTATTTTAGTCAACAAGAGTTATTTCAGTCATTAGGTCTAGGGTTTTGTCTTCAAAGTGTCCAATAGTGCCAGCAGGCCAGAGGGAGGATCAAAATAAGTCTTCATCTCAAGAAATTTCATCGTTATAATGTAAGATCTTGACTTTTCTTCAAAACTCTATTTTGAAGAAAAATCGTCGTTTTGTCCTTTGTAATAAATGCCATGTACATTTTCCAAGTTTTCAGTTGTCAAAATCTTCAGGCGCAGCCCTGATCGCCTTTGCCAAAACATGCCAGTCATCCCTGCAAAAAATAGGCAAGAGTTTCATCATTTCAGTCAAAAAATCAAGTGGAAACAAGAAAAACAGAGTTTATATTAAAATGTGAAAGTGCCAAAATTGAAACATTAAAAAGGTGGGTTTGTAAGAAGAAAAAATCAAGTTCTTCACTATATAAGATATTTTCATTGTTTAAACAATCCATTGTTATGCTAAAAGACATCAACAAAGCCGAGTCGAGCGTGGAGGAGAAAAATCATTTGTTAAAGCCGGACTGTGTGTTGAGAATCAGTTGCGCGGCGCGTTGGGAGGTAGGCGCGACGCACAAGGTGGTCGCGGCGCACAGGGCCTCCTGCTACTGTGTGTTTTTGAACGCATGCGGCACATATACCCATTGTGGCACACTGGGTTGTGCGCACGGCGCATAGAGCCTCCAAGCCGATTCTCACCACTGCTTCATCAAATTTCCAAAACGACTCAATATTTTTTGCTCCAAGTAAGTTTGTGAGCTCTTGTCATTGATTTTAGCTGGTGTTGCGTGTTGTTTGGAGGGAGGAATTTGAAAGTTTGGAGGTTGAAAATATAAACCCTTTCTTTGTCAAAAACTGCTCCTAGGGTTTGAGTTTGTTTGTTAAAGATTGATTTTGTGCCAAGTATTCCAAATCCCATTCTTCATCTGTGGTTTCCTTCCCCATCACTATCATATGATCATATAGTTCCTCCCCTTTTATCCTATGTCCCAAAGCCAGTCATATCACTTGTTCCATTTATCCCTATCCCTAAACCCTACAATTCCCCATCACTATCACTCTCCCATGTCATTTGCAAAAAATCCCCAAACCCCACATTCCTAAAACACAGTCAAGTGATTGTTTTCACAGTGTAAGCTTCACTTGATTGAGACATATTTTTCCCACAGTCTACTATACCCATTTTCCTTATTTACCACAGTCCTTTACTATACAGTCCCTTCCTACTTTGTATATTTTTGAAATTGAAGGTAAATACACCAAATTTTTGTTTTCACCTCATACAGATCAGCATACACCTTATTTACACCTTGTAACATCATGGAGACGGACACATATTCATCTTATGAGCAAGACAATGATTCTACCACAGAGCTTCATGCACCGAGAAGGCCTCGTAAAGGAGGTAAACATGTGAGAGAAGAACCCACCTCTTTAACTCAGTTGCAAGCCTGCCCACTTGCCATGGCTTGTTTCCAAGAGCAGTCATGCTATTAGTATTATGAGAGGATTGCTCAGATTCAGCATCATCAGGAGTTAGCCTGGTTGTTTGTTTTACATTTGCGAGATAGTCAGGTTACTCTCTTTGGTGTAAATTTCACCTTGACACCAGAAACCATTTCTTAGGCAACAGGAATACCGAATGTAGGTGAGGAGTGGAACAAGAGACAGCAGGTGGACAGAGTACATTATGAGCCATACATCAAGCCTGGTTATGTGAGGCAGCTCAGCAGGGTATTCCCATTCCGGTTTCTGAAAGAATCTTATGCACCATTGATGAGACTCTTTATCCGATACTTTAGTTGTGAGGGCCGTTTCTCACGTCTCTATGCATACCACATCAGATTATTGATGCATTTCATGAGAGTGAGGATGATGAACATACCATATTTAATGTGCTGAAAAATAGAGAGGATGACTACTCTTGTGCAGAAGAAGACTCTGGAGCAGCAGTACAACAACATTTATCATTATGCACTCATCAATATCATTATGGTACATCAGCTTGGATTGCAGGGCATTGCTTGCGAAGATTTCATTTCCCGTGACTTCTTCACAGCCCCTTAGCCTCCTCCAGAGATTTTTCATGGTGCAGGTGAGCCTTCACATCAGTTTGAAGGTCCCGAGACAGAGCCTATCGGTGTGCCAGTGTATGTCACTTATCAGAGAGGCACGAGAGTATTGTTTGCAGCAGCCCGACGAGTACTATCTCCACCCGGGGTGGAATGGGTCTCGTTGCCATCGCCATCAGCACAGGTATAGGTATAGGACAAAGGAAAGAGGCCTATGCAAGAGGAGGGACCTTCAGGAGGCCATGATACTGATTTCATATTGCTTGATAAGGATTTGAGCTCTCCAAGCTCAAAACTGAGGGAGATCATTTAGGAGCAGAAAACCGGGATCGGCACATTGAATGACAAGTTGCAAAGCGCTCATTGGATCATAAAATATGTGGAGCAGTGCAACAAGCAGTTGGAGGATCAGCAGACGATCATGGAGTTGAAAAACATCCGTGAGAACCGACAAGCTGCCCGAAGAAGCCCATCCGAGATGACACCTATTGAGCGGGAGATTGAGGCCGATAGGGAGACTTGGCTTGAGAGAGTCAACATCCATCTCAAGAAGCTATTGGAGAAGTAAAATAAGGAGAAAAACATGCTCAGGCACATGAAGAATCACTATTGGGCACGCACACATGTTTGTAAAGAAAATATCAAGATCCTGAATGCGAGGCTAAGGAGGGCACTGAAACGTCGAAAAAGACATGATAGGCTCCAAATATTGGCCGAAGCTTCTTTGGCTAAGCATAGAATTTGATCAGGGACCTACAGCCCAAATTTCAAGGAATTTGGAGAAAATTTTGTCATTTTTGAATTTTTTGGTCACAAAACAGGTTTTTCTGCGCGACACGTAGCGCCACCTTGCGCGCGCTTATGATTGGGAGATCCTCTGGAGGAAAAATTGGTATTTATGGATTTTTTATGGAAATTTATGCATGCTCAGGAATTTTCTAATAATTTCGTCAAGTTCTGGGTTGCCTAAAGGGTCAAAAACACCCTAAAATTGGCCTTTCTGCCACCTTTTGCACCCACAGGAAGTAAGTGTTGGGAGATTGAACTTTGGGAGGGGAAAATGGACACCAAATCTAGATATTCCACTTGGGTTCGAAAGTATACAGGAAATTCTTTCCAACAAGCTATCATGAGATCAATTTGGACTTTAGGAAGTGCCTCAAAATCAGCTCCAAACTTGTGCTACGCATAGAGATTTTGGGCGCGGCGCATAGAGAATTTTGGCCTATTTTTCACTCCACAGCTTAAAATTTCACCTAGTTTTGGCCAGTTTCACTTTTTCATGTAAATTTTGATCTACCTTGATGTAATTTCATAACCATGATGTAATTTTGGCACATTTTTACTTGTTCTAGAATATTCATTCACTAAAAGGTGAAATGTGAGTGAATGGATCAGTTTCCTAGCATATAGAGGTAAGTTGTTTCATGGCCTATTTTCTAGTTCCTAGTTTAGATATGGTTGAAACAGCTCCTAGAATGATGAGCTCGAACCCTAGAGGCATGGGAATCGGTTAGGCTTGTCTATATGATGTAATTTCTCAGTCATTTTCAGGGTTGGACATTTGGGATTGCATAGCACTTCATTGTACATTCATTCTGCAATTTTGGCAAAGGAATAGACCAGGGTTTGCAGCCCTCTTTGGGATCCTTGTGGCTCTGTGTTTTGATGGTGTTTTCCTCTATATATCTGTAAGTTCACTGATGTTTATGTGTACCATTTTCATTCTTCTTTCTTCTTAAACTAAACAAACAAGTTATAAAGGTAGAATTCATTGGTTTGCATTGCTCTGCCTTCATTTTTGTTTAGTTTTTCATGTTTTCATCTATTTGAGGAGAAATATTGAGACCCTCTTGCCCTCTTCAGATCCTCACCGGTCTGATCCATCCATACACTTAATCTAAAGCATCAAAACTATTGCCTACCTTGCCCCAATTAGAACTCTGCAAAAACTAGGCCTAATCCCCGCACCCAAAACTGCCTTTCCCTTGATCCAACAAAAAACCCAAAAACACAATCAAAATCCTTCACTTATATACCTATCCTAAAATTAGCTTTCATTTCAGTCATCTCAAACCCTATTGATTACTTTTCGCTAAGATTGACCCGGAGAGAGCCCTCTCCTGTTCTGGTAGGGCTAGCTACCAGACTGAGCGTGGTTTGATGTTACCCTGAACTCTACCTTCCTTCAGCCTGAGGTAGATTTAGGCAATAAAAACCTCTCCAAAATCTCCAAAGTCTGGCCAATGCATGCATGAGTGGCCACCCTCCTCTACAAAATGGGGAAGATTCCTCCCTATGTGGAAGTATCCTCATGTTCTCCACTGTCATGGAGTGGTCTCCTTGCATCATGATGGTGCCATCCTCCATCTCAGAAACATCTTCTCCTAGCACAGAATAGATAATGAGGAGGGGTAATGGTGATATTTGGAGAATTTCTCCCTCCTCCTTGAGCCTACCCAAGACTCTTTGCGCTGTGCCAAATCCTCCCGAGGTTCTCACCCCTCCTGGATTAATGAGAGGTGAGATGTCTCTCATCTCCTGATCTAGTGGTCTCCTGGGTGGAATGCCTCCATGTAATGAGACATCAAATTATAAATTAGACTGTATAGGTGAGTGGATTGATTTTTCCCTCCTTTTACTGTGCAAACCAGTCTTCTTCATCTGTATATAAACCCCTTGAAATAAACACGTGTGCATGCTTTCCATCCTTTGATGTTGACCCACCTTTTCATCACCTCCTTCCATCAAGGTCTTACTTCCCGTTACTACTGTCACATGTTGCTCCTAGGGTTCCTTTTGCAAATATGCAAAATCTCCTCTAATTGAAGAAATAGTTTCATGCCCACCCCCATGAGGTGATGGTCCTCCATCTGACGTGAAAACGCTATTAATTTCTCTCTGCTCTTCCTCCTCATCAATATTTGAAAATACCTCATCAACAATGAGAGACCCTAGATCTTTGTCTTCCCTTGAAGTAGGAATCTCCATGCCTTGTTTTTGAGAATGAAGCTCTTCCTGCAATGGGGATCTTTCCCTTGAAAATTTTTCATACAAGTTTTTATCCCCCTTCATAGAAATCTAAAGTGGAGTTGGTGTAATGGATCTCTCCAACTCATGAAATTTTTTTGAGTGTTTATATTTTTCTAGCTCAATGAAAGATGTTTTAGATTGTTTTCCATCAAATATCTTCACTAATCTCTTTGTGAATCCCGCATAAGAAGATATATTTGCATGATTAAATGAATAATATTCATAAAACCAAAAATTATAAGCCTTACCTTTAGGATGTAGTGCTGCTATCCTAAGGGCTTCCTTTTCTGAGACTTGATGTAGCTACAAGTATGAGTCTATTTGCTCTATCCAATCCTTGGCTGTGCATGTGGATGACCCATCAAAATTTGGCAGAAAGAATATACCTCTTCTACTTATGTTATGATTTTTGGGTATTTTTTCCTCCTTTATTTTGCAAAACTCTTGGAAGTTCAAGCGCTCCTTGAATCCCCAAGATTGAGATTCATACTCCTGAAGATAGTCACCAAAAGTCTCCTCCTTTGGTGCATATTCTTCCTCCATCTCTCTTGCAGTGAATCTGGGTATAAACTGCATTGTGGATCATATTGTGTGGTTGCATGTTCACACCCATCATGTAGAAATGTAGGGCTTGCTTCATACTCAAATACCCTTGGATATTCTCTACACATCTCCCTTCTCATCTTCTATATATCTCCCTTGATGCTCTGCATAGTTTGAAAAAGAAGCTTTGAGAGCTCCCCTTCCTCTCTTCCTCCAAAAACTGGAGTCTTGTCTTTGTTTTTTCTATACATCTCCTCTTCTTATGAGAATCTTCTCCTTATGGTGACATATTGGCTAAATTCATAGGCTGAGCTAATATTATGCTCTGATACTATTGTAACATTCCCAAATAGGGAAAGAAACAATATAGCTCATAAAATGAAAGAAACAACAATTATTTAACACATGAAACCATTATAACAATATGGAGTCATAAAATTTTGTATTTATAACACAAATTCAATACAAAATAGAGAGGCATAGGTCATATACAATGAGGAAACAAGCCTCCCATAAGCAATCACTCTCAACTATGAGTTGATGTCACAAAAAAAAATGTCGGAGAGAAACTACATTGCAGTCATATTGGGTATAAATTCAGTTGGATATGATTAAATAATGTAAAAATACTGATATAAGACCCAATATAATCTAAACATATAGATCCGGGCACTAGATCAGTTTCCCAAGATAGCCTAAGAGGGTTTCCGGAAAATGCACACAATGTGCCAATGTAAGCTATAGCCCTAGGGATGAAGATATGTTGCAATAACTGAAATGAGAAGATATGGATAAATATGATGTAGAAACCTACACTCTTCTCCAATAGTTCCTCTAGATGACAGAAAGGCTCCTCCACTGGAGAAATCACCTCCCAAAACAACCATTGCAACTACCCCTGCAATTCCTCCCTTAAATAACGCAGGTATGGGTTGAAACTGCACTGGAGGGGATAAATGCTCCTTATCCTGCTACTAAATGTGTCAATAAAGCTCAAGGGGCTTCTTTACAAGCCTTCCAATGGATGGAAACCTTCCTCCACTGCAAAACTAGCTCTGAAGACACCCGATCTAATTCTCCACTGCTGCACCCTGCAACACAGCACAATATCCTGCAGAAACTACATTGATGAAGAAAGTTGTAGATTGAACTTAAGCCTGAATGTGGAAATGAAATGCAATGCTATTCCAAGAGGCCGCTCAAGGAAAGAGGTGGGATTCCCGCTCGAGAACACTCGGTGCTAAAGAGCATAGCAATCTTAACTAAACAACTGAAAAATTCAAGAAGTCTAAAGAAACCACATACAAAATAATAATGCAAAATCATAACCCCATATGGCTGCCATCCTCTTCCTTATATAGGTTATGGGCTTCCTTTCCCTTGGCCCCACTCAATTAGGTCATTTCCTCTATGCAATCAATATCCCTCCAAATTTCATTATTCCTCATTTAATGTACACTCCTCCATAACAACGTTGTTGATTTGGTCAAAGTTGACATATTCAACATGATCCAGCCCCTGTTCATACTCAAAGGTGTTTTATTTAGCTACTTAGAAGGTCTCCTTTCACACTTGAAGTGTTTTTATTATTGCTAAGGAGATTTATGGGCCTCCCCACCCATTTATTCACCTACCTAGTGATAAAATAATATATAATATTCCATTTAGCTAAAAGCTAAATTTTAGGAATATTACAACTGCTCTCTATGATTATTGGATTTTTGTCTTGAATTTTATTTACTAGGGTTTGGTCAAAGAGTTATATGGTGTGCCCTGCACTTTGGTTCTTTCTCAAGCATAGTAATCTTAAAGGCTATTCTTGTTCTAGTATGTTAAAGGATTCTTAATTTCCATTTAAAGCTACTATATTCACAATTTAATTTTCATTTCATATCTACCTAAGCTATTAAGATCCATTTGGCTTTGTTAACTTACCCTATGAAATGCCCTTGATTCATTTTTTTCATTTTTAAGCCTTTCACAGACCCCATAACCCAATGGTTTGATTTTATCTTCCTCTATCTATTCTTCTTGACAACCTACCCAACCAAACAAACCCTATCAATTTAACTAGCCTAAAATCAGCATCCTAAAACAAACAAGTCATATCTTTTATCACATATTGAGAGAGCCCTCTCTGAGTCTAGGAAGGCTAGGTCCTAGGACTCCAAAGTTGGTTTGATGTTACCCTTTTCTATTTGGTATTTACAATATTCCAAATTACAGGGACCTAACACGCTAAAGAGACCAGACATAATGAAGCGAGAGAAAATCAAGAAGGTAAAGATAGGGCCAGAGAAGGAACCCAAGTTTGCAACAATAGGAGATTATTGAGAAGAGGAGATAGTCAGTAAAGTCACATATTTACTTCATGAATATCAAGAATTATTTTCCACCAAGTTTTTAGAGATGAAGAGCGTAATAGGAGATCTAGGAGTCATGAAAATTCCCCTGAAGCTTGATGTGAAGCCGTTCAAATAGATACCTTCCAGTTTGAACCCGAAGTATAAGGAGAAATTGAAAGTAGAGTTTGATAGGACGATAGAAATAGGAATTATTGAACCTGTAGAAGAGTCATAATGGGTGAGTCCTATGGTGGTGCATGAGAAGAAGACTCAAGGAGAGATTAGGATATGTGTTGATCTGAGAAAGTTGAATGATGCATGTTTACATGATCCCTTCCCTACCCCTTTCACAGATGAAGTGCTAAACAATGTAGGAGAACAGGAAGCTTACTCATTTACAGATGGATTCTCAATTTATCATCATATTAGGATTGCACCTGAAGCTTGGCATAATACCGCATTTTCTATAGAATCGGGCTCATGATACAAATACACATTAATGCCTTTTGAATTAAAAAATTCCCCTGCCATATTTTCTAGGATGGTGGTCACAACTTTTAAGGAATACATCAAGAAGTTTTTAGAGGTATATTTTGATGTCTGGACAATATTTGGATTGTTGACCAAACATGTTGGAAGCTTAATACTGATGCTAGACACATGTAGATAATATCAGATCTCTTTGAACCTAAATAAGTGCATATTTTGTGTACCTTTATGCATATTGTTATGAAACCAACTACAAATATAGAAGAAATGAGAGTTCAATGCCTTATAAATCATCCACTTCGAGGGGGAAACCAACTTTACATTACATAACTGAACAATTCTTGGATGATACAAATGAGAAAACCTCATTTCTATAGATAGGAGTCCATGGGGTCACAATATAATCCTAGCCGACCTAAAAATAATAATATAAGGGCACAATAATAACAATACGGGGGTTATAGGGGCACAACAATAAAAATAAGGGCGCTATACTAACAATAATAAGGGACTACACTAGTAATATAGGGACCTAGCATGCCCCTCTCCTTCAATAAAGTGTTGTCCTCAATGCTTGAGTAGCTCTAGATGCTTCTGTATAAAATTATCATCCTCCCATGTAGAATATTTAGTGGGGAAGTTATTCTACTTGATGAGATACTCTGGAATTGATCGATTTCATAGTTGTTGAGTTCTTGTTTCCGTCACTGCTTCAGGTTCCAATATGATTTTTCCTTCCTCATTAAGTTCTAGAAATACTGTTTGAACTAGAAGTTTGTCACCTATAACCTTCTTTAAGCATGAAACATGGAAAACTGGATGCACTCGAGAAGAAGTATGAAGCTCCAATTTGTATGCCATAGTACCAATGTTTTGCAACACCTTGTAAGGCCCATATTACTTTGGCGATAATTTATTATCCTTCTTAGCTTGCTTGAGGGACATTTTTTTTATGGTTTTAGTCATTAAAATACTCAGTCTCCTACATAAAAACTTCTCTCACTGCGATGTTGATCTACCTGTTGTTTTAGTCGACTTTGTGCCAAATTTAGGTTATCCTTTAAGAGTTGGAGAACTTGTTGTTGATGCTCAATGTGATCTTCCACAGCTTGAACCTTAGAATTTTCTCTTAAATATGATGTGATGAACAGTGGATGATATCCATAAAGTTCCATAAATGGGATCATTTTTTCCGCAGTATGGAAGGAAGTATTATAACACCATTCAGCGAGAGGTAACCACTTGACCCATTGTGTTTGTTTATCATATACAAAACAATGATGATATCCTTCCAAACATTTTTTCACTATCTTAGTATTCCCATCGGATTGAGGATGATAAGATGAGCTATGAGCTAGTTGAGTACCCAAACAAGAAAATAATTATGTCAAAAAATTTCCAGTAAAAATGGGATCTCTGTCGCTTACAATAATATTTGGGTTTCCATGTAGCTTTTGAATTGTTTCCATAAATCCAGTAGCAACTGTAATTGCTTTAAATGGATGAGATAATGTAGAAAAGTGTGCATACTAGGTAAGTCTATCAACTACCACCATGATGACACTCTTTCCTTCGGACTTAGGTAGAGCTGTGATAAAATCCATTGAAATATCCTCCCAACGTTGAATGGGAATGGATAAAGGTTGTAGAAGACATGGCATATTAATTTTCTCAACATTATTTTGTTGGAAAACCAAAAATTCCACCATAAACATTTGAATATCGTATTTAAGGCCGTCCCAAAAAAATTCTTTCTTCACCCTGTGGTAATTTTTTAAAAATGTTGAGTGTCTTCCTAAGGGAGAAGTGTGCAATTCCAAAAGAATATTTTGTTTTAGTTGGGAATTTTTACAAATATATAAGTGATATTTATACCATAAGGAATAATTTTTCCAACTAAATGTATCAGATTTAGTAGGATCTTGCTGCAACTTTTGAATGAGTGTCCACACTTCTTCGTCCTTTTTCCATTCATCCCTTTCTTCGGTTTTCCAATCTGGTTGGATAATATAAATGTAACAAAAAAATTCTTCCACCACTTCATCCTTTCTTGAGAGTGCATCTGCAAAAAAATTTAGCTTCCCTTTTTTGTATATGATTTCAAAGTCATAACCCGACATATTTGTGACCCATTTTGTATTCTCTTTTGAAGATAGTCTTTGGTCCAAAAAGTATTTAAGACTATCATGACCAATATTTACCTTGAAGCATCTTCCCATTAGGTAAGGTCACCATTTCTTTAGTGCATGTAGTATTGCAAACATTTCATTCTCATAAATAGCTTTCTATAAATACTCTCCTTTGATTGGAAGACTTTTAAAAGAAATGTGTCTTCCTTCTTGCATTAAAACAACACCAATTCTATTTCCCGAGGCATCACATTCCATAATAAAGGTTTTTGTGAATTCTGACGTAGCTAAGACCGGTGCTAGGCACATTGCATCTTTAAGATGTTCAAAGGCCTTAGTTTCTTCAGGAATCCATGAAAATGCATCTTTCTTCAATAATATTGTTAGATGTGTTGTTATTCTCCCATAGTTTTTAACAAACTTGCGATAATACCATTTTAACCGGAGAAATCCTCGCAATTGCTTTATGGTTGTGGGGACTTTCCATTATTTAATGGCTTTAATTTTGTTAGGATCTACCTTAACACCCTCATGATATACAATATGACCTATATATTCCATCTCTTGTACTCCAAAGAAACATTTGGAGGTTTTTGCATATAATTGTTTCTCCTCCATTAGTTTGAGCACCTTGTCAGCATGTTGAACATGATCCTTCCAAGACCTACTAACACTAACACAAATTTTCTAAGGAAGGGTTTGAAAATGGAATTAAGCAGCCCTTGAAATGTAGAAGGTGCATTGGTAAGGCCAAAAGGCATGAACAAAAATTCATAATGACCATCATGAGTTCGAAATGTTGTTTTCGGAATATCTTCAGCCTTTATTCTAATTTGATGATATCCTGAACAAAGATCCAACTTGGTAAAATAAATTTATTCATGTAATTCATCCAATAATTCATCAATCATCGGAATGGGAAATTTATCTTTAATATTGTGCTTATTTATCTCCCTATAATCTGAGCACATGCACCATGATCCATCCTTCTTGTGCACCAATACTACTAGAGCATAGAAATAACTTTTTCTCAGTTGAATTATACCAACCTCTAGCATTTCTACAATCATACGTTAAATTTCGCTCTTTTGGACATAAGAATATCTGAAAGGCCTCATGTTTGGAGGAACACTTCTTGGAATCAAATGAATAGAATGATCGTGATAAAAAATAGGTGGGGAGTCCTTTGGGAGTTTAAAACACCTTGGAATGATTGTCCAACACTTTTTGGAGATCTGGAGAAATAGATGATTTTTATTTTGGAACTTCTAGTGAGCATAATTTTGCAATTACGCCTCATTGTTATTTTTTTAGAATCTTTCCATGACATTAGAGCTTATTATGTTTCCCAGATTCCCTGTGATGCCCCGTGATTCAACTTCCTTTCCTTCCGAAAAAAAAATCAAGAAAATTTCTTGAAAATTAAAAGCTACCGTCCCCAGAGATTGTAACCATTGTACTCCTAGTACAACATCAAAACCTCCCATTTGAATGGAAAGAATTGGACTATTCAATACATATTCCCCCATGGTTAGCTTGATATTATGGCATTTTCCAGGGAAATTTATAGTTCCTCCATTTGCAACCATCAATTGAAATTCTGGTGCTAGTTATAGGAAGTAATTCAATTCCTTGGGTACCTTACAATGAATAAAATTATGGGTGCTACCCAAGTCAATCAACACTATTAACTTTTTCTTCTTCATATGTCGTTCTATCTTCAGATTTTGAGGAGTAGTAATTCCTGCCAATGCATTATAGGATATGGCCAGACTCATTTCTTCTTGCTTTATGGTTGGTTCCTAGTGTATATCCTCTTCTTTTGAAGTTTCTTGTTCATTTTCGGCCTCCTCTTTACAATCTATTAAAAATAATTTCTTCTCAGAACACTTATGAACTTTAGTGTATTTTCTATCACAACTGTAGCAAAGCCCTTTTTCTCTTTTTTCTTCCAATTTTTGTGGTGTCAACCTTGTAGGTTGTGGAATTCTAGGAGTAGAAACACTTCCATATTTATATATGTGAGTGGTAGTCTTCCTTGTTGCCATACTTTTACATTCAATTTTTCTTTCCAACCTGAATGCCTTCTCCAATGAATTAGGTTCCCAAAGGCAAACCTCATGTTGTATGTTATCGTTTAAAGTCACTATGAAGACATCAATCTTGTGTTCCTCTCGAATATCCGCTACCCTTATATTCAATTTTTGTAAGTCCTAAATGTGCTCCACCATTGAACCCTTTTGATTGAGATTTATCAATTGGCTAAAGAAGGTGTTTCTCTTTGTATCCTCATAATGTGCTATCATTTCCTCTATAAAAATTGACCAAATGACAATTTTTTTGTGAGAGAAAATCCATCGATACCATACAAATGTATGTTGTTCTAAATGTAAAGGTGCAATGCGTACCTTTTGTGTGTTTTGCACATTATTGAGATCAAAATATTTCTCCATTTGTAGTATCCATGTTACAGAATCCTTTCCATCAAACTTCCTCATATCCATCTTTGGAATATGGTGGGTCATCCCTCCAACTTTAGAGTTTATCAAATCATGATTAAAATTTAATTTTTATCATCATGAGTTTCCTCTACTATATTTTCTCCATTAGGAATCATTTATTGCATCAACTTTTTCTAAGCTTCCTTCAAACCTTCCATGTATTCTCTTAGATCATTCTTCATGTCTTCCATGTTGTCTTTCATTTTTTCGTCGATGTCATCCATATTAGCTTTGATACCATCCATCTTAGCTTCCATACCATTCATCTTAGATTCCATGCCTTTCTTCAAACCATCCATCTTAGCTTCCATACCATATATCTTAGATTCCATGCCTTTCTTCAAACCATCCATCTTAGCTTCCAGCCTTTCTTCAAAACTTCCATTTCATTTTCTGATGCTCTTTGTGAGAGCGAAATTTGGTGCACTTTCTCTTGTAATTTTGATATATCATGTTGCACTTATTCCTCTTCATGAGTCATAATAGAGTATTATGAGGGCTTAATGGGTGTTGAATTCTTTTTAGAGGGGCATTTTAGAACCCAATACTGATATCTATGCTTCAACATGCCCTTGTAATCACTTCAAACTGATTTTTCAAACAAGACTTAAGCAATTTGAAAAACAAATACACACATTTTTCTTGATTTCGAGGAGCTCGATATTGAAACTAACTTATCTCTGTGATTTAGGATCTTCATTATATGAAATTCGTTCCTATAGTTTCCCTCTAAATATTCCTTCGAATGCCATATGCCTCACCTTATTTAGATGTTTCAAGGAAAATTTATGTCCAATCTCCCACAATGACCTAATTATGAACTGGTTCATTAGAGAGAACTTGTACAATGAGCCACATGTCATTGTTTCCTCCTTTGGCTCTGAAATTGATACATATGAAACTGTAGTCTATGTACTTTCAACCAATTTTTAAAAAACTCCAATATTATGCTTAGAGAGAGAGTTATGATGATTTTCCCCCTTTTTAGATGAAATTGGGGAGCCTTCAAAAACTCTAACTTACACAGATCATATCTCCAAAAATATTGTGAACCAAGATCTAAAATTTCTAAACGAATTTCCCTTGGATTGTGGCTTCTCGTGGTAAAAATGTCAACTTTTGAACCTTCGTAGAAACCATATTATAGAGAAAATTCCACAATGACTTGTTTGGAGCAGTGAAACCCTAGAATCCAAAGCTCTGATCCCAAATGTTATGAACCAGTTCCAAAAATAGAATAAAAGAGATATCAACTCCTTAGAAATCAACCACTTCTAGAGGGAAACCTCCTTTACACTACATAAATGAACAATTCTTCGATGATAAAAATTACAAACCCCCTTTCTATATATAGGAGTCCATGGGGTCATAATACAATCCTAGCTAACCTAAGAATAATAATGTAAGGGCACAATAATAACAATATGGGGGTTACAATGGTACAACAATAACATAAGGGGGCTATACTAACAACAATAAGGGACTATACTAGTAATATAGGGACCTAACATATATTGTTGTGACATATTGTATGTAAGAAAGGACAAATGGTGGACCCTACTAAGATTGCTATCATTGTGAACTTGCCCACACCTAAGATAGTAAGAAAAATTCTCACTACATTGGGACATACTGGATATTACAAGAATTTCACCAAGGGGTATGCTCACATCACCGCACCTATGGAGAAATTGTTGAAGATGGATGTAACTTTTTAGTGGAATGAAGAATGTTATAAGAGCCTCGACATATTGAAAGAAAAAATGGTAGTTGCACCTATACTAGTGTTCCCTAATTGGAATAAAGAATTCCATGTCCACGTGGATGCATCTTGTATAGATTTGGGAGTGGTAATAGCACAACCTAGTGCAGGAGAAATTGATCATTCTATATCTTTTTCAAGTAGAAAGTTATCTAAAGCAGAAAATAATTACACCACTAGAGAAATGGAAGGATTGGCCATGGTGTATTCTTTGCATAAATTTAGACACTATTTGTTGGGGTCACACTTTAATATGTTTACAGATCATTATA
Source organism: Pinus albicaulis (assembly GCA_034641835.2). Lineage (NCBI taxonomy): Eukaryota > Viridiplantae > Streptophyta > Pinopsida > Pinales > Pinaceae > Pinus > Pinus albicaulis. Next base: position 220,165,708 of record CM076578.1, on the reverse strand, counting down.
CACTAAATTACTTGGTTAATAAGCTTGTTTTAGGATGAAACACTTGCAGATGGTTATTTTTCTTCCAGGAATATGAATTTTATATTATTGTTAAACCAGAGAGACTAAATGTAAGACCTGACCACATGTCAAGACTTGAAATAGGGGAAGAACCAATGAGCATAGAGGATAATCTCCCTGATGCACAATTATTTACAATCATAGTGGAAGATGATGATTTTGTAGACATCATTCAACTTTTTACCACAAAAATGGCTCCTTCAGAGTATACTATGCAGCAAAATAAATAATTAGTGGTTAAGGAAACTGGTTTTTCATTAATAGCATGACAGTTATATAATATGGGACCAGATGAGATACTAAGAAAATATTTTCCTGAACATGAGAGACAAATGATTCTAGCATAATCTCATGGGGGCACAGCTGGTGGACCCTATGCAGGAAAATGTACTGGGAATAAGACTGTCAGAGTAGGATTGTGGTGGCCTACACTACATAAATATGTGAAGGAGTATTAACGAGCATGTGATGTGTGTCAAATATTAGGGAAGACTTCCATAAGAGATGAGATGTCGTTGGTACCAAAATTTATATTGCAGGCCTTTGATAAGTGAGCCATTTATTGTGTTGGACCCATAAACCTACTTGTAAAGAGAACTGATGCAAGGTATGTAATTACAGTGATTGATTACTTGAAAATATGGCTTGAAGCACAACCAATAAGGACTACAACATAGAAAATGCTAAGAAGTTTATTTTGAGTACATATTGTCGATATTTGGATATTCAAAAGTTTTGATGAGTGACCAAGGTTCACACTTCTTAAATAATATTATTGAATCATTGACTAAGGAGTTCCAATTTTATCATCAAAAGAGTAACCCTTATCACCTCAGGCCAATGGAACAGTAGAAGAATTTAATAATATTTTGGAGAATGCACTTACTAAGGTGTATAATGTGAATAGAGATGGTTAGGACCTTACAATTCTAGTAGTGTCATGGGCTTATAGGACCACATGTAAGAAGTTGACAGGTCATAAACCCTTCAGGTTAGTTTATGGAAAAACATTTATGATTCCCATGGAGTACATCATGCCTTGCTTGAGGATGTAAACCTTTAAATATATGGAAGACCCTGATAAAATGGAGGAAAGAATGTCACAATTTATTTCTTTGGAGGAAGATAGATTTATAGCCGATTTCCATCAGCAGGTATAGAAATCAAGAGAAAATGCTTGGCATGACAAACATAATAAGAAGAAGAATTTCTAGGTAGGACATGTTTTTCTCCCTTATAACAGTAATTTTTTAAAGCTTCCAAGAAAATTCAAGATGCATTCGTTGGGCCCATACATTATCATACATATTATTGATGGATGTGCAGTTCACTTAGAAAAGTTAAATGGATAATTGGTTTAAGGAAGAGTAAATGGCAGCACGTTGAAGTTGTACAAGGAAAACCTTACCCCTATAGCTTCGCTCTGAAGATTAGAGAAAAGTCTTAGCACCACCTTTATTTGAAATTGGGAACTATACTGTAAAATGCATTGCGGAGAGCTTCGACGTAGGAAGCGTCGACATAAAAAGGGTTGCCTTGCTACAATATTGGATGCATCGAAGTTCACTGGGAAAATATGATAATTAAAATGGAAGTTTATCATTGAAACACGTGGGAAGATGAACTTATGAGGATAGATAGATCGGATCCAATAATATATATGCAATTGATGAACATAAATTGAGCTAATGATGGGGATAGGAATTTAGATTTTTTATAAAAGTCATGTCTTGCCCAGATTTTGGCACTTTGTTGTCCTGAGAGTTTGACTATTTCTATTTCCAAGAAGTTTCATAAATTTGTGCTGATGTATGAATCTCGAGGATATTATTCATATATTTAGTGAGAAGGTATTAGATGGAGTCATGGAAGCATCATATGATATGCCCATAGTAGCATCACAACAACCTAATATGCCCACAGCAGGATCACCACAAATAGGATGCACATAGAAGACATCTTCATGAAAGAAAATTACCAGAGAAAAAAGATCTAAGAGGAAACAACAAAAGATACTTGTCGATCCCGAGAACGATCCCAAACATGTGAGAGAGAGTGAGGAGGAACAAGAGCAAGTGTGAATGGAAATAGATGGTGCAACGTTTCCTTCACCTCTCCCACCATATATCCCACCAAGGAAATGAGATGAAAAACTAGTGACAGAGTTGGAGAACGTAAATTTTACCACCTTCACACCTCTATTTCCAAAGTCAATACGATTTATTGGAGAATACCTCGGGAATATTCTAGAGCTAAATTTCACATATAATTATTTCAATGTCAGAAAGAAATATACAAAGTTTTCACTAGATAGATACTTAAAAAAGTGCAATACCATGAGAGTTGTGTGATGAGATTAGAACCATAGCAGTGGGCAGCTCGATTGGTTCATTTGGGCTTATTAAATATCTTGAATGTGTCGCACTTCAGCATAATTCCAGGAAGAACAACTTGTGTAAGGAAATTTCTCATGTTGGTGCATGATGGATGGTTTTGGATGGGGAAGATGATCCCTATCGACCCAATGCTAATATGGAGGATCAAAATATTTCCCTATCAAGGGCTGAGCCCTAGATAGGAATTTTTTGCAAAAGACTATGACAGAGCCATAAAATGAAAAATAAAGAAGAAATTTGGACTGACGAAAGGAAAGCACAGGTTATGACATCAATTCAATCAATGATAAGGGAGTTCACTTCACAACATATATATTTGCTGGAAAATTCATGAGGATGTGTCAGACTAATGAAGTCCTGGCACCGGTGGTTTCGTTAGCAGCGTAGTGGGCTAATGGGTGGGGTTCAGTAAAACTAGGCTGCATATCTATGCCAATAGTTTCTGGACGGCTACTGCGAGTCTCAGGAAAAAGGTACTTTGTTTCATTCTAGATTAGTACTATTGATAATTGTGATTCTTGCATGGAGAGAGCTAGAAAGTTCGCAGTTCCATCCAATAGCCCCATAATTTTTTGAATCTACATCGTATGCCTCATTGTGGTATACCACTAATCTGGTGCGAGCACATGATAACATAATATTTTTTTATACCATATGGAATATCACATGTTTGTGAACCAGCACCCTCATATGGGGGCTTCACTCAATGAACCTCTAACATATCATATGCGATCATTGAATATTAAAAATACCCTTAATTTGAGTAAATATTGGAAAATGCGTCTAAACAAACATTATTTAACCCCCTACCAATAAAAGGCCAATACACCTTCCCAATTTAAAAAGCCTCTACTTTCACTATATATTGTAGTTATCCATTTTATCATTAACATTTTTTATACCCTTTTATATGTTTTCATTCACTTTGAGCTCCATTTTTTCTACTTGCCAATATAAAAACCCTTTACCCCTTAAATATCCCCGAATACAATTTCCTCATTATATATCCCCCATATGAACCCTCGTGCTATAGTATTTCTCTCGTAGTGAAGCCCCTGTGGCCTTTCACCAAGCCTATGTGAGCGGTATAGCAATGTTGAGAAGTTTAAGGGTGACTTCCACAAAATTCAAATACAGGATCGTAAGGACCCAAGGAATACATGGCATCCCCTACCATATTTAGTGATAGAAGACTATCCCTTGGAACAGATATAGGGGTGCACCGAGGAGATAATCATTGCGCCGGAGATGCGAGCAAAGGATACTTCAACAGTGAAGGACACGATGCATCGCGGGGAAGCGAGTGGGAAGGATAAGGATGATAAATAAATACAACAATAGGAGAAACATGACGAGGGTTGCCAGGATCCTCTTGGAGGTGATGAGTAGAACAAAGAGTCTGAAAATACAAAGACAAATACATCTTTCATAGAGAAGAGGAAGGAAGGCGTCGAAGTTTCCATACAAATAAAAAAGAAGTAGAAGGAAGATAATACAAGGGACATAATGCCATTGGTCCTTAATATTCAGGAAGCAACAACAGACCATGCATAAATCTAGAGGATCTCCACATCAAAGTTCTAACAAGTGTCACAAAGTGCATTACAGAGCTGAAGATATTCGCACAAATTTCTAGACAACTAGTGCAACCAGAGGAGAATCTTGGGGAGGAAATACTAGTTGAGCCTACACTTGGGGCATGGATAGAATTGATACCTGTTGGGACCATGTAGTTTGACTCTGCCAAGGTGTTGGAGTTGGGATCCCCGCGGAGTAAGCAAGCAAGGAAAGAATCTACAGATTTAGGAGCAGAGTGCACAACGCGGAGTCTATTTTGATTCATAAGTGATTTGGGGTGGGTCAAAGCCCCTTATTATGTAAGGGATGGGAAATTTTTTCAACGTTGAACTTCAACCATGGTTTTGGACCATGGTGTTGTAAATTCAAAATCTATATAAGTAGTCTAGATAGAATTCATAGGCAAGAATGATAGAAGTTGAATGATGAATTTGGATGTAATATTTTTTTGACTCAGAGTCTGTTTTTGGGTTAGAGGAAAAGGCTTCTACAACTGTGTGTGCGGAGACCTTAGGAACTCTGTAGTTTTGTTCGTAGACCCATGCAGTTGTGTGCGCAGGGTGGAAAGTGAATGTTTGAGAAGGATCTACCTATTGATGAAAGACTTGCTAAGAAAGATGTGTGTTAAATTGATGTGTTTTTTATTTTAATTATTATTTATGAATATTTATGTTGAAAAAGGGTTTGATCTGTAACAGGTTAGCGTACTCCTGTTTATGATTGGTTACTTTGGTTAATGCAAGAATAAGCAAGATCGCACAGCCTGAGAGAAATTTTAATAGATCTGTTGAACAACGCTGGTATTAATGGTATATCTAGACTGCGAAGCTCTGTTAAGAAGGAAAAGTCATAAACACATATTCTAGTGTCCCTTTAGATGTAGAAACCTAGTTTTAGCATCCCCCTATATTTCCTCAAGTGAGAATTTGGTATGTGGAAGTAGATCGTTGCTGAAAGGGCCGATAAGAGTGGGTTTTTTTGGACTATGCAGTTACTTTGAGCCTGGGTCTAGGTACCATCAACCCAACAAATGGTTCCATTGTCATGACCAGGATCTCACTGAGGGATAGATGGATGTGGAATACTTCTAAGGAAAATTGTGTTGATAAAATAGAACGTGAATTTATTGTACAAGAGAAAATAAGTCCACACATATCTGATGAACATTGGATACAAGAGTATATCTACACGGTTCATTATAATAAATTTTTCGCATTGTTTTCTAGAAAGTTGTACAAATGGATATCAAGACTAGCCGTGAAAGTGCGTTATTTCGGTAATAAGCCCACTACTTGGACCTCAGAGTTGATTGAGAAGATGAAAAGGATTGATAACAATATCGCAAGGTTTATCACTTAGTTTGTGATCAAGACATATGTGTCTTATAGAGAAGAAACACGCAAGTTCTTCAAAAAATCTAGAGGTATGTACCTAAATTCACTGAAGTTATAGATTAAAAATTTTTTGTGTGAAAAGGGTATATTATGGATGCACTCATATTATTGTTTGAAGCAATAGAACCTGGTGCTACGCGAAGCGGTAAGCGATTTAGAAAATATTGGGGTAGTTACGTTGAAACTGATATAGACCATTGTTTGAATATGAAAAAGAAGAAAGCAACCCCGTTACTCTGTGTAGTTTGTCGTTGACATTTGAAAGTCATAAAAGTGTTGAGGAAAGTCACCAACCTTATGACCCCACCATCACACCATCCCATTTTTTTCCTCCACCTCCACCTCCACCTTCCCCATTCACCATGGCCCAACCCCCAAAGATACCTATGTTCAAGGGAATAGATGACCCTAAACAATTGTGATTTGTGGTAGAAGAGATATGGAGTTCACTTAATGTTGTAGATGAAAACATGAATAAAGCGTAGTTGATTACAGTGCTGCAAGATAGAGAATTGTCCTGGTACATGAAATATGTTACAATGAATGCAAATTGTCTTTGGATAAGACTAATACCACGTTGAACAGTTGAATTCAAGAAATTAAAGTCACAGTCCCAGTGTATCACAAAGATCAAATAAATTAAGAACCTGACTACTGAGTCCATATGGGAGGTAGATCAAAGATTTAAAATGTTGTTGAGACAAATTAGTTTCAAGATCCAAGATGTAAAACATAGAGAATGGTTCATTGTTGCATTGTTTCCTCATCTTAGACTACCATTGTCTCAACATAATATTGTTGTTGGAGCGGGGTCACTTAGGACCGCATTTTTGGAGTAAATAATAGTATTTTTTGTAGTTTTGAGTCATGCACGCTAAGCAATGCACAATCAACGGGATTTTGGGAGGGTCAAAGTCCCTTCATGAGTTGTAATGGGCTAAAGGGTAAATCTAGGAGTCTCAAACCACGGTTTTCGCACCTTAGAATGAACGTAGGTTAAGGTATAAGTAAAATTCTAGATTGTGTAGGATAAGGCAATTTTTATGGAAGTTTTTTCTATGTTTTGATGAATGATTGAGATCTAAAGAGAATATGTGTAAGTGTTTGTGCCTACAAGGCTCCTACTTTCTGTTTGCGTGGAGACCTTAGTCTGGCTGTGTGCGGACCCTGTTGGCTGTGTACGCTGGTAGATCTAAAGGATTGTAAGGGTTGTGCAAACTTTTGATGAATAAAGACCTGTTTTGATAAATCTATGTAACAAATCCATCTATGATTTTCTTTAAGATCTATTTATGCGTATGATTTCTATGTACCGCATTAAATTTATATTTTCTGTAATTGGATCATTTGCATACCTATTTTACTATTGACATGAATGTTAATTCCATAGATCTATAGCTGTAAGGGATAAATATCACATTATTAGAATAGATAAAGGGATTGTAGATATACTACTTTTGTGGGCGCATAGAATTGACTGCTGATAATTAACCTAGGGTTTTTTATTAGGATTTCTGGTGCATAAGTCAGTCTTTGTATTAAAACAAATCCGAAGCCGCCTACTTCTTTTAATTCTCTCTCAGGGTGTGGAAACCTGGTTCCTGCACCCTTGCATACTGCTTCAGGTGAGACTTTGGCCTGCGCAAGCCGGTCATTGCCGAAAGGGCCAGTGTTAAGAAGGTTTTCTTGGTTACATGCTAACTTTGAACCTAGGTCAAGACCCCTCAAGCCAAAAAATGGTTCTATTGCCGAGACCAGGATCATTTTGAGAGAGATTATATTTTGTGGAAGCAATCAAAGACTGAATTAGAAGACTGGTTTGAGAAAAAGATATGTGAATTCTCTATCAAGGAGAACAGAAGTAATAATTTGTCTACTGAAGAGCAGGAACATAAGTTTATTTTCACAGAGGTCCATGAAATATTCTTGGTGACCTTTGCACATGAATTACAAGAGTTTTTATTAAGGTTATGAGTTCCAGACCTGTTGGAAAGATGATAAGATCACCCAGTGGACATATGAGTTGATCCAATAGTTAGAGCACGCTGATAAATCCATCACCAACACTGCAGATCATTGGGTTGACAACATTCTCGGTGGATTTGTGACAGAATTTTTAGTAGATTATTTTGTTTCATATTTTGAAGCAGAATCGAGATTCTTCAAAGGAATGAGGGGTAAGTTCATAAGCTCTCTACCTTTTTTGATTAAAATGATATTGTGTGAAAAGATTATTCTATGCAGCCACACTGAGTGAATGACCCCGAACGAAGTCGAAAGCACTGTGCGCAGCAAAAACTACTTTCAGGTTAACCTGAGAGGGGACAGATCTTTATACAGACCTCTGAGAAACCCGCCTAACAGTGATACAAAGAGTGGTGATTCTATGTGCATAAGAGGTAGCCCTCCAGCCTCCCCATAGTCAAACTCGCATAGGGGTAATTCATCTCCTACTCCACGATGACCAGGAGGCGATATTGTAATGTTCCTTTTTCAGGAACTTGCTGCTCCAATGGAAAACTAGCTCCAGATGGTGTATGGAAGCCTCCCCAGTAACACCTAGCAACACTGCACAATCCTTGCTGCAGAAACTGCGCTGATGTAGATGACTAAAGCTCATGGCCTGAATGCTTGAATATGGAGGATGAGTGAAATCCTTCATGAACTACTCAAGAAGGAAAGGAATTCCTAAACAGGACTCCCTCGTGCCTGAAGGCACTACAACTCTACTGAACAGCAAGAGGCAGCAACAAGTCTCTAAGACTCAAATGTAAAAATGATCCAAAGATGTCTACAATGGCTGCCTTGCTCCTCTTTTATACAATGAGCTTTCCCTCGATGGACCCTATTTCGAATTAGGGTTTCCTCTTCTATAGAATATTCCCTCCTACGTTGTCCCACATAGTGCTTTCCAACTCATGCCAACGTAGTTTGACTTGGTCAACCTTGGCCAAGCATGTTTGAAAAAACCTCCTTTCACACATGGAAGTGTGAAATCCAGCTCTAAAGTGGTCCTCTTTCATACTTAGAGGATTTTTATTCTCTAATAATGAAAATAATGGGTCCCCTACCCATTTTATTCATCTCTTTAACAAAATTTAATGTCCCATAAGATTTGGGACATTACAGTCCTCCCCTCTCAAAATATTGCTTGCCCTCAAGCAACTGCAAGGATTAACTGATTTTATTTCTGCCCTTCCTCCTATAGCATCCTCATGTGATGATCTCCTCAAGAAAATGATTCCATATCAGCAATCAAATTTTCAAATTGTCCCTCCAACATATGCAATCTAGCCTTTGGTGAACATTCCCAAACAACTATCATGTAGAAGTAACTATCCATGAGGGAAAAAAGAGTTGTCTAAGGGCCTCCTTGAGGCATGAGATATGATATATAATGGGACTTATCATCCCCCATATGAATCTTTCTTCCGCAAGCCACCAATCATAAAAATAAGTTGCCTCCCAATAAGACAACTCATGAAAAATCTCCCTCCACCTTGAGCTCCGGAAATGAAGGTGGGCTGAAATCTGATCATGGAAAGCACTATAACTTGCCCCATGCTATCATCTCCCCCACCTATGAAAATTGTGGAGCGTATGCTGATCCTGGGCTGCAAATGTATTGCCCTCAAATGGCAAAATGAAGAGTATTTTCCCAAGAATCGCCCCTCCATCAATGAAAAATCAGCTAGCCCAAGACATGCCATCTATGATGAATAGGACAAGATCACCATAGAATTTACCCATGACATGTTTTATATAGGTTATACCATGTGAAGCAAGTGAAAACAATGCCTCATAGGGTTATAATGCAACCTCATCCACTGCAGCTGCAGAAAATAGCATGGCAAGCATTGCACAACAACAAATATCACATATACTACTAAATAGTAAATGGATGAATGAATCAGAAACATAATATCAAACACCTACCAATATACATACAATGGATGGATAAAATTACCAAGACCATGGCTCTCCCCACAAATGAGCAAATATGTGGCTGTAGCCATGCCTCCTTTCATGTTCCCTTTAGAACATGCATTGCAGAAAATGTGAGAGTTTTCTCACTCCAAGACACATCCAGCTCATGTGCCTTTCTCATAATCATGCTTCTTTCAAAAATCTGATCCATATCAGCAAGGAATTCATGATCAGAAATACAATGAGGAAAATTCTAAAGGTTTCATGTGTGTAAAGTTGTACCATCATTTTCCCCAAGAGTGACAGCGCAGTTTTCCCAAACTGCTGCTTTAGGAAATCTCATGGCAAGTTGTTTTGTGTTACATGAATAGCTATGTATGTCATGATAGATACTGATAAATAGAAAATGGATGAGTATATCACTGATAATACATGAAAGAAAACACTTTCCCAAGGCCATATAAAATATGGATGCCTCCATCATACAAGTTGGCCCAATTTTTGTCCATGAAGCAATCTGAAAAGCTTTCCCTCGTGTAGAGCCATGCACTACAAAATAATGGTAAGAGTATACAAATAAACCAATGTAAAACAGATTTATTACCATATACTAGGAGTAAGATGATGTATGGTTCCATGAATGAACCCTCCATAGTTTTTTGGCATGCTCCCATGAAGATGAATGAACTAGTTGCAGCAAGAAGACCCTTCTTCCTATGCTTGGAAATCCAAGTCAAGAAGAATGTATCATAGATGACTTCTTCCACTACCTCATCCATCTCAGCTCCTCTTTTTCTATCAAGTGCAACAAATATGAAATTTTCCTGGGACTTGTGGGTTATGGATCCACCACACTTCCATTGGGCACACTTCAGCAATAATTCACTGCTCCAAAGAGACAACGTTGTTAGCCTATACCCATAGGCTCCCGTCAATACCAAACTCCATTCTTTGACATGCTCCTTGTCAAAGATGTCTTTCACAATGCTAAAATACATAAGAGGTTCCTCCAAAAGTGGAAGTACCTACCTATCATCCATGGTCAAGGAGAGAATTCCATCTCCTCCTCCCGCAACATCATGAATCATGTGAGAGCAAATCTGCTTGTGCTCTCTCCCATCAATGTCAAGCAACTCAAGTGCTTGCTGCCCCCTTATGATCATATCATATGACTCATGTGATGAAGGTGTCATATCAATAATATGTACCATTCTCCTTGCTGCCCAATGATGTAAACATCTTTCCACTTCTTTTCCATTCTTTTGGTACTCCTCCCATGAGGGCTACCATCAATTCTTGCTCTTTGCATTTCATGAGATTTTGAAATGCAACTCCTTGGAGACCCCTTAGGAAAGGCCTCTCTCCCATGACTATGTTGGACCTATGAAGATCCAAATGTGATGGAGGTGATGTCTCCTCTCCACCCATGTTCAACAGCGCTGCTAGTTCCTCCAATGATGTAGCAGCTGTCTCCTCCTCCAGTTCACAAATTGTTTCATGATTCTCCATGGAGGTGTCATGGTTTACTTCATCCTCCAAAATTTTGCACTCCCACCTTAAAGGCTAAATGCAAATCATCAAAGATGTATGAGGATGGGGGTTCTTCTCCTCCTTGAACCCCTTTTCACAATGCAGTGCAAACATGAGGCCCTAAAGTGGCCATGTGATTTGATCCTGGGAACTCCTCATATGAAATTCCACCAACCTTAAGATCATTTTCTGAAATAGAAAGTGGAACTTTTCTTATACCTTGGTGGATTTTGGGACCTTATTGTGTGGCTGCAATGGCTTTTTCATCCATATATGTTGAAGGCTTCTCCTTCAAAGCTATAGCAGCGTTGGTGCAATCCTCCTCCCATGGTGGTGTGATCTTCTCTTCCTTGGTTCTTTCTCAATCAAAGGTTTGGATTAACCTTTGAGAAAAGTCTGAAAAATAACTCACCCTTGAATGGAACAAGGGTTTGAACCACCAAATGGAGGTTTCCTCCTCCATGTACATCACTGCCATCACCATTGCTTCTTTCTCTGTGATTGGATGCAACAACAAAATTTCCTCTAGCTTCTTCTCCCAAGGTCTAGCTGAAGTAACCCCATCAAATGTAGACAATAGAAACCCATTGCCTCTAATTTCTTCTTTTCCATAGGGCCTTATCTCCTCCATCTACTTAATATACCATGGGAATGTTATAGCTCCCCTGAATTCTGCAGAATGGTGTTTATAGCCACCCAGGCACTTGATTAAGATCTGGAAATCCAGGCATCTTCCATGCTGGTCTTAAAGAGAGTAGGAAGTGCATGGACCTTCCTCTTCTCCTCTTTTCTTCTCCTCCTCCTCAGGGAGGCTCTTCTTTATTCCAAAATTAGATGAGATCAGTCTCATCTTCTTCATCATTATCCTCTAAAATCGAACTCACAGGCTGTGCCAGTTCGATGCTCTGATACCACTGTAATGTTCCTTTTTCAGGAACTTGTTGCTCTAACGGAAAACTAGCTCCGGATGGTGTTTGGAAACCTCCCCGACAACACCCAACAACACTACACAATCCCTGTTGTAGAAATTGCACTGATGTAGCTGACTAAAGCTCATGGCTTGAATGCTTGAATATGGAGGATGAGTGCAATCCTTCATGAGCTACTCAAGAAGGAGAGTAACTCCTAAACAAGACTCCCTCATGCTCAAAGGCACTGCAGCTTTGCTGAACAACAAGAGGCAGCAACAAGTATCTAAGACTCAAATGTAAAAATGATCCAAAGATGTCTACAATGGCTACCTTGCTCCTCTTTTATACAATGAGCTTTCCCTCCATGGACCCTATTTCGAATTAGGGTTTCCTCTTCTCTAGAATCTTCCCTCCTACATTGTCCCACATAGTGCTTTCCAACTCATGCCAATGCAATTTTACTTGGTCAACCTTGGCCAAGCATGTTTGCAAAAACCTCCTTTCACACATGGATGTTGAAATCCAGCTCTAAAGTGATCCTCTTTCATACTTAGAGGATTTTAATTCTCTAATAATGCAAATAATGGGTCCCCTACCCATTTTATTCATATCTTTAACAAAATTTAATGTCCCATAAAATTTGGGACATTACAGATATGGCAGCACATATGAAGATACCCACCTTCAAGGGTGCAGGATATGAAGACATGGAGAGATTCTGGTTTGTTGAAAATTTAGTATGGACTGCACAAAATGTCAATATTGATGTTTTCAAGAGGGTGCAACTATCTATGGTATTTGAGGGTCATGTGTTGGACTGGTTTATCGGATATCTGGATCATAACGTTGATCTTATTGTTGATGAGATCAAGAAATCTTTGAAACAACAATTCAAAACCTAAAGTCCTACTCACAATGTGTAACAGAGCTGAAAGAAATCCGACAAGAACCAAATGAATATTTCTGGAAATCAGATCAATGATTGAAGCGCACCATCAGTGATCGAGGATTTATCTTCGATGATAAGCAGCATAAATAATGGTTTATTGCCATGCTCCTGCCACATCTTTGCAACCCTCTGAATTAGTGCAAAATTGATTCTCAAGAGAAGGCTCTTGAAGTTGCTATGAAGCTGGAAGCTGCACCCAAAAATTATTACCAATTTGGAACTTGGAAAATCCAAAATCAATTAGAAGCGATGCACTTGGTAACTCAAAACCTTCACAGATACAAATGAAAAGAAGTTGGCACAGATGTATGGTGTATACATTGTAAGGCTTTTAGGCACACAAATATTAGTGTACCTTGCTTCAAGATCACATGCAAGCGGGAGGACCAAATCCTTTGTGACTTAGGGATGTTGCACGACCAAGTGGTACTCCCACACAATGGTGCACTGATTGTCAAGTGGCTTGATGGCATGACACAAACCACCACCCTCGATAAGGAATTTATGTACCAAAATTGAAGTAGCAATGTTGTAGTTTTTTATCCTCGGTTGGCCATGAGCACCACTATCGTACATTTTATCTGATGATAGATAATTACAACCCCTAGAGATGGGATATCACCCATAAGCTTCCTTGTGCCTTGCAATTTTTCAAACTCACCGACTGGCACACATACTAGACTCCTTGGCCCTTATCATTTGAATATTTGCTACTACTTCGCATGATAATATAGTAGGTGCATTATCTAACCCAAAAGGCATGACTCTATATTGTAAGGATCCCCATTCTGATGAAAAATTGGTCTTACTTCGGTCTTCTGGTGCGATTCTTATCTGATGATACCCTGAAAATCCATCAATGAAAGAGTATGCCCCTTGTCCTCCCACATTTTCCAATATCTCATCTGAAAAATGGAGTGGGGAAGGGGTCATGTACACAAGCATCATTCAATTTTCCCAGGTCCACATAAATCCTTATTTCTCCCTTAGTCTTCTTTTCCTGAACAACCATCGGGCTTACCCAATTAGACTCCTCCACAGGCTCAATGATTCCTGCAATAACCATTTTCTCCAATTCTTCCTTAAAATTTTGCTTATATTTTGGATTTAACTGGTATGGTCACTACTTAATGGGGCATGCATTTGGTTTTAGAGTGATTTTCATAACTCCCAAATATCCTAAAATTCCCTTGAGCTATGAAAATGTCATGGGAAATAGGTCTTGATATTCAGTCAATAGTTCCACAAACTTTCCCACTGTGTCAACATCCCAATAATCTCCTATTTTGGCCATCTTGGGCTGTTCCTCCATCCCAATTTTGACTTCCTTTAGCTTGCATGCCACCCAGGGAATTCAAAAAGCATTGGTTGGGGCCATATAATTTGAAGGAGAACACTGATGGAAGTGCGGTGCACTTGGCCATGTTGCACGGCGAGAGTCTTCCGGGGTACATCAATGGAAGCCAAATGAAGTTGTATAGGGATAACCATTTGCCTACCAAATGACTATATGGCCAGAGAAATGAAGTCCACTTCTCTGTGAACTATGCAGAGGGCATACGCAGGTAGGTGAGACATGGGTGCAGAGGTTGTGCGCGGCAGGAAAAAATGGCCATTGGAACAGTAACTCTGGGTGAAAAGTCAATTTTACCATTGGATGGAGCAAGTTTTCTGCATTTAATGAGGATGTATTAAGGGATTTTTAACCACTTTTATAGGGATAAGGTGCCATTAATGAAGTTTCGACTGTTTTTACCATGAATCACCTATAAAAGTGAGGAAGTGAGTCAGATTTCATTCCTTTGTTGTTTAAGGGAATTGTGCCCTGTAATTATCCATGTGAATTGTATGTCAGGCTGTGAGACCCCCACATCCGACATGAGTAGCCATAAGTTTATTTTCAAGCCCAGAGTGACGACCACTCACCCCACTGCAAAGAGAGTGCAGTCTGAGGATCATTTTGTGCCGCTTACGACATCTACTGAACTAGGATCCAATGACATACATGAAGTTGTCCCTGAATTGTAGGAAGTCATATCCACACCTACCATAGGAAAGGGAAAGATGAACAAGGGATAATCCTCAAAGTCACAGACATTGCCTAGGCAGATCTCGTCCCTACGCCAAGCATCAAAGGATAGGTCTCTGATAGGTGACCTGACAAAGAGACCTGTGAGTGAAACTGAGGAGATCACGCTCTTTCTCAAGCCCATCTCATGAATCCCAAAGTATGTAAGGTCACACAGACCATTGGTAAAGGTACCAAAGGATTTGGACATGCTGCACGATTACGTGAAAATTCCATTGATCCCAGAGGTAGTCACATTAGAGGGGGATTTTTTGGGACGATCCATGTAATAAATTTTAATTTCTATGTTCTAGAGGACAAGAAGACATTCCCCAAATTGGCACCATAATTCTACCTAGAGCGCGTTGTATATGTTGGGGTCTTGAAAGTAGAGCCCATGCCTTGGGCGCATAGGTTGAGTAATGCTGGAATTCTAAATATGTTGAGGATTCCTCACTTTGGAAGATATCCCATCATGGATATATGTGTGTGCCAGCTGCTGGCGTTGGTGCACGATGGGTGCCTTTGGATCAAGAAAATAATTCCAATTGATGCCACATTGATCCACCAGATTAATGGTCTGCCAAAGAAGGGACCCAACCCCATGGCTAATTATGGCAAGAGAAAGGAGCTGAAAGTGGTTGCAAAGGTCAAGAAGGACTACAAGGTGGGACGAGATACCAAGGGCTTCCTAGTACATTTTCTTGAGGATCCAACAGTGCACCTTGGAACCTTAGTGTTGGGTTGTAACATGATGCGTAAATTCAAGCCTAATGTGGTCCCTGTGCACGTCATCGCACTGGTCGGGCAGTGCGAGAATGGAATAATTTTTAATTGGTCACAATTCCTCTACACTGATTTCTTGGAGAACGTGCATGAGGCGTAGGAAGAAGGAAAGAAATTTTTTTATTCATGGTTTCTCCTGTTAATTTCTCTAGATGCGTGGGAGATGCCAAAGAGCACAGTCCTCCTGGATGTAAAACCTGGTGTTTTTGAAGGGGCGTGCTATGCCAATTTGAGGGACTCAACAGACCGAAAGCACGTAATGGAGAATAATATATTTTGGGTCTTATTCAAAGGAGCATTCGCCATAGTTATCCACTCGTAGCCCAGGTTGTCCCCTGCTATGCACAGTAAGTAAAAATCCATTGTCAACTTCAAGGTGTCGATGCACAACATTCAAATCTGGTTGCAAAAATATCCAAGATGGTACAACCTGCCTTACATGGTGACAGAGGCTGAAATCGATAAGGTCATTGCGACTTGGCCTGATGCATGGAAGATTGGGCTAAGCTCCACCTAGCCTGTCAAATCCTCAACATCCAATAAAGAGACAACATATGCCACTAAGGAAAAACAATCAGAGAAGGAAACTGAGCTGGAGTAGGACATTGATCTTGGTGGCACAGATGGCCAACATGGTATGGGAGCCGAGTCCCCCAGAGGTACCAAGCGTGACGCTGAAACCCCCAAGGGTGCAAGAAAGAAGTGGAAGGGATCCAAGATGGGAGGCATGAAGGAATTCACCCTCACAGATGATGACTTGGAAAAAATCACAAATGTATTTGCATCTACCTCCAAGGATCGGTGGGCTGCACTCGAGGAGAAATATAGAGCTGCAGTAGAGACATTGCAGACTGGGTTACAGGTCCTTGAGGTAAAATTCGACAGCATTTAACTGAGCTTGACTTAGGCAAGGCCGGATCAAGCGAGCATGAGCACCAATATGATTATCAACACAACATATAGTCGGATCTGACCATTCCCTGAAGTCGTGGTTATAATGGAACAACCTGCCTTGCACGCACAAGTCCAAACATGTTCAATTGTTGGAATCGACATGTCTATGATTCCCAGCAGGAAGCTTAATGCTATACATATGATCATCACAAATGAGCTGTAGTGTCATGAGGCATGCATGCACCATCAACTCACAAATGTCGAGGAGAAGGTTCCGGCGTGAATGGAGGATTCTCTGCAAGCGCAAACAGCTTAGCAGGAAGGGGTAAGCCAGCTTGTAAAATTAGAGAATTTGATCAATCGACTTTGTGGTTACCTTCCTAAGGTTGCCATCCCTGCTTCTGCTATACCTCAAGCCAAGGTCAAAGTTATAGCCGTAGCCTTGAAGGCCTCTCACTCCCAAGTGCAAGCAGTTAGGGAAGAATTTGAGCAGTAGATTTCGGAATTATAAGGAAATCTCCAACCAGAAACTCCACTGGAGGTGCAAGTGCAATGCGCTGCCTTAGTCAAGGAAGCTTCACCAAGAATTGAACAATAATCACGAAGGGTACTGAACTCTTAAACGCAATGATGGGCTGTGTACTTCGTTACAGACCGATCCACTTGTCAATAAAATCTCACAGGAAGTGTGCGCTGAGGAGAAGACGTTCGATGAGCTTCAGGAGGTGCTGCCCACACTTGTGCCTACTCAGATAATAGCATGATTGCAGACGAGCCAGGTGTTGCACGACGAGGTTGAAGACCTGCAGCGAAAGAAGCACATCTTGACCACCCACATGAATTCATGGGAAAACAAAGCAATTAAGGTATCCCAGGACTTAGATGTTGCTATCAAGAATCTAAGCTAGACATACCAAAGTATCAATCTTGCAGGAGAGGGGATTACCTCTCAGAAGTTGGTGGATATGGCTTAGAGTGTTGTTGATCAGAGTGTGGGCATCCTGGCTCCCTTCACTGCCACCATCGTGGAGCTAAAGACCAAGATGAAGACCCTAGCGCCTCTGTAACTCGGGACGAGTCACAAGATTGTGTTGGGGGATTGTTGGAGCATGGTCCCTTAGGACCACATTTTTGGAGTAAATAATAGTATATTTTGTAGTTTTGAGATGTGCACACTGAGCAATGCAGAGTCAATGAGCTTTGCGATGGTTCAAAGTCCCTTCATGAGTTGTAATGGGCTAAAGGGTAAATCTTAGAGTCTCAAACCACAGTTCACGGACCTTAGGATGAGCGCAGGCTAAGTTATAAGTAGAAGTCTAGATCAAGTTGAATAAGGTAGTTTTTTTTGGAAGTTGTTTGTATGTTTTGATGAATGATTGAGCTCTGAAGCAAATCTATGTAAGCATCTGTGTCTTAAAGGCTCTAGTTGGTTGTGTGTGGACCCCGCTGGTTGTGTGCATGAGTACATCTGAAGGATTGTAAGGGTTTTGTGAATTGTTGATGAATAAAGGCCTGTTTTGATAACTTTGTGTACCAAATGCATCTATGATTTGCTTTATTATTTTTTTCTTCATATGGTTTATGTGTACCGCATTAAAGATATATTATCGGTGATTGGATCCATTGCGTACCTATTTTATTATTGACATGAATGGTAATTGCATAGATCTATTGCTATAAGAGTTTAATATCACATTATTAGAAAAGCTAAAGGGATTGTGGATATACTGTATGTGCGTGCACATAGGATTGACTGGTGATAGTTAACCTAGGGTTTCTGATTAAGGTTTCTGGTGTGTAAGTCAGTTTGTTTATTAAAACAAATATGAATCTGCCCGCTTCATTTAATTCTATCTTAGGGTGTGGAAACTTGGTTCTAGCCCCTCCCCATACTACTTTGGGTGAGAATTTGGCCTACACAAGCAAGTCATTGCCAAAAGAGCCAGTAGTAAGAGGGTTTTGTTGGTTACACGCTAACTTTGAACCTAGGTCAAGACCCCTCAAGCCAAAAATTTCAACTTAGGCTAAACCGCTAGAGGTTGTGATGAAGCTTGACGCATCACCCATCACTAATACAAGTATATGAGTGCAAAAGATTCAAACTCAGTTGGTGAGCTTGCATATGGAGCTCCAGGATCTAAAGAGGGGAAAGGAAGTTTTCCCGAGGATGAGAATGTAGGTCTACTGTACCAAATTCAAAGTGGAGGGTCACTATAAACAACATTTCCCTACTTATAAAGACTATTTAAACACTAGGATGGGTTCCATTGAAGCCTGGATCAAGAGCAGGGCCAAGTGTAGGGCCTAGTCTACAATGTATCCTCTATGAATTTGTAAGCCAACATTCCATGGAATTTTGTCATATATTGCATAAATTTTTCAAATCTCTAAAGCAACTCTTCTATAAATTTTGCAATTCGGTAGGGCACAATGAGCAACATTGTAAGAGCTATGACCTGATGATGCAGAATAGTCCTGGAGCGTATCAGATGCAAGTAGTCGGGTGCGAAGCTTCAGGTTCGTCGGTCGCGCGAGAAGGTTTCCTAGGCCGAGGAGGAGGCACGGGTCATGGGTGAGGGAAGATAATATGCTATAAATCTAGACAGACTAGACATTTTTTCAAGAATTGTCAGAATCCCACAATAGCTTCCTATAATTATTGTCAAGAATTTGGTCATGAAATTGAAGAGTTTCCTATTTTGTTAACTAAAGTGCAAGAAAAGCATGACCAATAACCGAATCATAATATCCAAATGATGAGGGTTGAACCATGCTAAGCCAATCCAATAATTAACATAGTAACACATAGCGGTGTGTATATCGGAGGAAACCTCGCAAAGGGAAGAAAGGTTGTGACAGAGACATAGGTCAGTAAGGCTGAGGATAAAAATGTTGGCTTCAATGTGCAGCATATGATCAGGATTTATGCAGGAACACAATGAAATAGATAAATACACATAAAAATATATATGCAGGAGAAATAAAAATTCATTTCATTAATAACAAATAACTGAAATATTCTTATAGATAGAATGGAAATAAACTAGCTAGGTAGCTTATCTCTAAGAAGACTCTGTGGTGACACGTGCCTTTGAACTATGTTACAATGAGGCTCGAGGGCCTATTTATTATTGAGAAATAATGGAAAACCCTAAACATCCAAAAAACTAGCCCTAGGAGATGAAGTGCCAAAACTATGGGCCCCAGTTGGGTAAATTGGTACATCAATCTTCCCAGGGATGCCACTTTGGCATACAATCATCTTTTGATGCACAAAATACCTCATTAGAAATATATATATGAGGAATACATATTTTTATGTGAGCAACATTGAAGAAACTTTGACGTTGCTCCCAATTTTTCCAAAAATGTCGTTTAGGGCCTCAAAATGGCTCCAGAAGTTCAGGACCCGAAAAAACTGCTAAAAATATTAAATTGTGCTACAATTAAGGAAACTAAAAAACTAAAAGAAGAAATGGTTTGGCCCCAAGTGGAATATGCAGGTGGCCACCACTATCCACCTAGATCATTTCTCCCCCCTTAGGAAGAAATGGTCCCCATTGCGTTGATTTTCTCCATGGGTTGAGGAAAAATCTGTTGAACTTGGTCCCAGGTGAACCATTTTCCTTCATGCAGGAGTTGGCCAGCTTTGACAACATGATATAGTTGGATTTTCTGCTGGTGATTGTTCTTGATTTGCATGTCCATGATGTGGTCCATGGTGGCCTATTCCATGTAGTCTTAGTTTAAAACTTTTGGTGTGAGTTTTTCTGTAATGTCGAAGGTGTCCAACAGAGGTGGGAAGTAGGGCCGAAGGCAATCCACATTGAATGCTAGATGCAGACCAAGGAATGGTGGAATACTTATTTCGAAGGCATTTGTCCCTACAACATTGGTGATAGTGTATGGACCATATCGTAGCTGGAAAAGCTTATGGTGGGGTCCAGCGAGGCACACCTTCTGCAAATGTATCTACACTTTATCGCCCACATGGAAGTTGTGTGACACCTTATGTTGATCATGTCATTGCTTGTACTTAGCATTAGCTATGTCCAATATGTCATGAACCTGTTGGAAGATGTGCTAAATGTGCTCAATGAAGTTGTTCACCTTGTCAGTTTCAGACTGGACATGAGCCGAATCGGTCATACTAGTCAAAAATGGCGTGGCTACGTCAATGGGACATAGTGACTGTGTAGTATCCCAAAATAGGGAATTTCTATAACAATAAGAATGCCTTAAGATGTTCCAAAGTTGTAAATGCAGCAATGTAAGAACACATATTGGAGTATTAGCGTTATATCAATAGCTAAAACATGAGAAGATCCAAATAGCCATAAAATTGATCTTATAGCAGCAAATGTATACAAATCGTTGAGGTAATGATCACTCAAGCTAGGCAATGCAAGCCTCAATAGAACATGTACAAGAAAATGAAGAACACTGCTACATATGGAAAGCCCAAGGCTATGACTGCGCAATTTATAGGAGGCATTGCTACAAAAATAATTTCAATACATAGATATGGAAATGTATGGCTCAAAAAATGTGGGGAGAAAAGCTCTAACCCCTGAAAAACAATATCAAGTCAATCCTAGAAGGATTGGCTGAAATATACAAAATGGAAAAAATTTCGGAGTAGCAGCTACAACTCAAGAACTGGATGGAGATGGCTGTAGATGATGCACAAGCTAAATAAACCCCTTCCAATGGATCTTTCTAGTGAAAGGATGATCCTAACACTGAAGATCTCACCCCCCAAACAAACATTGCAACCCTCACTACAAATATACATTGAAAATAACGCAGTCAATGAAAGGGACTGCGCTGTAGATGATGGAAAATGGTTGGTTTGATGCCAAAGATGATGGGAATCAGCTCAAATGCTCCCTCACTGACCTCCAAAGGAAATAATGCTTCCTCCTCTGAAAAGTAGCTCTGGAAGTGGTGTTGTAGAACCTCCACTGCAACACCCTACAACACAATGTTATACTTCAGTAGAAATAACGTTGTAGCTGAAGGAGGTGGCTTGGCCTTGATCCTGGATGTGGACAAATTAAGTGCAAGCTCCCTCAAGAGGCCTCTCAAGAAAGGAGATGGGATTCCTGCTCGGGAACACCCGATGCTAAGCAGCATAGCAACCCTGATGAACAGTAAGAGAATGCACAAAGTCTAAATAGACCATAAAATCAATAATCCATAAAATGAATAACTATGGCTGCCTTGCCCTCCTTTTAAAAAAGTGAAAGCCCTCTCACCATGGGTCCCACTCATTAGGGTTTCCTCCACCAAGGAATCTTCCTCCCATTCATATTGCGCTGTCTCTCCAAGTGTTCTTTACCTCCTATCCCAACACTGTTGACTTGGTCAAACTTGACCTTGTCCACATGCAAATGTCCTCTTTCACACATGAGGGTGTGAAATCCAGCTCCTATGATGATCCCTTTTCACACTATGAGGGATTTTATTCCTATTTCTTAAATGTATGGACCTCCTTACCCATTTATTTACCTCCTATGTGTAAACAACAAAATTTAATATTCCATTTAGCTGTGTACTAAAGTGGGAATATTACAGTCCTCCCCTCCCAATTGTTTCTTGTCCTCAAGAAACTACAAAAGATAAAATAGAGGGGCCTTCTTGAGACATGAGGTCTAATATGAATTGGGATCTACCATCCCCATATGAATCTCCCATCCCCAAGCAATCATCCATACAAAATGAGTTACCTCCCAACATGGTAACTCCTGAAAAGCTTCCTCCACCTTTGGCTCATGCAAAGTAGGTGGGTTGAAAATCTTCTCATGGTAGAAAAGGTAGCCTACCCCACACTATCCTCCTCTCCACTTATGATAAGTGTAGAGTTTTTTCTGATCTTGGGCTGCAATAATGTTTCCCTAAAGTGGCAAGAAGAAGACTAGACCTCCAAGGATCTCCCCTCCAACGCTATGAAACATGCTGGCCCAAATCATTCCATATATGATGAGTTGGAAATCACCATCATATGGCATCCAATCAATCTCATGGCCCACCTCATGAAAGAACAATTTTTTTTCTATGGTGGCCATATCACCTCCCATGCTCCCATTAGAACATGCAATGCAAACAATGTGGGGAATCTCTCCCCCAAGGGACATATCCAACCAATGTGTCACTCCCCCAATCATGCTCCCAATGAAAATAAGAGCAACAACAACATAAGGAACTACAATGAGAACCATACTTGCTGCCATATGTAGCAAGGGAGAAGGACAATGGTCCCTCAAATGTAACCAAAGTAGTTTGACCCTCAATCGCAATAGAGAGTGACAAAAAGGGTGGTTTCTCAACCGCTTGCTTGCTGTCCCACTCTCCTCATATGTTTGGAGAAAGTGAATGATGTATGGTACAAAGTGAGCATGTTATTCATAATATATCTCCTCCCCAAGTCCTCCTAGGGAGTGGTCATCAATACTACTCATGGCCTCAAGTAGACCATAAAGTCTAGAAGAAAGAATGCTCCTCCTTGGAGCAACATCCTGCACATGTATGGTTAAGGGATGCATATATACATCATACAAGTCATTATGAAAACAAGCAATACCCTTACCATATGTCTTTCTCATGAAAATGGAGTGGCTCATAGATGAGCCTCCTCTCATCCTCAAAGAGAAAAGAGGTGGATGTGCTAACTTTTCCAAAGAATTATGTACCTTCTCCATCTCCACATGATCCATGCATCTCCTCATATGCTGATACATCTCCTCCTCAAAGCCTTCCCAAAAATACCCCACCATGATGGTGTGGTATGCCCTCATAGAATAAGTGTGGCTGAAAGGAAATCTTCATGAGCTCTTTGTAGCAACTTCTCCTTGAGCTTGGAAGCTCTAGGAAAGAAGATCCTACTATGATAGTAGATGAATCCATCTCTAACTTAATATCCCTCCTCGTGCAACTGGTCATCCAATATCATGCAAGTAAAAATATCCTTGGAATACTCTACCAACAGCTGGGAGTTCCAATATGGATCTATCCTCCATAGTGACAGCGTTGATAATCTCCTATTAGTATGAATATTTCGTCGTAAAAGACCACTTTAGCTACACATAACAAATAGCCCTAACATAAATTATGGCTGCCAAATATCTTTAAACCTGCAATCAGGTGATCCAAATAATGCTTCACAAATCCAGATCTAAGCATAAAAGACATTAAGAAGATAAAGTAAAATGTGGCTCCATGCATCCAATAGACAAGACAAGAATGATGTATTTGAAAGAATTTTTATATTATATTGAAAAGGGGCACCTGAGAGGAAAACAAGAAAGGTGTTTTCCGGTTCTCTTCAATGGGATGGGTTCTGGACAGTCCTTAGCATTTCAGATCTAAAATCTCTCTCTCTCTTGTTGGTGTAGAAAACCGAGGCAAACATAGAACTCAATGGGAGCTCACAAGGCAAAAAATGGGGAAAATGTGACCAAGTGTATAGATCCAGAGTGATCTAATGAAATCAAAGGTGACTAATGAATGGGGAAAACCCTTCTATTTATAACAAAATATTAGGGCGATCTAGAACTTGGTGCATGAATAAAATATTATTAATCAAATTCTAGAACCACCTTTTAGGTATATTTTATTATATTTGTTGGAGGGAAAAGGATTTTTGACTTGGTTCAATTCCTTTATTTATAAATAATAAATAAATAAATGATTTATTTACTATTTTAAGGAAATGGTGGGAATATAATTAAATAAATAATGATTTATTTAATTATTTATAAATGATTTAGCCAAATTTAACTAGGAATATTATTTAAATAGGATTTAAATAACTTATTCCTAGGAAATAATCAAATAAGTAAGGCTTTATTTAATTGATTTCCTTGTTTTGGGTTTAATATGACCAGGAAATATAAAAAAATATAGATTTGTTTATTATTTCCTTTTGGGGTTTCCTGTTTAGACCATAAACAACTTAATAAAGGCGTTTTACTAAGTTATTTCACATAGTGAAAGCAATTTTACTTAGGGTAAAATTGGTCTTACATGGTGTACTTGGGTTCATCTAATGATAATAGGTTAGATGACCAAAAAATGGTGTAACAGATTTCCCCCCAAGGTACGAGTGTTAGGAGAAAATCGTATGACCAAAGTACGTTCTAAGAACTCAATCACTAGACATCAAGAGGGAAGTCAGAGAGAGTAATGTAAGGTAGTCTAATGTGCTAAAGGACTAGACCCTGAGGAGACGAGACTTACAGGTGCAACAAGTCTCTAGTTTATGAAGTGGTACCTGTGCGAAAGGAAGCGGGGGAGGCATACCTATGCCCGCCGAGACAAAGTATAAAAGAATAGTATGTTCAGTAAACAAGGAACCGAACTATAAAGTACATGCTGGCATAAATACGAGCCAGAAAATAGAATGATGAATCCCACATACATGTTGTGCCTGGAATAACCACCAGGACTCATACAATAATATTTTAGTACATGAGATACAAATACACCCCAAATGCCCCCTATACACGGGGAAGGGCTCGCAAAATCTGACTGATACATGCAAATCGAAAAGGCACTGCAAGCGGCTGAGGCTGACATCATCAAATGTAAGGAGCTGCATCAAAGGTTGAAATGAAGAAGTCATCTGGGCATGTGGGGGGCTACCTGTAGGGCCACCCCCTCATGAGGGTTGAGACATCTCACACACACCCGGGAATCACCAATAGCTGCTTCTGCATCGCTGGACCATCAAGTATACGGACCGCGATCATGTGGACAGGAGCTTGAAGTAAGGTACACTACCCTCGGGACCTAGCTTCTGGAGTAAATGAGCTGATGTCGACAAAAGGAGGTCTACCATAGGTGAGGCAATAAGGGGTCCCCAACTAAGGCGCGAGAGAAAATAGTGGAGCGATTAGCATACGGACACTAATGATGATGATAAAATGAGGGATACTGAGTACCGGATGGACGAATTCCCTTGTTAGAGCATAAAGGGCATGAATGGATTGGCAGCGACTGACACAATATCATGAGGGATAGGGGACAATGGTACTAAACGCCATAATGTGCAACATGAGAGAGGGACCAAGCAATGAAGAATGGAGGACTATAGCGGGATACGAAGGGACGCGAGATAGACTCTGTGACTAATGATGACTCAACTCGGATGCTCTAAACAAGGGAAACTCGATGTTGCTGCCACATAGTAAAGGTCCAATGGGGAACCATAAAAACATGAGGACAATAGGGTATCTCATGACGAAAATCAACACGAACAAAGACAAGTAAGGAGGCAAAGTGGTGCCCCAAGTACAAGTGTTGTAAGTGGAGACATTCGATTTGGAGGAGAGGTAAATAGAAACTTCGTGGACAAAATGTGTCCTATTGAAGTATCAAAACATGAATAACTAACAGATACCCATTTGAGTTCTCGGTGAGAGCTTTCCAACGGTGTAGACGGTGTGTCAAACGGGGCTACGGTTTGGTCGCAGCGGGCGAAAGAAAAAACAGGGGTTTTTCTTCTAATAAGGCATTTTCCCTCAAAAATCATTCATTTTCTTGTGCAGCTGTGGTGAATGTGGAGAGCAGAGAAAGCCCTAAATCTTGCGGCGACCGTAGCAGACAAACCGACTGTTGGAATCGCGATCCGTGAGTTGTATTTAAGAGGCCTAATCCTACTCTTTGTTTTTGATGGATTCAAAGTTCAGATTAGGGTCTTAAATCTTAGTAACTGCTCCTACTTAATCATTACGGCCGGGTCACACTTTTTGGGGCAAAAAATGTGACCTGGGACGCAGGTTTAGGCCTTAAAAGTGTGACCTGGCCCAGGATTTGGCCAAAAAGTGCGACTTGTTAGATGGAGGTTTTTGAGTGCTGGTATGGGCTGAGATTCAGTTTTGGTGTGAGTGAATGTAGTTTTGCTTATCTGTAGACTGACAAAGATTATGGTTTTGTGCAGATATGGCAGATATATGAATCAAGTGGAGAGAAAGAGACCTAGGTACATTACAGATGAAAATCCAAGCGGATCAGGGTGTCCGTCGTGCATTGGCTAGGTTTGGGGTTCTGAAATTTGTGGAGAACCCTTTGATGAGGGCTGGGGAGCCCTTGTTGGCCCGAATTATCAGTTATTGGGATCCAGATCATGAGGTGTTCTTAGTGTAGGGGCACAGGATTGAGCTGACAGTCCAGGATCTATATTTCCTGACTGGTCTCCCACCATTAGGGATGGTGGGAAATACACAGCCAGTGTTACCGCAAGGGCGTACCATCATGGATTTCGTTGAGTGACATTGTCGATTAGGTGTCCGAGTCAAAGGGACTCGGATATCGATTAGGGATCTAGAGAGGTTGGAGACCCGGGCAGTGGCAGCAGCAGTGTTGCAGATCTTGGGCAGCTAGGTGTTCCATCACATCACTGGAGGGCAGATGATGATTGTAGAGAGTGTGTTGGGTGGGACCTTCAATGGGTGGGCCCAGATGATGTTGGTGTCGGTGAAACGACAGCTGTCACTATGTAAGCGGCAAGTGAATCATGATTGTGCTTATGGGACTGTATTGTGCTCCTTCTTTTTTGAGAAGATCCCAACCTTACGACCTCGTGTACAGCTACCTGATGGGGGTCTGAGAGAGCCCCGGATGCGTCGGTGGGGACGAATACTGTGTAGAGGAGGAGGAGGGGTAGTCGGATGGGTGTTCCGACCAGAGTTCTTCGCCCATTGGGATCAGATGCCATTGTACATAGACGGCTGTCCCTATAGTGGGATGAGTTGTTGGGGAGATCTGGACTTGCCACTTCCGCCTGGTCAAGTATGGGGGCCTGATGGTAAGTGACAAGTAACTAATCTGTTATGTGCATTGTAAAGTTTGTGAATAGTATTCATGGTACTGATCCTTATACTTTTTGGAATGCAGATATAGCTCCAGTAAAACTGGCCGGATATATGGGACGACCTGCAGCAGCTGGAGCTACAGGTGCAAGTGGATCAAGAATAGCACAGAATGAGGATATGGCCACTATGTTGGAGGACATTCGTCGTAGATGTGAGGGGCTATTGACTGGTGTGTCGGAGCATGGTTGGTAGGATTTAGACGACCAGTACATAGGGATATGTATTGGGCTACCCTCGGAATGGCGAGGTATCATGCGACGCATGGCGATGGCCAGTCAGACTGTGCATGATCTACGAGCTGCGGGAGCAGATCCATTGGCTCGGGATCCTCCAGAGAGTGACTAGATGTAGGGCAGGTGGTGCCCCCCAGTGTGTATGTAGGGGCAAGTGGTGGCCCCCAGTTTTGTAGTTGTGTTTTTGTAACATGCTATGGGCATGTCATATGTTTCAGAGTAGATGGACTCTAAAAAACATGTTATATGATATATATTATGTATATGCATGGTGTTAATGGTGTGAAATTTTATTGTCTTGTGTGTGATAAATGCTAGTCTAGAACATGATTTGCAATTCTATCTACATAGTGATTTTGACTTCTAGGTACAGGGTTGAAAGTAATGAATCTAAAGTCACGTATAAAAAGTTTCACTCGTAAATATTGTCTAAACAGGATAGGGTTATGCACACGATAGACACCATTGAGTTGTAAAACAAGAACCAAGGAATCTAAATGAACGTGCAGATGGAGGATGCGATGAGATAGGGCATCGGCTAAGAGACCACGTACTGCATCATATTTGGCCTGATTATTGGTGGCATTACCAATGCAGACCCCATTCGAAAGAACGAGGGTATGCAAGGGAGTAAAGATCGCCTAGGCGGCTGAAGCGAGATTCCGGGAGTAGCAAATGGCCCCATCAGCATAACCAATATAATGTGTGGATGAGAGGTCCAACAGAATAGTGTCAGAAGACAAAAAATTGGAGGAAGGAGAAGAATGAGGGCAGCGTGATTATAGGGTAGACATCAAATGGCCGCTATGGGAGGGAGTAGTCTGGCTAGGATAGCTAGGACTCATAGATCGACTAGAGGGTGATGAATGAGAACGAAGGGAGGAAAAGCGAGAGGTCATGCTGCGATGGACATCATAGATGCGGATGGTATCCTCCTGGTGATGAGAGGAAAGGGAGAGGTCGAGGAAACCACATGATGCTGCAAAGCTACCTAAATCATCAGCATGGGAAGAAATTTGTACATACGGAGCGTCACGGGGGATGATGGAAGAACAATTAAAAATATGGTCAAAGCATGTAGAGCCCAAGAATGTTGCTGAAGGGGAATCAAGCAAAACAGGTGGAGTGGATTCGGAGGGAATGTACTCTGAGGGTCATGCGGATGATGATAGGTATAGAAGGGGGGTAGCAGGTTCTGACATCTCAACATCGGGGGGAGGAATTTCAATGGTAGCGGGGGGATCCTCGAGTAAGCCTCATGCATACTGAGCAAGGATGGGGGAGGCAGATTGATTTTGTTCGACCTCATATTCGCGAATGACCTCTAAAGAGGCTCGGTAATGTGTGAGGTGAGGAAAATGGTGGGAATAATGGTCGTGGAAACCACACAGAGCATAGGGTTTGTTGGTGTGAAGATTATTTGGGTTCTTGGCTACGGATGAGGAAGAAACAGAGGTTTCAGGGACCGTAGATTCAGGGAACGCGACCTTAACCATGGGTTGGATACGGGGCAACTCAAGACAAGTATGGGTGGCATGACCGACACCATCACACAAGGCATAAGGCTTGGAGGGTGGAGGAGGGGTAGGGTCAGGTGCGGTGGCTGTGTATTTGGATGCCCCCTTGCGAGTTTTTTCATTTCTTTCCCGTAGCTGTCACAGCAGGAGAAGGGTCCTATTGAGGTGCAGGTGGCACTGTGGCAACAGGAACTGGTTTAAATGGTGTCAAAGCAAGGTATGGTTTGGGGTGAGCTGGTGGGGTAGCGGCTGGAGATTCAAGGTACCAGACAGGAATGCCCAGGGTCAAATTAGGGAGGGAAAGAGTGGCCATGATGGGGACCGAATAGACTCCGGGAGGGGGAGCGAGGAAGGGTATCTGACCAGCGGGGTAATGGCTAGGAGGGACGGCGCCAAGATGGATAAGACTTGGGGGAACCAACCCAGGAAGGTAGAGAGGCTCATGGGTACTAGCTATAGGGGAAGGGCCAGTAGGAAGAGGTCCAGTTGGCGATGGCGAAGGGCTAAGAGCAGATGGCGGTGGGTGAGGTTGAGGTTGTTGACTAGCCGAAGAGGGCCGCGTGAGGTCGGCCCAAGAAGATTGCATCATGCAAACATTCGCTGAGCTGGGACCAGAGACAAGAGGAGGAGGAAGACCAGGGAAGGTTCCAACCAAGGAGGAGTCTTTATAGACGTCGGGGGAAACACTGGTCAAATAATTGACAGTTGGCTTATTGGCTACGGAAGAGATGATCGACTCGGGGGAAGGATGATATTTTGGCTCATGATATGTCAACTGGTCAATTGTGACTATATTTCCATTATGAAAGAAAAGCATCTTGCGATGGATTGCGGATGGGACGGCCGACATAGCATAGGTGTAGCTATGCCCCAAAATAATTTTATAGTCAAGAGCGGCGTCGATAACTTTGACGTCGACACAAACAATCTTGCCCGCAAGGGTGATAGGATAGTTACGGAAAAGGCTGATGCACTGGGAGGCATGGCCATCCCAGACACGAAGGGTGATTGTGGAAGGGGCAAGCTTAGGAGATCCAATTTGTTTCCAAACTGAAGCGAACATTACATAGGTAGATGCCCCCTCATCAATAATACACCAAACGACGTTGTCATTTCGGATTTTGACTGGGATTTGGAAAGCAACAGAAGCAGGAAGGGGGGGATGGTTTGACTGACGAGCATCGAAAATAATCAATTGGTCATCAGCAGGATCTACAGCACCCACGACAGATAGTAGAGCCTTCTTTTGAGAAGGACATGACTGGAGGAGTTCCAGTGTTGAAATATTAGCAGGAGATTATGCCAGATCATCTACTATGCTATATGAATGGGTAGCCCGGCCAGAGGCAGCATTTCGGCATGATGGGCCCTTAGGAATCTTGGTATGAACCTCAGCTTTGGGTGGAGGGATTTTCAAGGGACCATTGGGTGTCGACAGAGGCTCTGTAGGACCTGAAGATGGGGACTCGGAGATAGATGGAGTGGGAGGAGTGGAGTATTGACGAGAACGATTTTGAAGGTTAAGGTCGATGGTGAGAGGTTGGTCAGAGGCCATCATGAGAATCTGGTAATCGGAGGAACCAAAAGGGGAAGGTTGAGTGGTTACCGGGGCATGAGGTGGTTGAGTCGCCATGAATCCTTGTTGACAGAAAGGATCAGTAAATACAACGGGTTGATAAGTATCCGTATTGGAAGGGATAGTAGGGGAAGAATGTTGTCCCCGCACGGTGGCCTGAGACTCCCACATCTGCCGCATCTATGGTAATAGGGGACAATCATGAGTGTAACGACCATAAACACCGTAACATGAACAGGTTTTTATTGGTGCGAAGAGGCCTGTCCGGCTTGGGCTGGGAGCCCTGTGGCTGGTTAGCGGTGTGAGAATCAATACTTGGAGGATTGGGTCCACGATTACCAGAGGCAGATTGATTTCCTTTCCTCTTTCTTTGGGAAGGAAGAGAATTAGTCGCGCCCTGCTGCACAAATACTTGCCCTGGAGGAGGAAGTAAGTGTGACTGCGGGGGTTGAGAAGGCAACGAAGGGAGAGGTCCAAATGCTGGAGGAGCTGGGACACTAGGATGTAGGTAAGGATAAGGGTTAGGGCGGACAACATTGAGGTAAGAAGGAGGGTGGGTAAAAGGAGGAGGCATGCTGTATCCTAGATACATGCTACCTGGAGGGGGGAAAGTGCTAGAGGTGGTGGCCCCTCCTGGAGGGAAACCATAGCCCATAAGAGGTTGAGCAGCGGTATGTGAAAGAGCTCCAACAATACCGTCGGCAGAGTGAGATACCCCTGGGGCTTTAGCGCCACCGGGTTTGGGGAGGTCAGGAAGGACGGTATAAACATAACCAGATTGAGCATAGATAAGGTCATATTTCAAGGCTATTTGGAGGGTGGATTCTTCTGTTTGAGGGAAATGGGAGGCAACATCTTTGCCAATGGGAGGTAAAAGAGAGCGAAGGAACCAGTGCATATAAACTTGATATTCAAATGGAGGAGCGCGACATAAGCTTATTCTATGCCGCCATTCCTGGACATGAGCAAAAAGGTGAGTCGAAGAGGATTGACAGAAAGAAATTAAAAGCTCGGTACCAGTGTCATATCAGAGAGGTAGCTGGAAATAAGATAAAAAAGCTTGGGCAATGGTCGCAAAAGTGGTATGGGAGGAGGTGGCCTGGTCAACATACCATTTAGAATCTTCGCCGGTAAGCGTGCTTTGGAACAATCTAAGACGGATGGAGTCATCATTAATGGAATTGGAGGAACACCACATATGGAAAGATTGGATATGGTTGGAGGGATCTTCAGTAGCAAGGCCTTCGAACTTGGGAATGTCGGAGGGGAGCTTGGTTGGCATAGCAGGCCAACTAACATCATGGTGGATAGGATCATTGATCAGATGATTGAAGTCGGGGAGACTGAGACCAGCCATATAAGGGAGAAAAGGGGCATTCGAGGTAGGTCCTTTGGTGGTTCTGCTAGTAACAGACCCAGCAGTGGGGTTGCTAGCGTTAGGTCCCGAACTAGACATGGTGAAGGTAATAGGGGGAGAACCAGAAGTAGGGGGAGAACCCGAACAATCAGAAGAAGAGTCGGAGTGCAGACTCGGGGGAGGACTTACTCGATGATGACAGGAAGGAGGAAGTCGACCAACCGAAAATTGAGGTTGAAGGCCAAGAAGTCTCTGGGATAAGCACCTTGGGGGTGCAATGATGACGGGAAGAAGAAAAACCGACAAGGGCAAGGAGGGACAGAATCAATTGAGGTCAATGTCGAAACAAGGGCAGATAGGTGCAGTGTCAATTGATTTTAAAGTCTTTTCCCGGCGGTGTTAACCAGGCTCTTCTTCACTTAGGGTCAGTGTGTGGCGTGTGTTGATTTTAATTTTTTAAACCCAGACGTTTTGAGAGTAAAAGAAAAAGTGTGTTGTGTAACTGAAAATAAATCTGCAAATAACAGTATATAATACTGAAATAACAGAAAATTAACAGCTAACAAGGCATCTATCTAACCGAAGAAGGCGGGTCTCTCAAAACTAGTCTAAAAAGAGGGAAAAAATCTAGTCAAAACACATGGAAAAAGAGGCCGATAAATCTAAGGTCGGGAGGGACAGGGATCTAAAGGATAAGTCTACTAGAAAGAGGTGCAGAGAACATCAAGGAGGCAGAGGCAAGGTTGTTGTAAAAAAAGGGGAAATCAGCTAAAGGGAGGAGGGACGAAGAGTTGGCCCTAGAGGTAAACCCAAACAAAATTATATGAGGTGATTTGAAAGGGATAAGAGCTGATCTAAAGGGATCTAAAAAGGAGGTATCAGATCTAAAAATAAGAAGGTTGAAACTCTAAAAATTTAGACATCTGAAACAGCTAAAACTCGCCCACCAAAAGTGGAGGGTACTAAAGCCCTAAGGGGCAATAATCCCACTTAGTTGAGTGAAACAGATAAGAAAAAGGTCTAAACAGGCTGAGACGTAGGCTAGAAAACACTGACAGAAGCTTCAGACGAACCCAGAAAAATTGCTGGAAAATTGCAGAAAAAGTGCAGGTCGCAGGTTCTGACATGTTTTCAGTCCAGGTCACATTTTTGGGCAAGAAAAGTGCACCCTCCAGTCCGAGTCACAATTTTTGGGCTGATAAGTGCGACCTGCAGATCCAGGTCTCTCAGCGGTAGATTTCAGAAAAAGTTGTCGTCTCAGCTGCGGTTGATGTCTATCACCTGCGCAATAGGGCCAGAAACACACGGAAGTTAAAAATATTATGTTTGAGGGTTTTAGAGGTGAAAAACACCATAAAAATAGGAAAAAAAAAATGAAGAGAAACCCTAGGGTCTGAAATATCTAGATATGCAGGAATATATAAAATGATAGCGGTCGCAAAAGAAAACCCGTGTGGAGTCGTCAATTGTTAGTATGAATCTTTCATCGTAAAAGACCACTTTAGCTACGCATAAAAAATAGCCCTAACATCAATTATGGCTGCCAAATATCTTTAAACCTACAATCAGGTGATCCAAATAATGTTGCACAAATCCAGATCTAAGCATAAAAGACATTAAGCAAATAAAGTAAAATGTGGCTCCATGCATCCAATAGACAAGACAAGAACGATGTATTTGAAATAATATTTATATTATATTGAAAAGGGGCACCTAAGAGGAAAACAATAAAGGTGTTTTCCGGTTCTCCTCAATGGGATGGGTTCTTGACAGTCCTCAGCATTTCAGATCTAAAATCTCTCCCTCTTGTTGGTGTAGAAAACCTAGACAAACATAGAACTAAATGGGAGCTCACAAGGCAAAAATGGGGAAAATGTGACCAAGTGTATAGATACAAAGTTATCTAATGCAATCAAAGGTGACTAATGAATGGGGAAAAACCTTCTATTTATAACAAAATATTAGGGCGATCTAGAACTTGGTGCATGAATAAAATATTATTAATCAAATTCTAGAACCACCTTTTAGGAATATATTATTATATTTGTTGGAGGGAAAAGGATTTTTGACTTGGGTCAATTCCTTTATTTATAAATAATAAATAAATAAATGATTTATTTACTATTTTAAGGAAATGGTGGGAATATAATTAAATAAATAATTATTTATTTAATTATTTATAAATAATTTAGTCAAATTTAACTAGGAATATTATTTAAATAGGATTTAAATAAATTATTCCTAGGAAATAATCAAATAAATAAGGATTTATTTAATTGATTTCCTTGTTTTGGGTTAAATATGACCAAGAAATATAAACAAATATAGATTTGTTTATTATTTCCTTTTGGGGTTTCCTGTTTAGACCATAAACAACTTAATAAAGGTGTTTTACTAAGTTATTTCACATAGTGAAAGCAATTTTACTTAGGGTAAAATTGGTCTTACATAGTGTACTTGGGTTCATCTAATGATAATAGGTTAGATGACCAAAAAATGGTGTAACAGATTGCCCCCCAGCGTGCGAGTGTCAGGAGCAAATCATATGACCGAAGTATGTTGTAAGAACTCAATCACTAGACAACAAAAGGGAAGTCAGAGAGAGAAAGTATTTTCTAGTCTAATGTGCTAAAGGACTAGACCCTAAGGAGACGAGACTTACAGGTGCAACAAGTCTCTAGTTTATGAAGTGGTACCTGTGCGAAAGGCGGCGGGGGAGGCATACCTATTCCCGCCGAGACAAAGTACAAAAGAATAGTATGTCCAGTAAACAAGGAACCGAACTATAAAGTACATGCTGGCATAAATACGAGCCAGAAAATAGAATGATGAATCCCACATATATGCTGTGCCTGGAATAACCACCAGGAATTATACAAGAATAGTTTAGTAGATGAGATAAAAATACACCCCAAATGCCCCCTATACACGGGGAAGGGCTCGCAAAATCTGACTGATACATGCAAATCGAAAAGGTGCTGCAAGCGGCTGAGGCTGACATCATCAAATTTAAGGAGCCGCATCAAAGGCTGAAATGAAGAATTCATCCAGGCATATGGGGTGCTACCTGTAGGGCCACCCCCTCATGAGGGTTGAGACATCTCACACACACCCAGGAATCACCAATGGCTGTTGCTGCATCACTGGACCATCAAGTATACGAATCACGATCATGTGGACAGGAGCTCGAACGAAGGTACACTGCACTCTAGACCTGGCTTCTGGAGTAAATGAGCTGATGTTGACAGAAGGAGGTCCACCATAGGTGAGGTAATAAGGGGTCCCCAACTAAGGCGCGAGAGAAAATAGTGGAGCGACTAACAGACGGTCACTAATGATGATGATGAAATAAGGGATACTGAGTAGCGGATGGACGACTTCCCTTATTAGAGCATAAAGGGCATGAATGGCTTGCCAGCGACTGACACAATATCATGAGGGATAGGGGACAATGGTACTGAAGGCCATAATGTGCAACACGAGAGAGGGACCAAGAAATGAAGGATGGAGGACTATAGCAGGATACGAAGGGACGCGAGATAGACTCCATGACTAATGATGACTCAACTCGGATGCTCTAAACAAGGGCGACTCGATGGTGCTGCCACACAGTAAAGGTCCAATGGGAAACCATAAAAACATGAGGAAAATAGGGTAACTCATGACAAAAATCAACACGAACAAAGACAAGTAAGGAGGCAAAGTGATGCCCCAAGTACAAGTGTTGTAAGTGGAGACATTCCATTTGGAGGAGAGGTAAATAGACGCTTCATGGACAAAATGTGTCCTGGTGAAGTATCAAAAAATGAAAAACTAATAGATACCCATTTGAGTTCTCGGTGAGAGCTTTCCAACGGTGCAGACGGTGTGTCAAACGGGGCTATGGTTTGGTCGCAGTAGGCAAAAGAAAAAACATGGGTTTATCTTCTAATAAGGCATTTTCCCTCCAAAATCATTCATTTGCTTGTGCAGCTGTGGTGAATGTGGAGAGGAGAGAAGGCCCTAAATCTTGCGGCGATCGTAGCGGACAAACCGACCGTTGGAATCGCAATCCATCAGTTGCAGGTAAGAGGCCTAATCCTACTCTTTGTTTTTGATGGATTCAAAGTTCAGATTAGGGTCTTAAATCTCAATAACTGCTCCTACTTCATCATTATGGTCGGGTCGCCCTTTTTGGGGCAAAAAATGTGACCTGGGATGCAGGTTTGGGCCTTAAAAGTGTGACCTGGCCCAGGATTTGGCCAAAAAGTGTGACCTGTTAGATAGAGGATTTTTCAGTGCTGGTATGGGCTGAGATTCAGTTTTGGTGTGAGTGAATGCAATTTTGCTTATCTGTAGACTGAAAAAGATGATGGTTTTGTGCAGATATGGCAGATATACAGATCAAGTGGAGAGAAAGAGACCTAGGTACATTACGGACAGAAATCCAAGCGGATCAGGGTGTTTGTCATGCATTGGCTAGGTTTGGGGTTCTAAAATTTGTGGAGAACCCTTTGATGAGGGCTGGGGAGCCCTTGTTGGCCCAGATTATCAGTTATTCGGATCCATATCATGAGGTGTTTGTAGTGCACGGGCACAGGATTGAGCTGACAGTCTAGGATTTGTATTTCTTGACTGGTCTCCCACCATTAGGGATGGTGGGAAATACATAGCCAGTGTTACCGTGGGGGCATAACATCATGGAGTTCGTTGAGCGACATTGTCGACTATGTGTCCGAGTCAAAGGGACTCAGATATCGATTGGGGATCTAGAGAGGTTGGAGACCCGAGAAGTGGCAGCAGCAGTGTTGCGGATCTTGGGAAGCCAGGTGTTCCATCACATCACTCGAGGGAAGATGATGATTGTAGAGAGTGTGTTGGGTGGGACCTACTATCGGTGGGCACAGATGATGTTGGTGTCGGTGAAACGACAGCTGTCGCTATGTAAGCGGAAAGTGAATCATGATTGTGCTTATGGGACTGTATTGTGCTCCTTATTTTTTGAAAATATCCCGACCTTACAACCTCGTGTACAACTACCTGATGGGGGTCTGAGAGAGCCCTGGATGCATCGGTGGGGATGACTACTGTGTAGAGGAGGAGGAGGGGCGGTCGGACGAGTGTTCCAACCAGAGGAGGAGGAGGAGGGGATCAGATGCCATTGTACATAAACGATTATCCCTACAGTGGGATGAGTTATTGGGGAGATCTAGACTTGCCGCTTCCGCCTGGTCGAGTATGGGGGCCCGATGGTAAGTGACAAGTAACTAATATGTTATGTGCATTGTAAATTTTGTGAATAGTATTCATGGTACTGATCGTTA
Source organism: Pinus albicaulis (assembly GCA_034641835.2). Classification (NCBI taxonomy): domain Eukaryota; kingdom Viridiplantae; phylum Streptophyta; class Pinopsida; order Pinales; family Pinaceae; genus Pinus; species Pinus albicaulis. The sequence continues at coordinate 220,128,355 of CM076578.1, read as the reverse complement.
TACTTTTTGGAATGGAGATATAGCTCCAGTAAAACCGGCCGGATATATGGGATGAACTATAGCAGTTGGAGCTACAGGTGCAAGTGGATCAAGAATGGCACAGAATGAGGATATGGCCACTCTATTGGAGGACATTCGTCGTAGATGTGAGGGGCTACCGACTGGTGTGTCGGAGCGTGGTTGGCAGGATTTAGACGACCAGTACATAGGGCTATGTATTAGGCTACCCTCGTAATGGCGAGGTATCATGCGACGCATGGAAATGGCCGGTCAGACTGTGCGCGATCTACACGTTGCAGTAGCAGAGCCATTGGCTCGAGATCCTCCAAAGAGTGATTAGATGTAGGGCAGGTGGTGCCCCCCAGTGTGTATGTAGGGGCAAGTGGTGCCCCCCAGTTTTGTAATTGTGTTTTTGTAACATGCTATGGGCATGTCATATGTTTCAGAGTAGATGGACTCTAAAAAACATGTTATATGATATATATTATGTATATGCATGGTGTTAATGGTGTGAAATGTTATTGTCTTGTGTGTGATAAATGCTAGTCTAGAACATGGTTTGCAATTCTATCTACATAGTGACTTTGACTTCTAGGTACAGGGTTGAAAGTAATGAATCTAAAGTCACGTATCAAACGTTTCACTCGTAAATATTGTCTAAACAAGATAGGGTTATGCACACAATAGACACCATTAAGTTGTAAAACAAGAAGCAGGGAATCTAAATGAACGTGTAGATGGAGGATGCGATGAGATAGGGCATCGGCTAAGAGACCACGTACTGCATCATATTTGGCCTGATTATTGGCGGCATTACCAATGAAGACCCCATTGGAAAGAACGAGGGTATGCAAGGGGGTAAATATGGCCCAGGCGGCCGAAGCGAGATTCCGGAAGTAGTGACTGGCCCCATCGGCATAGCCAATGTAATGTGTGGACAAGAGGTCTGGAAAAATAGTGTCACAAGACAAAAAAATGAAGGAGAAGAATGAGGGAAGCGTGAGTATAGGGTAGACATCAAATGGCCGCTATGGGAGGGATTAGTCTGGGTAGGATGGCTAGGACTCATAGATCGACTAGAGGGTGATGAATGAGAACGACGGGAGGAAAAGCAAGAGCTCATGCTGCGATGGACATCATAAATGCGGATGGTATCCTCCTGGTGATGAGAGGAAAGGGAGAGGTCGAGGAAACCACATGATGCTGCAAAGCTACCTAAATCATCATCATGGGAAGAAAGGCGTACATACGAAGCGTCACGGGCAATGACAGAAGAACAAGTAAAAAGATGGTCAAAGCATGTAGAGCCTAAGAATGTTGCTGAAGGGGAATCAAGCAAAACAGATGGAGTGGATTTGGAGGGAATGTACTCCGAGGGTCGTGCGGATGATGATAGGTATAGGAGGGGGGCAGAAGGTTCCGACATCTCAACATCGGGGGGAGGAATGTCAATGGTAGCGGGGGGATCCTCGAGTAAGCCTGATGCATACTGAGCAAGGATGGGGGAGGTGGATTAATTTTGTTCAACCTCGTATTCGCGAATGACAACTAAAGAGGCTCGGTAATGAATCAATTTAAATACTTTTATTTTGAATACCTCGATTTATCATTACTTGGAATTCGTGTACCACATGCTCTGACTTCCTATGAACCTCAAGTTATTGAGATCTTCCTGAATGTGTCACTCTTTCATTGAAGTATATATGTAATATTCCTAACTAGCCCAAGCTAGTAGGAATATTCAATGTCATTTTATTTTTATGTTTTATGAATAAAATATAAAGGAGAACAAATAAAAACTCCTAAACATGAGAATAAATCAATGCCCAATGTGAACAGAGTCAAATCAAGGCTTGCTCAATAAAATCCACTTGTATGTGAAACAGGTTCAAGCTATTTGACCGGGTCAACAGGACCAAATCATTAAACAATCCAAATACAATGAACCTCCTAGATGATCAGCGCAATCCTATGAGGAGGTCTTCCATGTGAAAAGGGACAAATGGATGAAGGTGGTTTAGGGTTTTGCAAACCCTAATATTATATAAGGAAGGGAAAGACTCAAGGAGAGGTTGTTGATGATATTTTGATTTTGAGATTGCTTGAGCAACTCAAACTCTCTTGGTTGGTTAGCTAGAGAGAGAGGAATTCCTCTCCTTCCTTGAGGGTCTCTTGGAGGAGATTATGCTGCATTGATCTACTATATGGAATTTTGGCCAAGCTTCACCTTACATCTAAAACGTTGCTCCTGTTGTGGGTTGAGCTGTCCATGTGAGCTGCAGCAAGTGGAATCATATCTATTCAGATCTGAAGAGTTCTATTGCATATTTTCAGTGGGGAAGTCATCTAAACCATTGGCAAGATTGAAATAGTTGTTTTTAGCTCCAGATCATTATCTTGGCATGAGGCCAAAGTTTGCATCACTTCATAATCATATTTAGCTTCAGAGACTACGTTATTTTGCTGGCAAATTTGCAGTGTTTATTTGCTAGCAGTTTGGAGGAGAGATCTCCGGTGAAAGGGCTTCTTTCCTTCACTGAGGTGATCCATGGATTGGCCAACCAATCAATCTAATATTTCAGATATGATCTACTGTGTGATGTATTCTTCAAAAATTTCTGAATTTTACTGTAGATCCATAGTGTAGATCTCAGATCTATTCAGTGTCCTCCACTTTTAGCTGAGATCCCCAAGGGGAATGTACTTAAAAGGAATTTTTGCATATATATCCCATTTAGATCTATCCTTTTGACCTATGATCTGTTGTAGATCTAAAACTTAATGAAACACTGCTTCAGATTTCTGAAAATTACACTGTATGGTTCATTCTCTATTTCTTGTGTCATAAAGCTTGGGTTTTAAGCCTTTTCTTCAAGTGTAGATCTGTATTTTCTAATGTAAGATCTTTGAATCATATTCTCAGCTTTTCATAACATTATCTCTACATAAAATCACCTAACCCTTCATAAAATACGCTTTGTAAGCTTCAACAAATTTATGCACACTCCAAGTCATGGGAAATCAGGGTTTTTAAGCCTAGTTGAGGAAGGAGAAACTTTTTAACTTAGCTATACTTATTTTTTTGAGCTGAAATTAGGAGCATAGGTCCCTCATGACCTAATATAAAATAACCTCCCACCATTTCTCTTTTTTTTACGCATAAATCTAAATACATACGTTTTAGGGCTTAAATCCTCACCTTTCCCCACCTTTTGCCTTATAAAACACTGTATAAAGTTGCTGCTGCATATTTTACTGAGGATTCAATGATTTTAAATATGTATGAGTTATATGGATGTAGCTATAAATTGGTAATAACTCATGTTATTTCCAATCTGTAGTTGTTCCTAAAAAAGGGATATTACAGTGGTATCAGAGCAAGATCTTTGGCTCAGCCTGTGGCTTCAAGCCAAAGTGTTGACTCCCTAAAGGATAAATATTTTAAGCTATATAGACAGATTCTGCAGATGGCCAGGTAGCCTCTAGATCTCATCCTTTTTTTCAAAGGTGACATATCCAGTAAATGCCCCTGCAGTCAATCTCTGGAATAGAATTTTGATATTCCTGTAGAGCAAGGAACAGAGATCAAAATGATGGAGAGGATGAGATCACTCTCATAAATGGTCAGATCTAAGAAGGGCCTCTCCAAAGAGGTAAATTAGAAAAGAGAAAGAAGATGCACCGAGACTCCTAGAGGGTTTCAAGGAGAAGAAAGTTGTAGTGAGACCTACAGAAGGTTTCAAGAAGGAGAGGAAGACCCATGCAATTCCTACCCTCAGAAATAAGATGCATTTTACAGAAGAAACAAGAGCATGGCTCCACCACTTGGAAGAATGACAAAATATGGGATCTCCCTGCTCCTTTTCCAGACCTTGAAGGGTATTGAAGAAGATCTCAAGGAGATTGAAAGGGTGGAGACTTGTACTAGCGCTGGCACAACCTTGGAGGAGCAGCCTTCATGTTAAATGGAGGAGGACAACACAATTGAGGAATAAGCTCTTGCTTCTACATCTCACCAAGGTATGACTAAAAATCTATCTATTTTCATTTCAGCACATTGTATGAAGGGATCTACATCTTTGCATGCTCGTTGATTTAGAGCAACAGATTTGCACTGCGCTGTGCAAACTAATTAAGGAAGAAGAGAGGAACAATTCCTCATTGGAGCATTCACATGGAAGCTTCATTCATGAAGCAATAGAGGGTGGAATGATGGATGGTAGACATCTTGAAGTGAGAAACCCTTTCTCCCTTCCAGATGACCCTTTCTCAATGAGCACACCCGTGCTCAAAGAGAAACTTCTACTTGTAGAAAATCTAGGGCCCCTTTGGCTTTGGGAGGCCATGCATGAGGAGAAGACCTCATGGAAATAATTCATTAGATGTGCACTTCGGCACATCATGGAGTGAAAAGTTCTTCAACAGTTTGAGGAGGATCTTCCCTTCTCACAGGAGCATATAGTATATGGAGGACATCTTCGAATGGATAACATCTCTCATGAATGTGTTGGACATCTCTTGAGCCATGCACATTATGATGGGAGGTTTTTTCCTACCACATATTTGGGTCCTCATAGGGTCAAATTGATTCTCGAGAAGATTGCATTTCAAGATCCCATGAAATGCAGGAATTTGATTTGGGATGATGGTAGCCCTGATGGGAGGAGTACCAAGATGAAGGGTGGAAGGAGACATCCACAAGTGGTTGAGTGGATGTGGATGGAGAGCAAGAATATGGAGAGCTACTTGCAGATCTATGACACTGGGAAGCAGGAGGCTTGGTTGTGTTGGTTGCTCTTGAAAGAGTTTGTTCATCACTCTCTTTCTAAGGGTATGTGGTAGAATACTTGCATCATGGGGCAGCAAAGAGCATGGGCACATTGTGTTGGCATAACATCCTTCATTTCAAATGCCATGTTGTCACTACATGATTTGACTGATGGAAGTATGAGGATGAAGAAAAATATTTTGTTGCTTGGGATGTTCTTGGGAGAGCAAGGGCAAATTTTCTCTCACATTTTTCATGATGTTGCAGGAGTAGAAGATGGCACTATGATAGTGCAAAGGGGTTACTTCTTGGCCTTATATGTTCAAGAAGGACTTTCTTCATGGGGAGGACTTCTCATATGTAGCAGCATTATGGGAGATGCCTTTGACATTCTGCATGTCAAATATTGGAGCTATGTGTGGATGGGAGCCTATTTTCATAGGACAACAGTGTTGTCACTTTGGAGCTGGGATTTATTGATGGAGTATTCCCAGGATCACTTCTCATTCGATGCACTTGGTGAGAAAAGAGGAGGTGAAGAATATGAAGTGGTATATGGAGACATCTATTACTGTGGTGTGCTTTCCTTGACTTAGGTTTCCAAGCATGAGGAGGAGGACTTTCATGCATCACTTGGTTCATTTCCCTTCATGGGAGTGTGACAAACTATTATTGATGATTCATTCATGGGTCCATGTATCTTCTTGCCTCCAACATATGACGAGAGATTTTTCTTGCATCCTCTTACCATATTTTGGCAGTGCATTGATCCACAAGAGGGTAAGCTATTCATTGAGCTCCATGATCTACATTGGGCCAAAATATATGATGGAGACAACCATCTCTTATGTGGCCTTGGGAAAATATGTTTTTCTTACATGTATGTTCATTTGATTCATATGATTAACCATGTAACAAGAAACAATTTGCCATGTATTATTTTGAAGCAGCAGTTTGTAAAATTGCGCTGTGAAGACTTGGGAAACTGTTGGTACTCTCTTGCATCACATAGAACCTTCAGTATTTCCTTATTGATGATGATGATCACGTTCTCACTTGCTGATATGGCTTTTATCTTGATGGGAGACATGATGTTGAGTGAGGCACATGGTTTGGATGTGTCCTTTTGGGAAGTAGGTTCCCACATTTTCTGTAATGCATGTTCTAATGGGAACATGGGAAGATTTGTGGCCACCATGACCAAACACTTGAGCCATGTGTGTGATGGGATACCTTATGATGATACTCTTCTATCCATCACATATGAAACATTTTGGGCTAACTAGTTTTACAGCGTTGGAGGGAGGATCTTTGCAGATCTAATATTCATGATGCCACTTCAGGGCAATATCCTTGTAGCGCAAGATCAGTTTTCACTCTACACTTATCCTAAGTGGAGAGGAGAATAGCGTGGGGTAGGCTATCTTGTCTACCAAATGCAGATTTTCAGCCCACCTATTTTGCAGGAGCTCAAGGTGGAGGAACATTTTCTAAAGTTGCCTTATCTGGAGGTAGCTAGATTCTTATGGATGATAGTATGGGTGTGGGAGACACTCATTGGGAGAAATTTCCCCCATGCTCTTCATCACTCCTACCTTAATGAGGCCATTGAGAAACAAGAATATCACCACTTGCAACTTCCATTTTCTCATGATGTACACCCACTATCTTACACTTGGAGGAAATCATTGGAGGACAGATTCATTGCTTATCATTTTCAGCCATGGTGGGGTCCATTAATGAGGCCACGAGAAGAGGGAAGGAGAAGTTTTGTTCTACGCTACAGTTTCTTGAGGAAAAGAAACATTTTGAAGGGGGAGGACTGTAATATTCCTAACTAGCCCAAGCTAGTAGGAATATTCAATGTCATTTTATTTTTATGTTTTATGAATAAAATGTAAAGGAGAACAAATAAAAACTCCTAAACATGAGAATAAATCAATGCCCAATGTTAACAGAGTCAAATCAGGGCTTGCTCAATAAAATCCACTTGTATGTGAAACGGGTTCAAGCTATTTGACCGGGTCAATGGGACCAAATCATGAAACAATCTAGATACAATGAACCTCCTAGATGATCAGCGCAGTCCTATGAGGAGGTCCTCCATGTGAAAAGGGAAAAATGGATGAAGGTGGTTTAGGGTTTTGAAAACCCTAATCTTATATAAGGAAGGGAAAGAATCAAGGAGAGGTTGTTGATGATATTTTGATTATGAGATTGCTTGAGAAACTCAAACTCTCTTGGTTTTTTAGCTAGAGAGAGAGGAATTTCCTGTTTAGGAATTCCTCTCCTTCCTTGAGGGTCTCTTGGAGGAGATTGTGCTGCATTGATTTACTATATGGCATTTTACATGCTTCACCTTACATCTACATCACTTCTCCTGTTGTGGGTTGAGCTGTCCATGTGAGTTGCAGCAAGTGGAATCAGATCTATTCAGATCTGAAGAGTTCTATTACATCTTTTCAGTGGGGAAGTCATATAAACCATTGGCAAGAGTGCAATAGCTGTTTTGATCTCCAGATCCTTATCTTGGCATGAGGCCAAAGTATGCATCAATTAATCAGCGCAGTTAGCTTCAGCAACTGCATTATTTTTCAAGTATAGTTGCAGTGTTTATTTGCTAGCAGTTTGGAGGAGAGATCTCCGGTGAAAGGGCTTCTTTCCTTCACTGAGGTCATATGTGTATTGGCCAATCAATCCATGTCATATTTCAGAGCTGATCTGCTGTGTGATGTATTATTCAGAAATTTCTGAAGTTTACTGCAGATCCATGGTGTAGATCTCAGATCTATTCAGTGTCCTTCACTTTCAGGTGAGATCCCCAACGGGAATGCACTTAAAATGGATTTTTGCATATAGATCCCATTTAGATATATCCTTTTTACCTCTCATATGTTTTATATCTGAAACTTAATGAAACACAGCTTCATATTTCTGAAAATTACGCTATCTGGTTCATTCTCTATTTCTTGTGTCATAAAGCTTGGGTTTTAGGCCTTTTCTTCACATGTAGATCTGAATTTTATAATGTAAGATATTTGAATCATATTCTCAGCTTCTAATACTATTATCTCTGCATAAAATCACCTAACCCTTCAGAAAACACGCTCTCTAAGCTTCAGCAAATTTCTGCACACTCCAAGTCATGGGAAATCAGGGTTTTTAAGCCTAGTTGAGGAAGGAGGAACTGTTTAAGTTAGCTAGAATTTTTTTTTTGAGCTGAAATTTGGAACATAGGTCCCTTATGACCTAATATAAAATAAAATATCACCATTTCTCTTATTTTTATGCATAACTCTAAATACATACGTTTTAGGGCCTAAATCCTCACTTTTCCCCACCTTTTGCCTTATAAAACACTGTATAAAGTTGCTGCTGCATATTTTACTGAATATTCAGTGATTTTACATCTTTATGAGGTATATGAATGTAGCTCCATGTTGTTAATAACTCAGGTTATTCCCAATCTGTAGTTGTTCCTGAAAAGGGGATATTACAATATACAAGCCTCAGTTTTATAAGAAGAGATATTTGTTATCTTTATCCATGTCACTGAATCCATATCCAAATGGTAGAAAGTCTCCATATTTCAACCTATAAGCATACAAAATCACAAACCACAAAGTTAGCCATATACCTATAACTTATATCATTAACCTTTGAGAGAGCCCTCTCAGGATGAGGAGGCTAAGCCTCAGCCAAAATATTGGTTTGAAATAGTTACACTGATATTGACTTGATGAGCATCCTATCAGGTCCTATTTTGGTGATAACACCATCTTCTTTCATCTCTCTCATGGAAAATCTGGGCATATGACTGCGTTGTGCATCATTTTGTGTGGCTGCATGCTCACACTCATGATGTGAAATCCTAGAGTTTGATTTAGATTCAAACCCTCTTGGAGATTCTATGTACATCTCCCTTCTGATCTTCTTGAGATCTCCTTGAATTCTCTGTACAGATTTAGGAAGAAGCTTTGGGAGCTTCTCCTCCTTCTTTCCTCCAAATAATGGAGTCTTCATCTTCTATTTTCTTGCTAGCATGTTAGCTGAGTTCCACAGGCTGAGCCAATATTATGCTTTGATACCAGTGTAATATCCCAAAATAGGGAATTCTACAACAATAAGAACACCTTAAGATGTTCCAAAGTTGGAGATGCAGCAATGTAAGAACACATATTGGAGTGGCAGCGTTATATCAATAGCTAAAACATGAGAAGATCCAAATAGCCATCAAATTGATCTTATAACAGCAAATTTATACAAATCCTTGAGGTAATGATCACTCAAGCTAGGCAATGCAAGCCTCAATAGAACATGTACAAAAAAATGAAGAACACTGCTACATATGGAAAGCCCAAGGCTATGACTGCGCAGTTTATAGGAGGCACTGCCACCTAAATAATTTCAATACATAGATAAGGAAATGTAAGGCTCAAATAATGTGGGGAGCAAAGCTTTAACCCCTGAAAAACAATATCAAGTCAATCCTAGAAGGACTGGCTGAAATATACAAAATGGAAAAAATGTCGGAGTAGCAGGGCTGAGTAGCAGCTGCCACTCAAGAACTGGATGGATATGGCTATAGATGATGCAAAAGCTGAATAAATATCTTCCAATGGATCTTTCCAGTGAAAGGCTAATCCTAACACTGAAGATCTCACCCCCCAAACAAACACTGCAACCCTCACTGCAGATATACACTAAAAATAACGCAGTCAATGAGAGGTACTGCATTATATATGATGGAAGATGGTTGGCCTAATGCCAAAGATGATGGGAATTAGCTCAAATTCTCCCTCAATGATCCTCCAAAGGAAAGAATTCTTCCTCATCTGAAAAATAACTCCAGAAGTGGTGTTGTAGAACCTCCATTGCAACACCCTGCAACACAATGTTATACTTTAGCAGAAATAATGCTATAGCTGAAGGAGGTAGCCTGGCCTTGAGCCTGGATGTGGAGAAATGAAGTGCAAGCTCCCTGAAGAGGCCTCTCAAGAAAGGAGATGGGATTCCCGCTCGGGAACACCCGGTGCTAAGCAGCACAACAACCCTGCTAAAGAAAAAGAGAATGCACAAAGTCTAAACAGACCATAAAATCAATAATCCATAAAATGAATAACAATAGCTACCTTACCCTCCTTTTAAAAAAGTGAAATCCCTCTCACCATGGGTCCCACTCATTAGAGTTTTCTCCACCAAGGAATCTTCCTCCCATTCATACTGCGCTGTCTCTCCAAGTGTTCTCCACCTCCTATCCCAGCGCTGTTGACTTGGTCAAACTTGACATTGTCCACATGCAAATGTCCTCTTTCACACATGAGGGTGTGAAATCCAACTCCTATGATGATCCCTTTTCACACTATGAGTGATTTTGTTCCTATTTCTGAAATGTATGGGCCTCCCTACCCATTCATTTACCTCCTATGTATAAATAGGAAAATTTAATATTCCATTTAGCTGTGTGCTAAAGTGGAAACATTACAAGCTGGAAACCCAGGCCCACCTGAAAGGGGCTATGGTCGGTTGAGTTGTGGAGAGACCAGTTATAGCTACGTTTTATATAGGGAAGTCTCTCATCCCATGTGCATGGATTCTTTGAATTTTACATGCACATAATGTGTACGATCATATTGTTGACGACCTTCATCTGGCCATCAGTTTTGGGATGAAAATTTTTGGACTTGGTGAGCTTGGCGTCCATCATTGACTAGAGGCTGGACCAAAATGTGTTGAGGAAACTATTGTCCCTATCTGATATGATAGACTATGTGATCCAAAATTTCACCCAAACTCATTAAAAGAAGAGTTTAACAATGGATTTTGTTGTGATATTCTTATTGCAGGCTGCCATAACAGCCTTCTTCGAGAATCTGTCGATAACCAAGAAAATGTAGTCATTTTTGTGCTTAGTAGCAAGAATTCCTGACGTGTAATCCATGGATATGGACTCCCATGGTAAACTCGGGGTAGGTAGAGGAGTATAGAGGCATTTCTTCTTGATGGTCAGTTTGGCAATAGCACAAGCAATGAAAGATCTCATGTACTTCCCAACATCCCATCAAAGGTTCGGCCAATAGAAATATTTCTGCAATACTGCCACTATTTTCTCGACTCCGAAATGCCCAATGTAGAAATTATACAAACAATATGTATACCAATGGATTCAATCTGATCATGCGATATGCTATAGAAATATATTAAATCCTTGTACAAATAAATTGTAGAAAATAAACATGATCACCAATCACAGCATGTAAAATAAAGAAGAAAATAAAACCACAACACAAATATTTTTCTCGGGGAAAAGTTACTGCTCAAAACCCATCTATCTTTTATTCTATATTCACAAAGGAATCATGAAATAATTAAAATGCACTCTTCTCAGAAGAGTCCGTTGCACTCTCATACATGTCTCACACTGATACAGAAAAAATTGACCAACACTTAGCCAATTTTTAACCTCTGCTCAGCCTGCCTTGCTTGCGCAATTCATGTGGAATGCAATCCCTATTTTTTAGGGAATTTCAGCCTTCCAAAACTGCACAATTTTCATGGGAAATCCTATGGATGTTTTACTACATGTTGGCAGCTTACTAATAATAAAATTGATAGTTAACATCCCTTTAACCTCTGTCTCAACTAGGTCTTCATCAGAACTGACATGCATGTAGCTATTAATAGTAAATCATTAGTTACTTGACAGATCATTGCATGTGAATTAAATCTGATTTACTTCACTTGACCTCTCACTAGTGCAAAAAATAGTTAAACTGATTTTAACTCAATTAATTGAGTTAATTGATTTCTCATGCATTAAACTAATGCACTAACTACAACTTGGAATAAAAAAAAATAGACTCACTCTGCATGCCTCACCAACCACCCTCAACTTGAATTCCATGAGCTAACTGAGTTTATCACACTCAGTTAACTATTACAAGTGATTATGAGATAAGATTACAATTTATTGTCCAATTTAATTAAGTTAAAATTAAATTCGCCACACATTTCTTGTTGACTTTTCAACACTCCCTCTCAACAAGAAAGGGATTATCAGCTACCCTAATCCTACCTCTATGGTATTTGAATTTTCTATTGGAGAGCACCTTCATCAAAATATCATCATCCTGATCCTCTGTGGGAATGTATTGAAGTAACATAATGTGTCTCTAAACACAATCTCTGAGATGGTGGTATCGTATTTCTATATTCTTGGACCTATCATGGAATACTAGGTTAACCAAGAGTTTGATGCAACTCTAATTATCATAATTTATCACCATCGAATCCATATGATGACCAAATAAACCAATAAGAATCTGCCTCATCCAGATGGCCTCACATGTAGCTTGAATAACTGCCATGTACTCTACCTCGACTGACCTGAGTGCACCTGATCTCTGCTTCCTACTATACCAAGAAACTATTGTCAATCCTATGCTGAAGATCCCTCTTGATGCGCTCTTTCTGTCTGCTAGTTTTCCTACTCAATATGCATCAGTGAAGCCTTGAAGCTTCCATCCCTCTTTCTATCTGTACCATAATCCATACTATGTATTGCCCCTGAGATATCTCAAGACATGCTTCCCTGCCTTCCAAAAGAGCTTGGTCAGCTTTACCATAGCTTGACTCAGTTGGTTAACTGCATAGAAAATGTCTGGTCGTGTGTTCACCAAATACATTAGTGAACCCACAATATTCCTATAAAAAGTAGCATCCACTACCTCACCTAAAGTAGCATCCTCCTTCTGACAGTTTCCTACAAGAGGAGTCTCCATGGGTTTACATCTCTCCATGTGGAACTTTCCCAAAATCTCTGTCATACTTTCCTTGAGAAAAAAATATCTCCCTGTGTAGGTGGATTTGGCACACAACTGTACCAAATCACACCTTCTTAAGAGGAGTGGTTGTTTCCTCTTAAGTTCTTGGTCACAGGCAAATAATTAAGGGAGTCAGCAAGTTGGTGAACATGCCAAAACATAAAAAATAATAGATAGGAAAATAGCATGCATATATAGATATAAAATACAAACGAAACTAAAACACATAAAACAAAAGCTCTAAATAGAGTCAAACAACTTCAATAATCCAAATGGTGATGCTTACATCCCCTCTTATTGAGTCCTAGTAGGAATAAAGGATGAAACATTTACCCACTTGCCAAGGGACCCTTAGAAATAGGGAGTTCTAGGACCCAATGCAAGGATGTCTTTACTTCTGAGCTACCTTGGCACAAATTCCCTCTCTATACTCTGAAGGATTGGAATTGTTGGATGGCCAACAACTAAATCCCCTCTATCTATGCTCTGGATTACACACTGCTAGATTGCTTGTGGAAATTATGGCAACAATAACAAGGTGTTCTCCCTTTGTTCATCTCTTGGTGGCCTTTTATAGGAGAATTAAAACTCTCCTTCCCTCTCTTGGTACATTGATGGATGGTGACCCAAGAGATGAGGGTGATTTCATTGTGTGCTCCCTTGAGGTCCTAAGGAGGTTTGGGCAGCTGTCCTTAGGCAACCTCAAGTGTGGGATCAATTTCCTCGAGTGTTCATTATGGTCTCAAAAAGTGACTTTTGCCACTGTCAAGTCCATGCATATCTTTTAGGGAAAGTTGCACAAAGGTGTGCCTAGCGAAGAAAAATTCACATGGAGGCGCATTCTACTATGGTCTTGAGTGAAAAATTTGATTTTTCTCTTGGACCTTAGAGATTTTTTAAATTCTTCAGATCCTCTAATGTACCTCAACCCTGTAAATCCTTCTGCCTAACATTTAATAATGTCCTCTTTTTTTGTCCTATTTTCCGGTGATAACAGTTTCCCCCTAATGTTTGATTTCTAGGAAGAACTGTATAGCCAAAATACATTATAGTTTCTTTTCTATGTACTGTGCGGAGAGAGAGAGAGACCTCCGTTTAGCACGAAGTTGGAGACACCTTACACCGGGTCGAAGAATGACCATGTCCTATTGAAACCATGAAATAAATGGTATAATACAATAAATACATTTTTCTATGAGGCAGGCATGTCCCATGCTTGTGATGCTTTGGCTAGCTAAACAAATCTATTTGATAGATACAGATTCTGTCATTTTGACTAGTATGGTAGTTATCTCTTGTTTGATGATGACGATTTGTGACACCCTCAAGGGCATTTTTTCTTAGACAATAGGTGGAATGTGGTACCCATATGCGTAATCTAGGTATGGCATAGAAATGCACATTGTATGCATGGGTGTCTGATTGTGACTTTCCTGTGTAAGCATTTACGAAAGAGATGCTTATAAAGGCACATGTTTTCAATGAATTTGATCAAAGTGCAATGGTTGTAAGGTACGATACCATATTAACATGAAATATTTTGTTGCAGTAGAATTTCAGGAGGATCGATGACATCTATGGGAAATGATGCCTCCCACAGTGCCACTTGAGGATGTCCCTTTTCTGGAGAGGGGTGATCCAAGGTATTACTTCCTTTTTGGAAAATAGGTGTTGGTGTTGACAAAAAGGAAGCCTCAACAGAATGAGAGAGCCGTTAATGTAAGGGATCAAGATTCTGGATGTGATAGTTTTAACATAGCCATGATGGCGAGGGGTGACTAAAAATTGATGTGGGGATTCAGTGGCCCAAGTTCAGAGTATAAAAAGTAGCTTGGCAGCAGTCATAACTATTTATGATGGGGAAATACATGGAGTTAGTAGGACGTCCAGGGTGGGTATATATTGGTTATGAATGTCATGGTGCCTTCTGCGTGAAGGGTGTGATACTCCGACCAAGGGTGACCATGGACTACTTCCATGGGAGAAAAAATGGATGGGTGAATGGGGGACATAATGCACCATTTACGGTCTTTGTAAACTTACCAAAAGAATGAAATAATGGGGTTTGGTTTGTACAAAACAAAGAGATGGGTGCCCCAAAACATGAAAGTGTTCGCTCACTGATGATGTGAGGAAGTTGTTTTACTGAGGGTGGGGGGCCCATTGGTTGGTCTCATGTGTGGGGTTGATGAAGAAAATGGAAAATGTCGTAGATGGGATATTTTGATGGAGTTATGGTAGGCCAAATGCGAGGCGTGGTAGTGCGCTTTTGATTTTCTTGAAAAACCTGGTAGTCTGGGAAAGGGGTTTTAATTTTATTTGGTAAAAATTAACCTAATGCATAGTGAGTGAAATGGGCATGAGGTCCTTCCCAGACTAAAGTGGTGTGGCCATGGCGTCATGTCTTTTGTGATATATGGTCTACCTTGGGTGATGTGCGCCATGGAGGGGAGGCTCTACCGACCAATAAGGATGTTTATCATGTGCAAGGTGGGGTGATGATAAACATGGTCGAGTGCTTGGAACATATGGTTAATTTCTTATGGAGAAATGATGTCAGGATATGCACAGTTTTTCTGGGACTCTATCATGGTAAGGGTAGAATGATACATGCTATGGAACTTTCGGTGGATGAAGCGATGAATGGTTTTCAAAATACCTACAAAAACAAATACCCCAAGTGAAAGCATCTTCTTTATTCAAATATTATTGAAAGACATGTGCTAAAAAAGAGGATGAGAGAGGGCATACTCGTCGGCACTGAAAATTTATTTTTTCGGGGGTACATATGTGTGGCACCACCCTTGGGAATTATCGAGTGTTGATCACAGTGTTTCTTTCGGTCCTATAATTGGGCCTTCTGAGCTCTCATTATGGTCCTCCAAAGTTACCGAAAAGGGTGACATATAGATGAATATGGCTCAATTCAGTTCATTTGTGTTAGTTGAGCATTTGAGGTTTTGAGAAGTTAGAGGCTTTTGTGGAGTTGTTCTTGTCATTGCAGTCAGCCTAAGTACCTGCGACTAGCGATTTTTTAGCCAGGTAAGCCTGATGATGTCCTACATTTTATTTTTTTCGTGTGTCAGTGCCAAGGTTTGTGCAAGACTAGTTTGTACGGATCTTAGGCCATCTTTCTCCTTAACCGCACGGGCAATCAAGGCACAGGCGCACGACTTTCGCAAAAAACTAAGGGTTCTTAATGATCTTATCATGTCTATACTAGATTTGGGTGCGTTTTTGTTGCATCTGTGAGAGAAACATATGTCCTCTCCTCATGCTTGTCTGAGGAACAGGCGTGCAGAGGGCCTAAGCTACTTTTTGAAATTTTTTGGGAATTTTTTTTTGTTTTTTAGTGTTTTCAGAGTGACTGATGTGTGCTTGTTTGATGACAGGATGTTGTAAATGGAGAGGGATTGGCATGATCTCTGGCCCGATTTGGCTTATGATGGTCATGCGCACCAATAGTTGGCATGTTGGGTTCTTCTCATGTTTATGGATAATGACCTCTTACGATCACAAGATCGTCTTCTTCATTACCTGATCCGATGATGGAACAAGCGATGCAAGGTGATGGTGCTGCGGGGTGTGACCTTATTATCTGTCAAGAACGGATATCTATTTTCTGGCTGGGTTTCTCCCTCGGGGTGAGGTGCTTCCTTATCCACTTCCCCCTAGGAAAGTGGATCTTGAGCGGTTTTCAACAGGCCATTGTGGCAGGGCACCCCTTATAGAGGGGTGCATAGTGATTACTTCTGTGACAGACCTAGATGAGCAGTGTGCTCTAGTTGCTATTTTATGACTGTAAGGGTTGTTTGTGCCCCACCGGACTTCACGGCCATAGATAGGTGTTTTTTGTCAGCTGAGGCATGGACACTTCTTCAAATTTTCCAGTTTTTTCTATTGCGGGATGTTGGATCAGCTTTCCAAGGTCCGAGATGGATCAAATTTGCTCACATATGCTAGCATTATATGTAGAATTATGTATGAGCAAGTAATGCTGCTGAGACCTACAGTGGTTGTACCTACTAGGGGGTGTTAGTTGGACAAATCCCTCTCGTAGTCAAGAGCAATCTGCCTAGTATCCTTAAGGATATCTATAAACAAACAGACAGATGTAGACCATTTTCTCTACACCATTATGCTTAAGAATTATTAATTAACTATGGAGATATGCTCCTGCCTCAAGTCCAATGCTTTACTCGGTCTTCAATCCAGTCAATCCAGAAGGTATTGATTCAGCATATAAATATGCAATTAAAGACAAGAAAACAAGATCAAAAGCATCTGCAAGATATGATAATTCAAAAGAAATAATCTATATTAGTGATCAAGGAATACAAGAATTAAATTATTTAAAATATAGATGAAAAACTCAATGAGGAAATAGAATCCATTTGTATTAACTTTGAATAAAATAAGAAACCTTACAACCTTAAGGCCTTAATGTTTGTACAGGTTCTTCCGGGGTCCCGAAAAAATTTTTTCCTCAGTTTGAAAAGACTCCAACTCTCTAAATAAACATAATACTATGGCTATAAGTATTTAATATCTCTCATGCCAATGATGCTAAATGTGGAGAGTATAATTTCTTCAAAAATTCACCTCAAAACTACCAAGTTCTAAGTACCTTTGAGAATGAAACATGGTCTCAATTTATAATTGAAGGGAAGTAGATTTAGCTCCAAAAAGGAAGGGATAAAACCCTCTCATCACAGGATTTCAGCTCCAAAAACCAAGGGATAGCTCCATTTATGAAGGGATAAAGGTTCATGAATGGAAGGGGCGAAGCTCGACCAGATAGTGCTTCTAGAAGGCCCGAGCTGGGAGAATATTTGACTAGCTGGGATTCTAGAACTTACTTTTCTTCTTACTTTACCTTTTACGGTGGTCGCAGTTTTAATGAGCAGAACGTGTGGATGTGCAGCAATAAAAATTGGTGCCGCGGGAAAGGACTAGGAAAAGTGTAGAGTTAGGATTTTTAGGGTTTTTAAGAGCTTTCCTCTAGTTCCAAGACTTGATTTAGAAACTTTATGTTTTAAGAACTCTAAGGGATAAATAAATAGGTGATAATGAACCCATATAGATAGATAAACGTCATGGTGACAAATTTTAGTGTAACAGATTGCCTCGTAAAGTGCGAAGTCTGAAGAGTTCTGAAGAGTGAAGTGCTTTATCATTCCGAGGATCAGGCTGCAGGCACACCGGTTGAAAGCCTGAAAAAACATTCAATGCAAGCATATATATGTATACCATCACTAAGGTAGGAATTCCCATACTCAGATCAAAACTAACTACATGTTCTGATACAAAAATGATTTTAGAATTACATGAAGTAGTAGACATAGCATGGACGCAACCATCTGTCATAAGTAATCTATTGTATGATGAATAATAAAAATTCTCGCAGCCTGGATTGTGGAAACTAGATCCAGGGTCTTTATTCCTTCTTCTCGAAATAGTACGATTCTATCCATGCGATTGATTGTGTCAAAGTCAAACATGGTAGAAACCACTTGATTACTAGTCAATGATGTGAACTGTTAACAAGTGTGAGAGAAACCACCAATAATGACAATGGTTCTCAAAGTAATCAGTACAATCTATAAAATGTGAATTTATGATATGAAGTCGAAAATTTCACAAAATAATTTGATCGAAGGTCAATGATGCAACCTATCGTCGAAGGTGAGAAACCTGCCATTAGGGCATGCAGATTCCAAGGTACTGTTAGGATTCTAGATCGACTTTCTAGTCGATGAGCTGTCGTCAATAGAAATTGATCTGTTGTAGGAAAGCCTATGACATGAAACCATTAGATCAAGTTTTGAATATATTTTAAGCAAAGACTGACTCAGGGATGGTCAACGTGAATGGAGACAAATGTTTGAAATCAATGGTTTATTAAATTGATCTCTTGAACACATAATGACATTGCAGATGGTGACGATTGACCTAAGGCTAATACCCAAAAACTGGTTGAAGACTTTCAATGTGGCTCGATTAACTGTTTGGTCAAAGGATTTTCACAACCCAAATATGAATGTGACAAAAGTGTCGTGTTCAAGAGTGGTATACAACTTTCTGAAACGAAGTGTGACAACTGGATTAATTTTCTCTCTTTTCCCCCACCATTTCTGGCAAGTACCTCTTTATTTTTGACAAGCTTGAGGAGGATAACATTTGCTTGTTATATAAGCTCATTTCAGATCAGTCCAACTTAGTATTATAATCGAACCCTAAGAAGGAGTGGTTCGTTCCTTTTTATAATTTACAGGTCCTTTACTATTAAGTTTTAACGAGTCCAGTATAGGTGAAATGCGGTGTTTTTCAATTTTAGGGAGTCAGAAGAAAAACTTAAGAAAACTCTATGGGTGTAATTTTTCGTAAATTTAGTCTCTCAAGCTCGAAAAAGGATAAAATAATGCAGGAAAGAACTCTATTGACCATTATTAGCCAATGTATACTTTTTTGTAAATAGTCCATTTCAGTCCGAAAAATGGGTAAACTTATACTGAAGGGACGACTGTTCATTTCCTTTAACGAGTTCGAATAGTCAAGTACTCGACAATAATTTAATATTTAGATAGTCTGAAAAGGGATTAAAAGAGAACTCCAAGGTTTCACTTTTTCGTAATTTTCAAGAGCCCGAAAAAGTGATAAAATTATACTCATTATCAAAATAATCCTTTTCACTTGACAATTTTGTTTTCTGCACATAAACTCAAAAATTAAACATATTTGTTTCCAATAAGTAAAAACTTTCAAAAAATAGCTTTTTAAAGTGGAAATAAATAAAATATTATTTTATTTATTCAAAAAATCTTATAAAAAGCAGCTCAACTAAGTCATTTTTACCTTTTGTGTTCAGAATTAAGAATTGAGAGCTCTGGGCGACAAACATTCCAGAGGTGATAATGGGAGAAATGGCCAGTAAAATCAAATTCTGTCGAATCCAGGTAATCCAAAACACTCTTCTCTTCATTTTAATCCATTTACATTCCCTTTTTAAGTTTTTAAACTCATTTTTGGAGGGAAATATGGTTCAAAATTTCACTCACGGGGGTCCGTAGGCCAACCATTGGTTACCTGTGGACCCCGATAATTTTCTTAAAGAAAATTATCGAGATACCACATTTTTTATGAAGGATGTGTGCGAGGGTCCGTACTATCTTAATATAAAAATCACGAGGGCGCTGTAAGAAAAATAAATTCAAGAATTCTCTCAAAAATTGATAATTGTTTTTACTCTAATAACTTCTAACCATTAAATGCATCTATTTGCAGGTCATTGCACAATTTTGGATTGGTGAGAACGTGAACATGAAGAGATATATGATATGGCCATGAATAATCTGGCCATAATGTGCACTTTAAGAGATTGTGGTTTATACAAATTCTGGGCCATTCAGGGTATGAGAGCACAGGTAGAGCTAATGACCTGGCTAGTAAATAAATGGGACGTTCAGGAACAATGCTTTATCATCGGAGATCACAAGCTAGAAATTGAGCCTGAAGATATCTACTTCCTCACCAGTTTACCAAAAATAGGCGAACCAATCTCTTTTTTCGGGGCTAGGCAAGGTGGCTAGCCTATCGGTAACTACAAACAAGAGTTTTGTAACGAGGAAGCTAATCCGAAGGACAACCAAATAGACATAAAAACTATCATACTCCTTGATCTAAAATCCATTTCATTTATTGTTACCAGATTATGTGGGAGTGCGGCTCTACACGTGGCCACCAAGTCACAGCTAGAGAAATTTTTTGAGTGCTTCAGAGGCACTATCTTCAATTGGTGTGAGGGGGTGTTGACCAACATGAAAGGTCAACTAACCAGAGCGAAGAACTCCAAGTTGAAGAAATTTGGCTATGGAGCAATTTTAGTATCTTTCGCTTTGGAGAGGATTTCGTCTCTTGCCCCTCAGCTGATCCCTGTTGATCCTGGTGAACTCAGAGAGCCTCACATGGTACGATGGGTGGCACTGATGGCTCGCCATTGTGGCGACGGTTGTACAGTAGTCCGGTTTAGTTCATCATACTTTTGTTGGTTAGAGAACCAAAACTTTTCTATCGATGATTTTCCATATGCAGGTATAGACTTTCGAGGAGATTCCGAGATGCCTTTACCTTCAGGGACACAATGGGATGAGTCAGGTAATTGAATTATTTTTATGTGTTTTAATTCTAATTTTTATTTTTATTTTAATCGTCCAATACTGATAACAAAAATTTGAATGCAGATGTTGCTCCATGAAGACCAGCCAATCTCCGCCACTTCTAGAGGAAGCAAACAGATCCTATTTCACCGCCAGAGAACTAGGCAGCAGAGATTCTCACTTATTTAGAGAAGAATCTGGAGAGGTTGACTAGATAAATTCTAGAGACTACGATGGAAAATATTCCTCTTCGTCTCCAGAGGCATGTCGTTGTTGTTCCTGGCTAGTTTCAGAGATACCTACATAGAGTGGCACATGCTATAGTATATTATCATGATCATCATCAGGGATAGTGGATGATCATTGCGGATTACTGTATTTTTGTTTTTTGTATCACTATCTTTCGGATCATAATGTGGTTTAAAACTATGGTCCTAGATGATGTAATATTTTTTGAAACACAACTCTATCTATGATATGACTACTTTTGCCGGCTATCTTGTTCAACACATATCGAATGTTGTTTTAATTTACTTTTTAATGTCGCGAATGTCTATTTATAACATTTTTAGCTAATGCATCAGCCAATGTATTTAATATTCTTGGAATGTGTTGATATTCAATGTCATCACATTGTCTTTCCAAGAGACGAACCTTCAAAAATAATCTCAGTAACACTGGATTTTTAATTGCATATACTCTATCTAAATGTAACACAATGAGTTATGAATGTAACCTTACGATCAAACACTGAATGCCAAATGAAATGGCATCAGATAATAACTCAATCATTGTTCTATATTATGCAAAATTATTCATTGTTTGACGAAGGCTTACTCCATGCATAGAAACTAACTCATTAGTGGGTGAATAGATAACCCAGGCCGCAGAAGAGATATTTCGTGTAATATGATAGGAACCATCAACAAAGAAAATTTACGCTTGAAGGGACATCAACATCTGCAATATCAAGAGTAATCAAGATAAGAAGGAATAGTAGTCAATACAAACTTAAACTAGACACACTCATCAAATCTAAAGAAACTAATATTAGAAAAATAACTAATGTATAGGTAAGATCTTCACACAAAAATCAAGCATAATATATCTTCAGATAAATTCCATTTCTGGGTTTATCTAAACAGACCCCATCATAATAAATAAATTCGTAAGCCCATTTTGCAAGCACTCGCTTGAAAATATAAGGACCATGCCACATGGGTTCAAATTTTCCAGCCCCTAGTTTATCATTATCTTGGTCATATACCAATACTAGGTCGCCTTCTAAAAAAACATGAGGCGTAACACTTCGATCGTACGCAGATTTAATGTATTTTTTATGAGCTTCGACTGCTAATGCAGCGGTGTGCCGAGTCTCATCTAATTGTGCCAAGTACAAAAAGAATTTTTCTTCTTCAGAAGTAGCTGATAGTAACTCTATGGCTAATTGGAGTGAAGGTACTTTGCATTCAATCGGTAACACAACTTCTAAATCGTAGACCAGTTGAAAAGGAGTGAACCCTGTTGCAATTTTTGCTGAGGTTCGGTATGCCCAAAGTGCTGAGAAAAGCATAGTATGCCAATTCGATTTATGAATTTTGATTATCCATTTAATCATAGTGGTTAAAAATTTATTGACGGCTTCAACCCGAACATTAGCCTGTGGGTAAGATGGGGTAGAGCTATCATGGTGCAGGCCAAGTTGGTTAGAAAGTTCAATAATCATGATGTTTCAAAAATGACTCCCATGATCAGTAATGATAGCTTGGGGTACACCGAATCGAGAAATCACGTCATTGAATACAAATGTAGCTGTAGTTTTTCCATCTGCCGCAAATGTAGGCATCGCCTCGACCCATTTGGTAAAATAATCTACTGCAAGAATAATATACCCATGCCCCCCGAATGAGTGAGGGTTACATGTAATGAAATCAATGCCCCGTTTTGCAAAGGAACGACAGAAATTATGGGGTGAAGAGGAGCTAGTGGTGCACGCATTTTGCAATAAAAATTTTGACAATTGTGGCATTTTTTGACCGCAAGAATACAATCTTTGAATAAAGAAGGAAAAAAATAACCATCGCGAAATATATTTTGAGCTGTGGCATACCCAGACATATGACCGCCACATGCTCCAGAATGTCAATCATTCAAAACTCATTCGGCCTCTTCATGAGTCAAACAACGTCGAAATACAGAATCTGCACCACGACGATAAAGTGTGTCTCCAACAATATTTTAGTGCTGGGATTGGTAACGGATCTTTCATCAATGTGAACATGAAAGTTGAGGCCAAAAATTTTGGGTTTGGAGATAAATGATGATATCCTCATACCAAGGATCTAACTTACTAATAAGAAACAAATATTCATCAGCGATCGAATGCTCTACCACAATTTCTGTCTCAGTATTCGGGAAGTCACACATAAGTTCGGCAAACACCATTGATTTCTTTGATTTGGATTTTTCAAATTCTAAATCAAACTCCTGAAGGATAACTATCCATTTAGAGTATTTTCCCCTGAGAAATTGTTTAGTCAAAATTTACATCATCGGGTTACAATTAGAAATCACAGTTTTTTTCGTAACAAAATGTAATGACGAAAACATTGGACAACTTGAACTGCCGCCAAGGCCAATTTCTCCACATGCGAATATTTAATCTCTATGGGATTGATATTTTGAATGAGATATTAAATCACATGTTCTTTGTGGAATTCATCTTCCTGAACTAATACCATTCCAATAGTTGAATCAGAGGCTACTAAGTATTAAAATTAATACTGGTTGTAATTTGGTGGATGTAGTAACGGTGCATGGGTCAACATGTGTTTTAAAGAATAAAAATATTGATCAGTGATCTCATCCCAAATGAAAGGAATATTTTGTTTCAAAAGCCTGGTAAAACCTTTGGTTAACTCAACATAGTTCTGGATAAATATACGCAGAAAGTTTTCTTTCCCCTACAAACTTTGGAGTTGGCGGAGTGTGGAAGGAGGAGGTAAATTTATAATGGCCTCAACCTTTGAAGGGTTGACACGAATGCCTTATTTTGAAATGACAAATCCCAGTAACCTGCCAGATTTTACACAAAAAACACAATTGTGTGGATTCAAGCAAATCTTATAATACCTACATCGCATAAAAATCGCTCGTATGTGGGTAGGATGATCTTCCTGCGTAATGAATGAGAAGGTAAATCATCGAGATAAGGCTTCACAATGTGTTTAATGTCATGAAAAGCATAGGACATTTCCCTTTGAAAAGTTTCCCCGACATTCTTTAATACGAAAGGTAATTTACAGTAAGAAAATGTTCCCCAAGGACAAATGAATGTTGTTTTTGGTTGATCGAAAGGGAGTATGTTGATCTGATTGTATCTGGAAAATCCATCCATAAATGAATACATTTCATTTCCAACACAATCGTCAATAATTTGTTCGATATAAGGAGTTGGGTAATTGTCTTTAGGACAAGCTTTGTTAATATCCCTAGAGTCAACACATAATCGTATTGTTCCTTGTTTTTTTGTAATAAAAACGATATTAGATACCTAATCCGTTAATGGAATCGGATAAATAAAATCTGCTCTCAGTAATTTCTCAACTTCAGCTTTAATGGCAGCAACTTTGCGTGGGTGTATCAGATGTAATCGTTGTCTGATAGGTTTAGCATCCGGGTAAGTCTTTATTTCATGAATGAAAATGTTGGGTTCGATTCCTATAATTTCTTCATAAGACCAGGCAAATATGTCACACAATTCTTGAAATACGGATTTATATGTAGAAATTTCATCTGATGTACACGAAGCACCTATATGAATGTTTTCAATAATTCTAGGTTTCACTAATATGTCAACAGGAATGGTGGAAGAAATATTCCCCAAATTTACTTCAGAATCCAAATTTGTGATCGAGATTGGAATTTGAGGTTGCTCAACATAGTGAGCTGTAAATATAGAGGAAAAATTATTTTCTAATTTATCAAGCTTAGATAAAAATGATGACCTATGATGGAGATCATCCCACAGTAATTCATCTACAGACAATAATTCATGAATGCTTTCATCAGTATGAAACACTTGTTGAAAAGGATCAGGAATTGATGTTGTAGCCGAGCTTGATGTTGAGAATGATTCTTCATTGATCACATTCATTGGATCATCATCAGTTGATAAAGGATCAGAAAATGACTATACTTCTTGATATGCTATCTCAAAAGGACTTAAAGGCATCATGCCATTGAATGAACCCAGTTCTGATTCTAAAGGCACTATACAAGGATCAGAAAATGGAATAGTGCTTGATGTAATCATATTTATATTAGCAATATTATGTGGTACGTTAGGTGGAGGCATGGAAAAAGTTCCCATTAAAGTGGAATATTTGATTAAACCTACTCCTACATCCTCATAAGGGATATTAGTTTCTCCAACGTGCTGAATAATATCATTAGAAGTTGGGTCTGACGAATAATATGAGAGCTGATCGGCCTTCACAATCTTTCCTTGATGAGGAAACATAATTATTCGAAAGACATATGACATGACAACAGTCATAACATAAGACCAACTTCGACCCAGAAGAAGGTTGTAATATAGAGGGGCATCAACTACTTCCACATCTAAATTAACGGTTTTTCCTTTGATCTCTATAGGTAGATCCTATAAAATTTCGAATGGATGGAATCCTCTTCCATCAAAATCTTTAAGGATTGTCGGTGATTGGTTAAGGGTTGGAGAACCAAGTGATTTCCAACAGTTTAACGAAATGATACACATAGATTCTCCTTCATCAATAACAGTACAAAAGCAACGTCTTTTTTTGACTAGTATTGGGATCTGAAAAGCCATTTGATGAGGGAGGTGAGGTGTAAAATTTTCTAAATCAAAGACCATGAGGTGTGAATCCTGAAGATCTACAGCTCCAATTGCTGATAAGAGTAATTTCCTTTGTACTGGGCATGATTGCAACACTTCCAAGGCCGACATTGGTGAAGGAGATATTGTTAAATCCTCCACAATGTTGTAATTCTGAGTAGCTCTCGTATGTGGATTGAAAACCGATTTACGAAGTGAACCTTTAGCAGGCGGTTTGATTACTAAATCAGGATCCGGTTTCTCAATATGAAGTGGATTAGAAATTGAAGGAGATGTAGCTAGTGCGGAACTAAAATTTTCTACTTCTTTACCAGCAAAAGGATTTTTACTACCATAATCTTGCGATCGAGTCGTAACCTTCAAAATATTTCTTGATGCATTAGAGGAAGATCCAATCATTTTTCTATCTTGAACAGGAAAAGGATCCTTCAAAACAGCAGGGGTGGATGAACCATGAATTTAGATACCTCATCCCTATGTGGACATTCCTTGGTGAAATGATCCTCGTCACAGATAAGAAAAGGATAACGAGGTTTCAGTTTATCATTAGTTGATTCATTTTTATCAGTTTTTTCCTTGGAGATGAAGTTTATTTACTTTTATTCTTCCCTTTCTTCTCGTTTCCAGATTTTGAATTTGTAATTGATGAATCTACAATGTGAATATCGGCAGAAGTTTCCAAGGAAGATTCTCCTTTTGGTGAATCAGGTAAAGTTATTATGGGAGAAGTAATCTTTGAATATTTCTTCTTATTCTTAGTCATACTAACTGAACCGATTACACCATCAGCGGCATGAGACCCTGAAGGAGTTGTTGTTATCTAACCAGGACACAGTAAAGTGGGAATTTTCTCGTACAAAGTACCTGACTGGGTGTATACCAAGTTAATATACTCAGCTTGAGCAATAAATTGTTCTTCTGTAACAAATCCTCCATTAGCTACATCTTCAGTGATTTTTGGTAGCAATGATTTAATAAACCATTATGCCAATATTTGATCCAAGATAAAAAAAATTAACAAACGTATTCTATGTCTCCATTCATGTATATGATCTGATATGTACATAGACGTAGATTTTTTTAGTGAAGTTAATAATTCTGTGTCATTGTCGTATCTGAATGGAAACTGAAAATGAGTTAAGAAGGCAGTTGCTAGAGCGTCAAAATTGGTAAATGAGCCTCGTGGTAATTCAATGTACCACTTGGTAGCTAATCCTATTAACGTTCTCTGAAAGAGTCTAAGTGGAATGGAATTGTCGATTAATGAGTTAGATGCACACCAAAGGTGGTAATTCATGACCTGGTTAGAAGGATCATCTCCTAATTTTCCTTCAAACTTAGAGATATCATTGGGCAACTTATGCGGCATCGACGGCCAATACAGATGATAATAGATAGGATCATTCGTAAGGCAAGATAAATTAGGTAGATATAAAGTTGCTATGAATGGTAATCGACAGGTAGGGTATTGTTGATAACCTTGTGAGACTAAACTAGTCCCAGGAGGAGGATAACCAGGATATCCAGGAATAGCCTTAGCATTGGGAATCAGAATGCCTCCTGGGTAACCAGGAATAACCAGACCATACTGGGGTGAATAGGTGTCTAATATGTATACCTAGGGTATGGTTGTTGCGGGTAATCTGGATTTTGAATAGGTCCATATTGATACGGCCCCTGATACAGTTGATAACTAAACTGAGGTTGACTTGTTATAATTGTACTTGTACTAGGTTGTCCCGTTGGCATCTGAACAGTAGTCTGAATTGTAGGTCCAGAATATGGAATAGAGACTTGAGGAATCTGTATCGATGTTTAAGGGGCAGAAGTAATAGGAGTTGTAGACACTCCAGGAATAGGTGTGGTAGGTTGAACAAAATTTTTAGCAGCAGTTTGTGGCGGAGTCGTAGGTGTACTCGGACAAGGCTGTTGAATAGGACCAGATGTAGGTATTTGAATGGAAGGTTGGACAGGTTGTTGGGGTTGATTCTAACCAACTTTTTGTCCAACTTGATAATAAGGTACTTGCACATTTGGTTGTAAATTCTATTGGACTTGAGATGGATCCCACACCATTCTGGGATATGAAGGTCCCAATGAAGGTTGTACATAAGACGTACCGTAACTTGGTTGAGCATATGGCTGATAATTGACTAGATAATTTCCACCTCCTTGTAACATTTGTTGTCCTGGATAGAACTGTTGTCCTAAAGGAGGTTGCAATCCTTGAGCTAGGTACTTCCCTTGAGGTTGATATTGACCTTGAGGCATATATTGTCCCTGAGGTTGACCTTGAGGTATGTACTCTCCTTGAGGTTGATACTGACACTAAGGTATGTATTGTCCTTGAGGTTTCCCCCTAGGCTGTATTTGACTACTTTGAGGTTGCCCCCCAGGCAATAAATTACTACCTTGAGAACTGGGGTTTGGGATATTTACAAACATCTTATAAATTTTCTCATTGTTAAAAGTTCCAGTATTTGATTCATTCAGGCCAGATGATGGCATTGGTTTGTTGGGAAGAGGAGATGCTCCTAAGAATGTAACATATAGCGACTGATAGCCTACAGGAACAGATGGACCACCATACAAAAATGTTTCTGGTGATTCAATAAACAGATGACTCACTAGACATGTTTAGCAGAGGTCTATAACCTATTGGTGTAGGGAAAAAGGGAATTCGGGGTGGTGAATACTCTAGAATTACGTTTTGTATAAAATTTGTTAATGAAGAGTACCAAGCATCTTGTCTGAAAGGACTGTAAAAATCTCTAAGATTTAAAGATTCCTGAGCTAAAGGAAGAATAAATCCTTCTTCAGTATCAGTAATTTATTCAATACTAATGAGACCAGGAGGAAGATCTTTTGTGATCTAGTTTCTTACTCTGGGTGAATTAGGATGACCAAAAGTTGGAGGAGCGAATTATAAAGTAGGTTCAGACGTAGCAGATTCAATTTCTGGTTCAGAAATTTCAGGTTTTTCAGCTGATAACTTACTTGTTTCAGAAGCAACTTCAGTTAATTCAGAAATCGAAATTGTTTGTGGAGTATGTTCTGCTATTTGCGGTTGATATACTTCAGAATCAGGATGAATAATTATGGATGATTTTCCGTGTTCTGTTAATCCAGTTCCACTGATAACATTTGGTATCATAGATTTAAGTTTTTCTAATTGGCTTGGTGTATACTCAGGGGGTTTCCCCTGAGTTCTTCACGACTGTCTTGGTAATTCTTCCATGATTAAAACTTTTAACACACACAAACAAAGAAAATTTCAATAAAATTATCCTAAGGTCACTAAGAAAACAATCAAAAGAATCACACGCCTATAAAAAATCTAAGAGATCAATCCACACACAAACAGTAGATTCCCTCACTAAAAACACTAGTTGGTGATGAAATCCAACATCGTAGAATTTTAATGCAGAAATGCAAGATTTCTGGACCGATTACACAACTCAAGGATAAGAAATGAGATGACTCACTAGACATGTTTAGCAGAGGTCTATAACCTATTGGTGTAGGGAAAAAGGGAATTCGGGGTGGTGAATACTCTAGAATTACGTTTTGTATAAAATTTGTTAATGAAGAGTACCAAGCATCTTGTCTGAAAGGACTGTAAAAATCTCTAAGATTTAAAGATTCCTGAGCTAAAGGAAGAATAAATCCTTCTTCAGTATCAGTAATTTATTCAATACTAATGAGACCAGGAGGAAGATCTTTTGTGATCTAGTTTCTTACTCTGGGTGAATTAGGATGACCAAAAGTTGGAGGAGCGAATTATAAAGTAGGTTCAGACGTAGCAGATTCAATTTCTGGTTCAGAAATTTCAGGTTTTTCAGCTGATAACTTACTTGTTTCAGAAGCAACTTCAGTTAATTCAGAAATCGAAATTGTTTGTGGAGTATGTTCTGCTATTTGCGGTTGATATACTTCAGAATCAGGATGAATAATTATGGATGATTTTCCGTGTTCTGTTAATCCAGTTCCACTGATAACATTTGGTATCATAGATTTAAGTTTTTCTAATTGGCTTGGTGTATACTCAGGGGGTTTCCCCTGAGTTCTTCACGACTGTCTTGGTAATTCTTCCATGATTAAAACTTTTAACACACACAAACAAAGAAAATTTCAATAAAATTATCCTAAGGTCACTAAGAAAACAATCAAAAGAATCACACGCCTATAAAAAATCTAAGAGATCAATCCACACACAAACAGTAGATTCCCTCACTAAAAACACTAGTTGGTGATGAAATCCAACATCGTAGAATTTTAATGCAGAAATGGCGGTTGGAACAGTTACCCCGATAACCTGCTTAAGGAAACAGACTGGTGCAAGTTTCTCCACTTAAACCATCTCGAGTGAAGATAACCCTCCGGAGAGTCCAAGTGAGTCTAGTCGGTGTCTGCTCGAGGTACAGTGGGACGTCCCCTCCACCTTCACCTTGGGAAATAATCCTAAATTTTATGGCCACTAAGGTCACCAACGGAAACACATATTCCTAGGGGAATAGTCTACGATCCAATATACACGCAAGGGAAGAGTAACAATCTCAATCCCCTTGAAGGCTCCTTGACATAATCCAAGTTTTACCGACAAGTGACCCTAGGCTCCTTGACAATAATCTATCTGAGGTTTACTTTTTTTAATACGTGCACATCTTCTATCATTCCCAATGAGATAGGTATGATTACCTCACTGGTTCAAATATGATCTCGTGCTTGACTCCTTTAGGAGGAGCTTCCCAAAGCATACATGCTACAATTGGATTTTCCTACCGCAAGATCAACTACTTGTTTGTTTTTACTATCTTGGAAAGTTAACTAAAACCTATTCCAAGGCACTAGCCTAAGCTATGTTGGTGGAAAAGAGCCCTAGAAAATATAAAACTTCTAGATTGGTTTTAATTAAGTGTTACTTTTAATTGGCAGTTTCTTAGGAAAATAGGTACGGAAATGAAATTTTGATGATGTTTTAATGACCCGACTCAAAATACGCTATAATGCATCTATATGATAAACAACTCATTTCTTTTCAATGAAATCTAACTAGAGGAAAGAGTTGAGAGATTTTCAAAAACTTTCAAAATATCAATTCTTTCTTTCCTATATGAGAAACTTTGAAAAGAAGACAATTCAGATATTTCAGTTCCAAAAATATCTTTTGCTCAAAATTAAATTCCCTACATCATTAAGATCGGAAACAAAAACAAACTTCTTCCAAAATAAAATCAAAAATCTTTAAAACTAAAAAATTCAAAACTAAAAGAAATTTATAATCTTGAACTCTATCTAAAAGTTTTAGGATGTCTTAACTCAGTTTGTAATCTAACTAAGATCTTCCTACTTATTTTAGCAATAAGACAAAGCATCCAATAACAGTTTTAAAAATGAAATTCAGACCTTATCTATGCAAAAGGTTTTCTAAGTTTTCTAATGAAAACGAAATCAAATTTTCATAAGAGTAATAATTGCATCAATTTTAATGGCTCAACAAAACAATGACATACCAAATAGCTTAGGTATACAGAAGTTTATGTTTCAAAGCAATGGGAGGACAAGGAAACATTTACTCATAAAATCAAACTAACTGAAAATATAATTTTAAGCATAGAATTACTGCAATAAACTTTTCACAGAAGTCTTTGACAACCAAGACAAATTGGGTAAAGAACAAAAATCAAGTAATGGGATGCCAGAAAACAGAATTTCTACTTTTTCTAAAATTTTCCAGAGGTCCGCAGTTTTTAATGGAATAAGATGCAGTACCACACTGTATTCTACTAAAAATTGAGGAGTCTACTACTCTGTTTTTAAGACAAAAGTGCAAAAGGTAGGAAAAGTAGAGAAAAAATAAAAATACAAATTTACAGTCAGGGATCCTATTGATTTTTCTACCCAATCAAGTTTTGAGCTAATCTCAGTCAAAGAAATCTCAAAGAAATCTCAAAAATAAAACTAAAAATAAAATAAAACTAAGTTCAGATAATTCCCCAACAGAGTCGCCATTTGGTTAGACGGACAAATCCTTCTTGCGGACAAGAGCGATCTCCCTAGTATCCTAAGGATATCTAGAAACAAATAGACAAATGTAAACCATTTTCTCTAGACCATTATGCTTAAGAATTATTAATTAACTATGGAGAAATGCTCCTACCTGAAGTCCAATGCTTTACTCGGTCTTCAATCCAGTCGCTCCAGAAGGTATTGATTCAACATATAAATCTACAATCAAAGACAAGAAAACAAGATCAAAAGCATCTGTGAGATATGATAATTCAAAAGCAATAATCTATCTTAGTGATCAAGGAATACAAGAATTAAATTACTCAAAATATAGATGAACAACTCAATGAGAAAATAGAATCCATTTGTATTAACTTTGAATAAAAGATGAAACCTTACAACCTTGATGCCTTGATGTTTGTATAGGTTCTTCTGGGGTCCCAAACAGCCATTTCCCTCAGTTTGACAAGACTCCAACTCTCTAAATCAGCATAAGACTATGGCTATGATTATGTAATATCTCTCATGCCAATGATGCTAAATGTGGAGAGTATAATTTCTTCATCAATTCACCTCAAAACTACAAAGTTCTAATTACCCTTGAGTCTATTGAAACATGGTCTCAATTTATAATTGAAGGGAAGTATTTTCAGCTCAAAAAAGGAAGGGATAAAGCCCTCTCATAATGGGATTTCAGCTCCAAAAACCAAGGGATAGCTCCATTTATGAAGGGATAAAGGTTCATGAATGGAAGGGGAAAAGCTCAACCAGATAGCGCTTCTAGAAGGCCCCAGCTGGGAGAATATTCGACGAGCTGGGCTTCTAGAACTTACTTTTCTTTTTATTTTACCTTTTATGAGGATCCGCAGTTTTAATGACTAGAACGTGTGGGATGTGCTGCAGGTTTTATAGCAATAAACTGCGGTACCATAGGAAAGGATTAGGAAAAGTGTGGAGTTAGGATTTTTAGGGTTTTTAAGAGCTTTCCTCCAGTTCCAAGGCTTGACTTAGGAACTTTATGTTTTAAGACCTCTAAGGGAGAAATAAATAGGTTTTTTGATGAACCCATATAGATAGCTAAACGTCATGGTGACAAATTTTATTGTAATAGGGGGCTTTAGGAGCCTCGTATGAGGAGGTGGGCCCCTGTGATGCCTTGCGGAGGGGGCGGTAGGGTGGGGCGTTATTTGAATTCCACCTTGGAGGCTTGGTTTGAGGCAAATCCTTAGATGTTTCTGTCATTCCCTTATGTGGGGATGGACTTCTAGGGAGACCCAGACATGGGTCTTCTGGCTGGATATGCTTAGGAGCCAGCAGGTATGTTTTTGTGTTTTATTCTGCATTTACTTGAGTATTTATGTTTTGTATGTGTATTATGATCACACTAACATGGTTTTGTTACTCTTTCATATGTTGGCGAGGTCAGACATCCCGTGGCTTGGTTGGCGGGACACCATCATATTCGGCAGCCTCAAGGTGCTCCTCGCACAGGTGAGGGGGAAATTGTAATATTCCAAAATTTGCATGCAGCAAATTGGAATATTAAATTTTGTTGATTTCACTTAGGAGATGAATAATTGGGTAAGGAGGCCCATGCATAATAAAAACATGAATAAAATCCCTCATAGTATGAAAGGGGATCATCATTGGAGCTAGATTTCACACCCTCAAGTGTGAAAGAGGACATTTGCATGGAGACAAGGTCAAGCTTGACCAATTCAACAATGCTGGGATAGCAGGTGGAGAACACTTTGATAGACAACACAGTATGAATGGGAAGAGGGTTATTTGGTGGAGGAAACCCTAATGAGTGGGACCCATGGAGAGAGGGCTTTCACTTGTTTAAAAGGAGGGCAAGGAAGCCATTGTTATTCATGTTATGGATTATTGATTTCATTGTCTGTTTAGACTTTGTGCATTCTCCTGCTATTTAGCAGAGTTGAAATGCTGCTTAGCACAAGGCATTCTTGTTTAGGAATTCCTTCTCCTTTCAAGAGAGGCCTATTGTAGGAGCTTTTTCTTCATTTTTGCACATCTAGGCTTGAGGTCAAGCATCCTCCTTCAGCTACAACGCAGTTTCTGTTTAGAGTTGGGTTGTGTTGCAGGGTGTTGCAGTGGAGGTTACTGAACACCACTTCCTGTGCTTATTTTTCAGATGAGGAAGTCTTCTTTCCTTTGGAGGATCAGTGAGGGATAATTTGAGTTGATTCCTATAATCTTTGGCATCAGGCCAACCATTTTTATGATCTACAATGCAGTCCCACTCTTAGACTGCGTTATTTTCAGTATGTATATGCAGTGAGGGTTTGCAGTATTGTTTGGAGGGTTAGATCTTCAGTGTTAGGATTAGCCTTTCACTTGGAAGATCCATTGGAGGAGGCCTATTCAGCTTTTGAATCATCTACAACCATCTCCATCTAGTTCTTAAGTTGCAACTACTAATCAGCCCTGCTACTCCGACGTTTTTGCCATTTTTTATATTTCGGCCAAGCCTTCTAGGATTGACTTGATATTGTTTTTCATGAGTTATAGCTTTGCTCCCCACATTATTTGAGCTATACATTGCCATATATATTTATTAATATTATTTATGTAGTAGTGCCTCCTATAAACTGTGCAGTCATATCCTTAGGCTTTCTATATGTAGCAGTGTTCTTCATTTTTTTGTACATGTTCTATTGAGGCTTGCATTTCCTATCTTGAGTGATCATTACCTCAAGGATTTGTATACATTTGCTGCTATAAGATCAATTTCATGGCTATTTGGATCTTCTCATGATTTATATATTGATATAACGATGCTACTCTAATATGTGTCTTTACATTGCTGCATCTCCAACTTTAGAATATCTTAAGATATTCCTATTGTTGTAGAAATTCCCTATTTTGGGATATTACAGTGGTATCAAAGCATCCATCTTAGCTCAGTCTGTGAGTTTTCAGCCAAAGAAGAAATAAGAAGATCAGAATGATGAAGAGGGTGAGTTTTATCTCATCATTCTTCACATCTATGAAGAACCTCCCTAAGGAGGATAAGCAAAAAGAAGAGAAAGGACCATGCACTTCCTATTCTCACCAGGAAGACGACAATGAGCATGAGAGATACTTGGATCATTTGATTCTAAGTAAGTACCTTGTTGAGTACAAATCTCAACCGATAGCCTTCAAAGAGACTCTATCTCTTCCATAGTTCATTTAGTTAAAGGAAGAGAGGAGGTCCTGCAACAAAAGAGTAATAAAAGGTAATAGGTTTCTATTGCCTACATATGATGGATCATCTACAACAAGAGCTTGTGCAAGGAAGCTTGAGGCATTATTCCTATTACATCGAGTGGTAGAAAGGGAGGCAGTAGAAGTTGCAGCACTGCACTTGGAGGGTGAAGCCAATGTTTCGTGGTTCAGCCACTTGAGCCATGCAAGGGTGAATACTTTTGCATAGTTCACTCAAAGGTTGATTAGAACCTTTGATAAAGAAAAATCAGAGGAGAAAAAGCCCACACCACCATGGGAGGAGACTTGTACCAGTGTTGTCACATCCTTGGAAAATCAGCCTTCTACATCTGCAAATGGGGCAGCCATTTCATTGGAAGAAAGAACTATTATAGCCATACAAGGAGCACCCAAGTTCCATCAAGGTATGAATGAAGTTCCACTTTCTATTTCAGCAAATATTTTGGAGAATTGTGGAAATTCATATTTAAATGACCAAGAATCAACATACACTGCTAAGCTAGAGCAGCAAGATTGCACTACGCTGTGCAACATGGAAACATTCAAGGAATAAATAAACCATCATCCTCATAAGCCATTTTTGGATTGCATATCACATTGGAGGTTGGGGTTTGAAGACTTGAAGGAAAGGATGATATATAGTAGACATCTTGAGATGAGAAAAAATTTCTCCTTTCCATATGACACTTTCTCAATGAGCACCTCTTAGCTCAAAGAGAGACTTCTACTTTCAGTAGATCCAAGACCTCATTGGTTTTGGATGACTATTTATGAGAGGAATATCTCATGGAGATATTTCATTGGAGGTGCACTTCAACACATAATGGAGTGCAAAGTTCTTCAACAGTTTGAGGAGGTTCTTCCCTTCTCACACTTGGATCTTTGTGGATTCAAGGGGGAGCAGATAGATGATGGAGGACATCTTAGGATGGATAACATCTCTCATGTTTGTGTTGGACACTTCTCGAGCCTTACACATCATGATGGGAGGTTTTTTCCTACCACCTATTTGGGTCCTATGGGATCAAATTGATATTTGAGGAGATTGCATTTCAATATCCCATGAAATGCAAAGATAGAAATCTGATTTTGGGAGGATGTTAGTCTTCATGGGAAGGGTGCCAAGATGGGGAGACATCCACAAATGGATGAGTGGATGTGGATGAAGAACAAGAGGTTGGTAAGCCACTTGCAAATATATGACATCGGGCAGCAGGAGGCTTGGTTGCGTTGGTTACTCTTGAAGGAGTTTGGCCATCACTTGGCATATACTCTTTCTAAGGGTAAGTGGATGGAGAATATGTGGCAGGATGCTTGCATTATTGAGCAGCAAAGAGTATGGATGCATGATGTTGATATGATATTCATATCATTCATTACGTTTTCATCACATGACTTGTATGATGAAATTATGAGGAGGCACCAAATTTTTTTTTTTCTTTGCTTGTTCTTGGGAGAGCAAGGGCAGATTTTCTCTCACACTTTGCATGATGTTGCAGGAGTAGGAGATGGCACTATCATGGTGCAAAGGGGGTACTCCTTGGCCTTAGATGATCAAGAGGTACTTCCACTTTTGGAGGGACTTCTTATATATAGTAGCATTATGGGAGATGTCTTCGACAAGAAGGATGTAAAAGAATGGAGCTATGAGTTGGCAAGATTTTATTTGCATGGGCCAATAGCGTTGTCACTTGGGAGCTTGGGGTTATTGATGGGATGTCCCCAGGATCACTTCACACTTGATGAACTTGGTGGACAAGGAGGAGGTGAGAATGATGAAGTAGTGGATGGAAACATCTATTACATTAATATGATCTTCTTAACTTGGATTTCCAAGCATGAGAAGAGTGGTCTTCATGCAGCACATGGTTTATTCCTCTTCATAGGAGTGCATCATACCACTATGGAGGGATTATTCACATACATATGCATCATCTTACTCTCAACACATGGTAATAATATTTTTTTTTCATCCATGGATTGTCTAACACAGTATTTGGATACTCTTACCATTCCTATTCAGTGCATTGCTCCACAAGGAGGCAAGCTTTTCATTGAGCTCCTTGGTCAACATTGGGCCAAATTAGATGATGGAGACAACCATGTCTTGTATGGCCTTGGGCACGTGTTTTCTTTCATGTATGTTAAGTTTATGTACTCAACCATTTTATATTTATCAGTAGATGTCATGACATACATAATTATCCATGTAACAAAAAACAACTTGCCATGTAATTTTCTGAAGCAACAGTTTGAAAAACTACGCTCACTATAGGGAAAACTGTTGGTACCTTCTTGCACCACATGAAACCTTCAACATTTTCCTCATTTTGGTGATGATCATGATTTCATTTTCTGATATTGACCTCATATGTATTGGAAGCAATATTGCGAGAGAGAAACATGAGTTGGATGTGTCCTTTGGGAGAGAGGATTCCCACACTTTTTGCATTGCATGTTCTGATGGGAGCATGAGAGGAGATATGTCCACCACAGCCAAACACTTGTTTCCTTTTGTTGAGGTCAGCCATGTGATTGATGAGATGCCACATGGTGATGATTTCCTATCCATCACATATGGGTTGATTTGGGCCAGCTTGATTCATAGCGTTGGAGGAGAGATCTTTGGAGGTCTAGTCTTCATCTTGCCACTTGAGGGCAGTTATTTTGCAGCCCAGGATCAGAATATACTCTACCCTTATCCTAAGTGGAGAGGAGGACAGCATGGGGTAGGCTCCTATGTCTACCATGTTCAGATTTTTAGCCCACCTACATTGCATGAGCTCAAGGTGGAGGAGCATTTTCAGGAGTTACCATGTTGGGAGGTGACTCATTTTGTATGGATGATTGCTTGGGGATGGAGGATCCACTTGGGGAAGATTTTTTCCCAATAATTTTCAGTGCCCATGCCTAGGAGGAAACTTCTCAGTTCCATCCTTGTAGTTTCTTGAGGACAAGAAACATTTGGGAGTGGAGGACTGTAATATTCCAAAATTTTCATACAACAAATTGGAATATTAAATTTTGCTAATTTCACTTAGGAGATGAATAATTGGGTAAGGAGGCCCATGCATAATAAAAACATGAATAAAATCCCTCATAGTATGAAAGGGAATCATCATTGGAGCTGGATTTCACACCCTCAAGTGTGAAAGAGGACATTTTCATGGAGACAAGGTCAAGTTTGACTAAGTCAACAGCGCTGGGATAGGAGGTGGAGAACACTTTGATAGACATCGCAGTATGAATGGGAAGAGGGTTATTTCATCAAGGAAACCCTAATGAGTGGGACCCATGGAGAGAGGGCTTTCACTTGTTTAAAATGAGGGCAAGGCGGCCATTGTTATTCATGTTATGGATTATTGATTTCATTGTTTGTTTAGACTTTGTGCATTGTCCTGCTGTTTAGCAGAGTTGCAGTGCTACTTAGCATAAGGCATTCCTATTTAGGAATTACTTCTCCTTTCAAGAGAGGCCTCTTGTAGGAGCTTGTTCTTCATTTCTCCACATCTAGGCTTGAGGTCAAGCATCCTCCTTCAGCTACAGCATAGTTTCTATTTAGAACTAGGTTGTGTTGCAGGGTGTTGTAGTGGAGGTTACTGAACATCACTTCCTATGCTTATTTTTCAGAGGACGAAGTATTATTTCCTTTGGAGGATAATTGAGGGAGAATTTGAGTTGATTCCCATCACATTTGGCATCAGGCCAACCATTTTCATGATCTACAGCGCAATCCCTCTCTTAGACTACATTATTTTCAGTATGTATATGCAATGAGGGTTTGCAGTATTGTTTGGAGGGTCAGATATTTAGTGTTAGGATCAGCCTTTCATTTGGAAGATCCATTGGCGGAGGTCTATTCAGTTTCTACATCATCTACAGCCATCTCCATCCAGTTCTTCAGTTGCAGATGCTACTCAGCCCTGCTACTCCGATATTTTTTCCAGTTTGTATATTTCAGCCAATCCTTCTAGGATTGACTTGATATTGTTTTTCAGGGGTTAGAGCTTTGCTCCCCACATTATTTGAGCTATACATTGCCATAGCTATGTTTTGATATTATTTCTATAGCAATGTCTCCAATAAACTGCGTAGTCATAGCCTTGGGCTTTCTATATGTAGCAGTGTTCTTCATTTTCTTGTACATGTTCCATTGAGGCTTGCATTGCCTAGCTTGAGCGATCATTACCTCAAGGATTTGTATACCTTTGCTGCTACAAGATCAATTTCATGGCTATTTGGATCTTCTCATGATTTATGTATTGATATAATGCTACTACTCTAATATGTGTTTTTACATTGTTGCATATCCAACTTTAGAATATCTTAAGATATTCTTATTGTTGTAGAAATTCCCTATTTTGGGATATTACAGAAATGAGGAGCTCCAGTGCAGCTTCTGGGTGGAGCACTTGGCAGGGGGGTTTTTCCCTCGGGGGAAGGTAGTCACTCGGTTGCTGCCGAGACTGTTGCTAAGTGGGCTCATGCTGAGGCGACAGAGGCTCGTGTTGATGAGTTGACAGAGCAGGTGGCTTCTCTAGAGGTCAGATCTCGGGTGCTAGATGATGCATGGGGTCGAGTGGACCACTTGACCCAAGGGATGCCTACCCGAGGTTTCATGGATGACCTCGAGGGTGCATGATTGGAGACATTGATGGCCGAGGAGAGGGGCTATTAGTCGATTTTACGTCGGGTGGTGATATCTGTTTTGACAACGGCTCCAGTGTTGGTACCGGGAGCGGGTGTGGGTCCAAGTGCCCCACCTGGGGGAGCACCGCCATAGATGTTTATTGTACATGGGGAAAGAACCCATTATGAGGATGATTCCCCTATTTTTGTTGACTTTTACACATTATCTTTTGGGCTAACTGAGGGGTCAGAGATACCATTTTTTTTTTACTCAGACACATATATTTTTTGGTATATATGAGAGAGATATTTTTTGCGGCTCGACATGGTGTGCCCCCTGTTTTGTTTATGGATTATGCTATGTTGATGTATATCTATGTTTTATATGTTTTTTGTTTTTTTATGTATGATGGTTTATCTGAGATGCATTCCTATTTATAATATTGTTAGCTATGCGATCAATTGTGTGGTTTTGATTTCTTGGTACATGTGTGATTGTAATGTGGTCAAAGCGTCGGCTTAATATTTTTGCATGGAAGTATTTTCTAAACATATGTGAATCCCATATCTGTTTTAATTTCTACACTACTAACTAGGAGTCAAGGTAGATATGCATATGGCGTATGCCCTGATTGAGGGTGTCACACATAAGTCCAATGACGACATCATATTCTACCTAATTGTTTGTCACTGAACTGATGCATACACCATTAGTGCAGACTAGCGATCACTCAGGATGGTAGATGACCCACACGGCTGTTGCTAAACTTTGAGACCATTGTGATGCTCCATCAGTGAATCCAAAGTAATGGTTGGGTTGATGATCCATTATGATACTAGAGCATATTTTGTGAGAATTATTTTAAAATTTTTGGGTCTGTATACGTTGACTCTAGGGATGGGCCTTCTCAGCCCGTATGGGTAAAATTTCTTGAGGTAAAGGCCATTAATGGGGTTGCTGAGGCATGGTCTGTTTAGCTCAGTCAAGCTGTATGCCCCCTTGAAGATGCAATTTTTTATGATGTAGGGTCATTTTCACAAAGTTTCGAACTTTCCTGGCTCTAGGGCTTCTTTTGCGACATCATAGCGGAGGACTAGCTCTCCCTCCACGAATGGATGAGGGCTGATGTGATAGTCGAATGATGCTTTTACCCATTTCTTGTGGGCCTCGTTGTGTTGTAGTGACTGCCGTCGACTTTCGTCGACGAACTCTATTTGTACTAAATGTGTTCTAGAGGTTGGGTATCATCAAGGAGTCTGATGGCGGCATGTAAATTCAGGATCTCGCGTTCTATGGGAATCACAGTTCCGACTCCGTACACCAAGTGGAAGGGGGTGAAACCAATGGATGTTTCATGGTTGTGCGGTATGTCCACGGGGAGGAGAAAAGCACATGGTGCTGATTTGTTTTATTGTTATTCACCATGTGCTATAACATAGTTTTGAGAACTTTATTCATAGCTTCTACCTGTCCATTGGATTGGGTTAGTATGCTGATGCAAATTCGTGGGTGAATCCAAGGTGGTGAGATAACTCCTAGAAAACTTCATTATCGAAGTGTTCCACATGGTTAGAGGCTAACTCCTTGGGAACACCGAAGTGGGCAATTACATGGTTAAACAAAAATTGTGCGGTGGTTTCTGCGGTGTTGTTGTATGGGGTCATAAATTCTTCCCACTTGGTGAAATAATCAACATCCACGATGATGTATTTGTGATTTCCCGATGATGTTGGGTTTCAAGTCATGAAGTCGATCCCCCATTTTCAAAAGGGGCCAGCGACAATGATGGGGTGCAGGGGAGCGGGAGGGACTCGTGCCTTATGATCGAACTGCTGACATCGCTCGCAGCTCTTGACTGTTGTGATACAGTCGTGAAACAAAGGGGGCCAGAAATATCCTGCTCGTAGGATTTTTTGGGCGGTGGACATCTTGGAGAGGTGGTCGACGTAAGCCCTGTCATGGTAGTCATTTAGGGATTTTTCCACTTGGTCATGAGTAAGGCATTGACATAAAATGGTGTCGATGCCCCATCGGTATAAGGCATCTCCCATAAGGAGGTATCGGGGGGACTGATGGCGAATGCGCCGACGGTCGTCTCGAGTGAGGTGGGGTCTTAACTTTAGGGTTCGTAGGAAGAGGAGGATATCTCTGTACCAAGGTTTTTTGGTTGCTACGATGAATAAATGTTCATTTGGTAGTGAATCATTTACTGGTGACCCTTTGGTATGACTTGGGAGGTCCGTAATGAACTCTACTAAGATTAGCTCCTTTTTTCTCTTGGGGGAGCGAAAACGTATGTCGTATTCTTGGAGAATTACTATCCAGAGGGTGTATTCTCATTTATTAGGTGGCTCTTAAGTAGATATTTTATGGGGTGATTATCTACGATGACTGTAGTGGTCTTTAAGGTGATGTAGTGACGAAGATTTTGGACTACATGAATTAGTGCTAAGGAAGTATTTTCTTTGAGTTCATATCTTAATTCTAGGCTTGATAATGTTTTTTTGACATAGTAGATTACGTTATCCTTCCCATCTAGGCCTTCCTAGATCAATTCTCCGGCCAAAGCAGTCTTGGATGCTGATATATACAGGATTTAATCTTTGTCATAGTCTGGGGGATTGATGAGTGGTGCTGAAGACAATGTGTATTTCAGCACGTCGAACGCTTGTTGGGCATGGTCATCCCATTTTAATGGGATGCCCTGGTGAAGGAGGTGCAAGTGGCATAATCTGGGATGAAACGTCTCAGAAAATTGTCCTTCCCCTGTAGGCTTTGTAGTTGCCTGAGGGTTCGAGGTGGGGGTACCTCTTTGATGGCTTGGACCTTGAGGGGGTCCACTCGAATTCCTTGATGGGACATGATGAAACCTAGAATTCTTCCTGATGTGATGCAAAATCCGCACTTGAGAGGTTTCAAGAAAAGGTTGTATTACCGATATCGTTGGAATACTAGTCGTAGATCCTTAAGATGGTCTGAGCACTTCTTGGATCGGACTGTTAGGTCGTCCAAGTAGGTGAGGATAAGGTGTGCCAAGTCATGAAATATGTAATTAATGGCTCTCTGAAAGGTGGCTCCTACATTTTTTCAGGCCAAATGACATTACATTGTATGCGAATGTGCCCCAGGTGGGGAGTGAACATATTTTTGTGCCGGTAGGTGTGACAGATTTGAATTTGATTGTACCCGGAGAATCCATCCACGAAGGAGAGGGCCTCATGACATACACAAGAATCGATGACCGATTCAATGAATGGGGTAGGGTAATTGTCCTTGGGACATGCTTTGTTCAAATCTTGAAAATTGGTGCAAACACGTATGGTGCCCTATTTTTACATGACGGGAACACGGTTGGAAACCCAATATGTGTAAGCAATGGGGTAGATAAACTCAGATTTGTGAAGCTTGTTAATTTCTCGTTTTATTTCTTCTGTCTTTGATGCGTGCAGTTGGTGTTGTTTCTGGAATATTGGAGGTATGTCAGGCCAGGTATCAATATGGTTCTCTACGATAGTGGGACTAAGCCTAGGCATTTCTGAGTAGTCTCATGCCAATATATCTCTATACTCTTGTAGAAATTGGGTATAAGAGGTTATTTCTTCTAGAGAACATGCTGGCCCCAGCGATATTTCTTCGACCTTTCCAGTATTTTGGGATATATTCACCTTGAGGGTAGGTGAGATGTTTGACATGTTTCCTTCCTCAAACACATCGGGCATCGGGATAGGGTTCTTGAACCAATCAACTTTCTCTGATGGGAGGAAATATTTTGATTCGATCACATAAATCTCTTGTTCTTTTTTCTTGTCAGGACTGAACAATTTTGTGGGGAGGAAAAGTGAGTGATGATGAATTGCATCCCATGGATAATCCGGCTCTATCATGGCCTCGAGGATGTCCTTGTATGAATGGAATAAGGATCCTAAATGGGATTAATTATGCGCAAGGTCGTGCAAAAGAGGTTTAGTCTAAATGGATTTGGTTGATATACATGAAAAGAATTCCATCATCGACATGGTGGAACCAGACGTGGTCGACAGAGTGCAGACAGATTGGGTTTGCACTGTCGTAGATACAACTACTCTCGTAGATGCAGCTAA
Source organism: Pinus albicaulis (assembly GCA_034641835.2). NCBI lineage: Eukaryota > Viridiplantae > Streptophyta > Pinopsida > Pinales > Pinaceae > Pinus > Pinus albicaulis. Next base: position 220,084,759 of record CM076578.1, on the reverse strand, counting down.
CTCGACACCTATGGCAGATGAACATACAACTCGAGTCATAGTTTCAATACATGATGATATGAATCGTATATGGTAAAATTGCTTTCAATATGAAAAATAACTAATTAATCCATATTTATTAAGTTTTTTATGGTCTAAACCGGAAACCCCATGAGGAAATATTGAATAAATCCACATTTGTTTGATTTTCCTCAAGGAATAATTAGTTAAACAGTATTTTAATTAATATTCTTGGTCATATTTAACCCAAACACGGAAATTAATTAGATAAATCATTATTTATCTTATTATTTTCTAAGAATAATTATTTAAACCTTATTTAAATAATATTCCTTGTTAAATTTGACTAAATCATTTATAAATAATTGAATAAATAATTATTTATTTATTACTCAATGACATCCTTAAAATAATAAATAAATCATTTATTTATTTATTATTTACAAATAAAGGGATTTGACCAAATTTAAATTATTTTTCCCTCCAACAAATATAATAAAATATTCCATAAAAGTTGGATCTGGATTTGGTTAATAATATTTTAACTATGCACCAATATCTAGACTAATTCAATATTTTGTTACAAATAGAAGGGTTTTTCCATTCACTTATTACCTTTTTTTTCCAAAATATCACTCTAGATCTATACTTTTCGTCTAACTTTGATCCTCCATCATTGTCATATTTTGCTACCATTTTTCTTGTGAGCTCCCTTTATGTTCCAATTTTTGCCTGGGTTTTCTACACCATCAAGAGAGAGAGATCTTAGATCTGAATTGTTGAGGACTTACAAGAACCCATCCCATTGAGGGGGATTGATAACATATTTCTTTGTTCCCTTCCCAGGTGCCAAAAAATACAAAAATTATTTAAAAATATTCTTGTCTTGTCTATTGGATGCATGGAGAAACTCTTGCTTTTATTTACTGCTTAATGTCTTTTACTACATAGATCTAGAGTTTGTAGCATTTATCTTGGTCAACTAACTGCAAATCTAAAAAAATTGCAGCCATCTTTGATGTTAGGGTTGTATTTTACGCACAGCTAAAGTGGAATTTTTTTGTACACTTGCGATTAGAATTCATCCTAACAACCTTATCATAGTTTTAATACGTGACATATATCATATAACTGTTACAATATTGTAATGCAATCGATGGATATATATATGTTGGAGCTCTTAACATAAACCGCCGCATATAAATGCCACATTTAAATGTTTCTATGTAACCATATTTATATCAACATCGCATATAAATGTAACAATTGGATAGAACCTTATTCAAGGTTTATGGCATCGTTTGTATAACATTAATGTATTTCCATATATGTTTACTAACGGATGGAGGCAAGGGAGAATGGTCAAGCGGGGGTTTCGACCCACCGACCTTCTCAAAAACTATTAATACAATGACTTCAAACGAGTCCGCCAACCAATTGGCATATACGGTGGAGCTTGTGTTACAAGCCACCGAACTTTCATTTCAACACAGCAGAGCCAAAACTGCTAGCACGCAACCCGAGGAGGTTTTGTGCAGTCTAAGGTTTTTTTCTGCAAGCATAAGTGGTTTTGTTCAGGGAAGAGGTGGTTTTGCATTTCTCCAGGGGGTCTGGAGGTCACAATGGCAAAATATAGGCAATTTTATACTCATTTTGACAGCAATTTTATGCCGGTCGCAATGGTGAGGTCCAATTTCTCATTTGAGTCTCTGTTTTTGAGCTCATGCCTGTAAAATCAGTTTGAAGACAAGATAAAGCTGTCACCACTGGAAGCTAAGGACCTGGAGATGTAGCCAGGAAGTTTGGTGAACTCCATTATTAAATTCTTTTTGTGTTAATGTGTTTAACTATGTTTTCATTTGCTTATGTTGTTTATGTTATTCAAAATATTATCGATCTTTTACACTAAGTAACATAAGCTGCTCACATAGATGTTAATAATAACTTTTTCATAAATGCAGATCAAGTGGTATCAGAGCTTAAGGTTAAATTTTTAAAGGTTTGACAGTGTCATGTGAAGATTGAATGCTTACTAGGCCAAATTCAAGAGAGGAGAGGGAGAACTTGTTGAAGCAAATCCAGAGATTGGAAGGGTATTTTCAGAAAAGAAGAAGACGGAAGAAAACGTATTGGGAACAGAAGCTCAATTCTTGGACAACTTCATGATAATACATGCGATGGTAGAAGAGATGTATGAAGAATTTAAAAAGAACAAAGGTGAAGGAACTTCATCACCTAAACCAGACAAAGAATCGGGGGAAAATCCTTTTTCATTATTTCCACCATCTCCTCCATCATCACCATCATTGTCATCATCGTCCTCTTCTCATAAATCTAGTTCTTCTAAAAATAAGAAGAGTAAGAAATCCTCTTTGATCAAATTAGATGTAAAATTTTATTTTCCAATTTATGATGGTGAACTTAACGCTGAAAATCTTGATAATTGGATAAGACAAATTGAAGTTTATAGCAGGGTGTAGAAAGTTTTTTTAGAAAGAAAGAAGATCCAGCTTGCTAACCTTCATCCTGAAGGAACCACACCTGTTTGGTGGGAAGGTAAGACACAAGAAGATCTTCAAAAACATGGTAAAATCTTTTTGACATGGAATGAATTTTTTTATGCTATTAAAAAAATAAATTATCCTTTGGCTTATATGCAACAAGCTATGATGAGTTGGCAAACATTGTGTCAGTTAAAGGGTCAAAGTGTTGAAATTAATACTTAGGAATTTTGTAAAAGAGCTTTGACACTAGGCATATCATTGGACTCACTAGAAACATTATTGAAATACATAGGTGGCCTACATAGTTATTTAAGGCATACCATATTCATGTTTAATCTGACTAGCTTAGATGATGTATCAGTTCAAGCAACTCCTCTAGAAGCTAGGGGTAAAAATGTATCTCATGATCTTGGAAATTCATCTAAATCTATTGAAATCAAGAATAAAGAAAAGAAGAAACAAAAATGGAAGGAAAGGAAAGCGAACACTATAAAGAAAGAAAAGCCTACATGCACTCATTATAAGAAAGAAGGACATGATGAGGCACACTACTAGGAATTGCATCCATAATTTAAGCCTAAGAAGTTCAGGAATAAAGAGCAAAAGAATGATGATGCTATGCAAAAGGACTTGGGATCAGATTCAGGAGATGAAACAATAATTACAACTATAGGTATAAAAGGTAAAAATTCTCAAGCATCTACAATTACTTCTTCCAATTCTGTTGATAATGAAAATGATGAGAGGAAAAGAAATAAGCTATTTCATATTAGAGTCGTTTCCAAGCACACTAAAATTGATACTTTTTTTGATAGTGCCTCTCAAGTTAATTTGATTCTTTAATCAATTGTAAAGAAATTGGGTATTGAAACTAAACCTCATAAAAATCCATACACATTGCATTGGGTCTGTTATAAAACTAAACTGTAGGTTATGAAACAATGCAAACTTCATTTTTCAATTGGATAGGAGTTTGTAGATGAGGTTGAATTAGATATAGTCCCATTGGATATATGTGGAAATGTAATAGGGAGTCCATACTTGTATGGTAGAGATGATGTCTTCTATCGAAGGGTGAATAAGTATCAAATCACTAAATATGGAATCGAATATGTATTAAGAGCTCATAAACTCAAAGATAACTGCACTCTCATAAATTCAGGACAGATGAAAATAATTATAAATTCAAGTAAATTGTTTTTTACTTATGATTGTAAAAGCAAAGGATATTGATAAATCTGATGCTTTTCAAGTGTAATATTCCCAATTAGTCATGAGCTAATTGGAATATTCAATTTTTTTTATTGCGTTGTTTAAAGAATAAGGGGGCAAAGGAGGTCCAAAATTCTCCTTAATAATGAATAAATCAATGCCAAATGTGAAAGACACAAATCTTGTCAGCTCAATTAAAGCACCCTTGGTGTGAAAGGGGTTGGATCACTTTGACTGGGTTAAACTTGACCAAATCAATAGCATTGTCATGGAGGAGTGGCCATCAATAAGGGACAACACAATTTTATATGGAGATGCTTTGTGTGAAAGTAGTGATCTTTTTGGATGGGGATTATGGGTTGCAAGCTCATATTCTATTTAAGGAAGAGGATGGAAAATATATGGAGGTTGTTGATGTATATTATATTTCTCAATATATGGTCTATGTAGACATATATCTTTCTCTTGTTGTTTAGCTGAGATAGAGTGTTGTTTAGCACAGGGTGTTCCTGATCGGGAATCCCACCTCTTCCATTGAGGAGCTCTTGGAGGAGTCTTTCACTACATTGTCCACTATCTGGCTTAAGGCCAAGCTTATTCTTTCAACTACAGCATAGATCCTATTGAGGGTTTGGTTTTTTTTGCAGGTTGCAGCAAGTGGTGATTAGATCTTTAGATCTAGGCCATCTCATTGCTTATTTTCAGTGGAGGAGGCTTTCTTTCCATTGGGAGGATAGTATTGAAGACCATGGAGCATATTTTCAGATATTGGCATTAGGCCAACCATATTTTGATCCCTTCAGTGAAATTTACTTCTAGATCTACGTTATGTCCATAGGAGGAGTTGCAGGGTGGTTTGGCACACCATTTGGAGAGTTGATTTTCAAGTGAGGGGGATCTGCCCTTCACTTTGAAGATTTATTGGAGGAGGCTATTTTATTTATCATATCAGATCAGCCACACTTCCCAAATCTATAATTTTTAGTAGATCTGCAGTCTTAGATCTCATATCTACAACTTGTATTTGGTGTTTTGCTGAAAACCCTTGAGGGGTTCTTTAAAGGAGCTTGTATAGTGCATGGATCTGATATAGATCTAACCTTTGAGGCACATATCAACTCTATATCTAATGTATAATAATTTTTTGTAGCAGAGCTAATAAAATAGCGTTGTAAGGGTATTCCAGCTTTTATACATGGTTGCAACACATCTCATTGAGTGATTTTGTTCATTGGAGGCTTGTATTTCTTGTTATGCATCTTATGAGCCATTTCTTACACATATTTTGTTGTTTTAATAACATATGAAAGGTATCCATATTGGAATATTTCTTTATAAATGATGATCTACAATATTGTTCCAACATTTTGCACTATATTCCTACTTTTCCCATTTAGGAATATTACAGTGGTATCCGAGCATAATCTTGGCACGACCTATGCATTCTAAAAGCCAATATGTCATATGAAGAAGGAGAGCCTCTTACTGATAGAGAGAAGAGGTATCAAAGAAGGAGCCATAAAATATTTGATTATACAGATGACAAAGAAGACAAGGGTAAAACCCCTTTATCTGGAGGTGAAGATGAAGAGAAGGAGTTCTCTAATATCCTTCTTAGAGCCATGTAAGACATTGCTAGAGAGATAAAGGAGATGAGAATGGACAGATTCAAGGAATCCCATAAAGGATTTCATCATGGAGAAGGCTCTGGCATGTATCATCACTAGAATGATAAACCAGTGCATCAACCATAATTTTCCCAACTCTCTACCATGCCTTCATTTTTGGTTGTGGGAATGAAGGGTTTCAAGAGCAAGAATCCCTTGAAGACTATTTTATGGAGTATGAATCTCAAACTTAGAGGTTCAAAGATCACTTGATTTTTCAGGAATTTTTTCAAATAAAGGACAATAGAAGACTAAGACATCATCATAGAAGTGGTGGATTCATTCATAATCATGATTGACACGATACTATGGGAAGATTCATTTTACCCAATTTTGATGGGTCATCCAAGTGTACTACCAAATATTGGGTAGAAAAAATTGACATATACTTTCAGTTGAACAAGGTTCCAGAAATGGAGGCCATTAAGATTGCATTGTTGCACCTTGATGGTGAAGCAGATGACTGGTGGTTCCATGGCTTGTCTACATTAGTTCATGCCAATGTGACTGCATATTCAGAATTCACTAGAAGGCTAGTGGAAAGATTTGATAGAAGAGATCCTAAAGCACCATTCATGTGCCTTGCAAAGCTAAAACAATCAATTAATGTAGAAACTTACATCTCTGAATTTTTAAAACTTTCTGTTATGGTTCTTGATTTGTCTGCAGCAAGAAGGGTGTACATGTTCATTGATGGGTTAGATGAACCTCTTCATGGGTTGGTTAATTATACCAAACCCACTACCCTACATGATGCCATTGAAAGGGCTAGAGACCTTCAAGATTCCTTGCCAAAATAAAAGGCAACATTTCAGCATAATCCCTATTTTCCATCAAAGGGAAAAGAAGAAAAGGCTACTCCTTCAAAGGAGAGTCAATATAAAAAACCTCTTGATGATGATGTCTGGAAAGATCTAAGGAGAAGGAAGATTTTCATCACATGCCAAGAAGCTTGGGCACCTGGACATAGATGTGCAGCTGGAAAATCACATTACATAGAGGTCTTCTCAGATGATAACGAGGAAGAAGAAGATGAACCAAGAAGAGGTCACAATGCTGACACTGCGGGAGATGAACCAACACCATCAAGAGATGGGAATGGAGCATTTTATCATATTGGAGGGGCTCTTGAATCTTTGAGATGAGTACCTAATTACTTGACCTTAAGATTTCAATGTTCCATCATGAATCAGAGGGTTTCTATTTTGGTTGATAGTGGGGCTACCCACAATTTTATTGATTCCCAACTAGTGCAAAGGAGGGCAATACCCACTGATATTTTTGAGGGATTTTTTTGTTTTGGTCCCAGGAGATAGAACTGTGAAATGCATGCATTATGTTCCATCATTATCAGTCACTATGGGAACATATACATGGATTGATCACTTATTTTTGGTTGACATACCTGACATCAATGTGATATTGGGTGTTCAATCGCTGATTACTTTGGGGAAAGTCACCACTAATTGGGAGGCTTTGTGGAGGGAATGGGTGGATAAAAAGAGTTGTAAGACTCAAATTATCAAGGGAATGCATACATATCCCTCACATACAACTTCTACATAGAAAACATAGATGGATTTGTACAGTGGAAGCAAGGACATTACAGTCCCATCTATTATGCTTATGATATTGCTACATGGGACACTATTACTTAGTGGCAAACCACCTGGGAGGCCACTTGATTCAGATTTTATGACAGATATCTCACAACATGATGCTCCAAGCATATATCCAGGAGGGATGGGAGCATTAGAATACCATGAGACAGTCTTGGGAGTCTTGGGTAGGCTCAAGGAGGAGGGAGACATTCTCCCAACATCATCATTACCCACTTTCATTTCAGATTCTGCGCTGTGGGAGGAGAAGCATGGAAGGAATGACCTTCCAACATGTACCTTTGGCACGGGATATGTCAAGGAGGAGAGCATCCATATGACAGACATTATTTTTGATAGATCATCAGTGTTGTCACTATGGGAGATTGATCCATGTTGGAAATCCCAACTGTTGGTGGATTATTCCAAGGATCTTTATACATGCATGATACTTGATGACCAGCTACATGAAGAGGGATATTCAGTCCAAGAAGGAGTCATCTACTGTCATGGTAGAATATTCTTATCTAGATCCTCAAAGATCAAGGAGAAGTTGCTACAAAGGGCTTATGAAGAGTTCTTTTTCAACCACACATATTCCATGAGATTCTATAACATCATCATGAGAAGCTACACTTGGAAGGGTTTTGAAGGAGAACTATATCATAATTTTCAAAGATTCATGAACCATGTGGATTTGGGACAACAACACAACTCTATAAAGGAGTTAATTCAGCCACCTCTTTCTTATTTTGAGAGGGGAGATAGATCTATGCACCAATCCATTTGTTTAAGGAGGGATTTTGGTGAAAGATGCTTGTGTACCTAATGTTTTATTTAATGAAGATATTCATGATTTTACTATGTTTATGCATTCCATATCTCCAAGTAGGAGCACTATACCATATAAACTTCATGGCCAAATTTGTGCCACAAAAATTTCTGAACATGGCCACTCCCTTGGAGGACAAAGGGAAATGATTTTGTATCATGATGGGTGCACTCCAAAGGCACCAAACATATCTCACACTTTCAGCCATGGTGAGGTAACTTGGAAAGCAGGTAAGTGGTGGGGAAACCACTTACCACATCATTATCTAAGGCAGTCAGGAGATTTACTGTGCTAGTTCCACATGTGGGACTATGACCCACCTCCATTTATGCAAATTTCTATTTGTATGTACTTGATTTTGATCCCATACATTGATGATCTACATATAGTTTATATGGGAACATTTGGAGGGAGGATGGGAGGTATGTATGTGCCCTATGGGATGGAGATTCTCCATGTTCACTATGCGACATTTTTTAGGGATAACATTGGGCAAACCATGTTTGTTTCATTTGAACTATTGTCTCCTTATGGGATGGATTATTTGCATCTCATGAGAACTTTGGAGGAGAAATTGATGGAGGGATGGATTGGTGAACACTTAGCTTATGAGGGAATCTTATCACATGTTGGTGTCACCAATGGAGGAGGAGAAGAGTTGCAACACTCACCTTGTACGTTGCTTGAGGACAAGAAAAATTTGGGAAGGGAGGACTGTAATATTCCCAATTAGTCATGAGCTAATTGGAATATTCATTTTTTTTTATTTCTTTGTTTAAAGAATAAGAGGGCAAAGGAGGTCCAAAATTCTCCTTAATAATGAATAATAAATGCCAAATGTGAAAGAGACAAACCTTGGCAGCTTGATTAAAGCACCCTTGGTGTGAAAGGGGCTGGATCACTTTGATTGGGTCAACCTTGACCAAATCAACAACGCTATCATGGAGGAGTGGCCATCAATGAGGGACAACACAATTTTAGATGGAGATTCTTTGTGTGAATGTAGTGATATTTTTGGATGGGGCTTAGGGTTTTCAAGCTCATATTATATTTAGGGAAGAGAATGGAATCCATATGAAGGTTGTTGATGTATATTATATTTCTAAATATATGTTCTGTTTAGACATATATCTTTCTATTGTTGTTTAGCTAAGATAGAGTGTTTTTTAGCATAGGGTGTTCCTGATCAGGAATACCACCTCTTCCATTGAGGAGCTCTTGGAGGAGTCTTGCACTATATTTTCCACTATCTGGCCTAAGGCCAAGCTTCTTCTTTCAACTACAGTGCAGATCCTATTAAGGGTTTGGTTGTTTTTATAGGTTTCAGCAAGTGGTGATTAGATCTTTAGATATAAGCCATCTCATTGCTTATTTTCAGTGGAGGAGGATTTATTTCCATTGGGAGGACAGTATTGAAGGCCATTGAGCATATTTTCAAATCTTGGCATTAGGCCAACCATATTTTTATCTGTACAGTGTAGTTTACTTCGAGATATGTGTTATTTCTGTAGGAGGAGTTGCAGGGTGGTTTGGCACACCATTTGGAGAGTTGATTTTCAAGTGAGGGGGGTATTCCTTTCACTTTGAAGATCTATTGGAGGAGGTTATTTTATTGATCATATCATAACTGACACACTTCCAAATGCAGCAATTTTCGATGAATCTGTAGGTCTTGAATCTTAGATCTACTACTTGTATAGTGTTATCTTGAAAACCCTTGAGAAATTGTTAAAGGGCTTGTACTAGTGCATGGATCTGATACAGATCCAACCTTTGAAGGCACATGTGTAAGCTCTAGATCTGATTATATTTTTGTAGTAGAGATAATAAATAATTATGTTTGTGGGGTATTATGGTATTCCGGCTTTTATACATGGTTGCAACACATCTTATTGAGTGATTTTGTTCATTGGATGCTTGTATTTATTGTTATGCATCTTATGGGACATTTATTACGCATATTTTGCTGCTGTAATAACATATGAAAGATCTCCATATTGGCCTCTTGCTTTATAAATGATGATCTGCAATATTTTTCCAACATTTTGCACTATATTCCTACTTTTCCCATTTGGGAATATTACATCAAGGCTGTAATCCTAAATAGAAAGGAGATTTGGTTAAAGTTGTTCCTGATTATGATATTCTGTTTCAAGAGCCTAAAGGGCTTCCTCCCAAGCAACAAATATAACATGAGATTTATTTGTAGCCAGATTCTTCTCTTCCTAACATTGGAATGTACAGGTTATCAGCTCTAGAGAATTCAGAAATAAAGAAGCAGGTACAAGAATTGCTCGATCAAGGGTTTATTCGACCAAGCACTTCACCATGTGGATCACCTATTGTGTTGGCACATAAGAAATATGGTTTGTGGAGAATGTGCATTGATTTCTGAGCATTAAATAAAGTAACAATAAAGAATCGTTATCCTCTTCCTCGTATCGACAATTTATTAGATCAGTTGAAAGATGCAGTTTACTTCACTAAGTTAGACTTGCGAAGTGGTTACCATCAGATCAAAGTTTCAAAACAGGATGAATGGAAGACTGCTTTCAAAACGAAGCAAGGACTCTATGAATGGATGGTTATGCCTTTCAGCTTGACCAATGCTCCAGCGACATTCATGTGTGTCATGAATGATGTGTTTAGACCATTTATAGATGATTTTGTAATAGTCTACTTAGATGATATTCTTGTTTTCAGTAAGACATGGGATGAACATATAAAGCATGTAAAGCAGGTTTTAGATGTGTTAAAAAGAGAAAATCTCTATGTAAAACTGTCAAAATGTGAATTTGGCAGGACATCTTTAAATTATTTGGGTTATATTGTAGGGGGTGGTGAATTGAATATAGATCCCTCTAAGGTCGAAGTCATTGTAAATTGGCCTAAGTCCAATACTGATACAGAAGTTAGAATTTTCTTAGGGGAAACACAATACTAATCAACAACACTATCATGGAGGAGTGGCCATCAATGAGGGACAACATAATTTTAGATGGAGATTCTTTGTGTGAATGTAGTGATATTTTTGGATGGGGCTTAGGGTTTTCAAGCTCATATTTAGGGAAGAATGGAATCCATGAAAGGTTGATGTATATTATATTTCTAAATATATAGTCTGTTTAGACATATATCTTTCTCTTGTTGTTTTGTTGAGATAGAGTGTTGTTTAGCACAGGGTGTTCCTGATCGGGAATCCCACCTCTTCCATTGAGTAGCTCTTAGAGGAGTCTTGCACTACATTGTCCACTATCTGGCTTAAGTCCAAGCTCCTTCTTTCAACTACAACGCAGATCCTGTTGAGGGTTTGGTTTTTTTTGCATGTTGCAGCAAGTGGTAATTATATCTCTAGATCTAGGCCATCTCATTGCTTATTTTCAATGGAGGAGGCTTCCTTTACATTGGGAGGACAATATTGAAGGCCATTGAGCTTATTTTCAGATCTTGGTATCAGGCCAACCATATTTTGATCCCTACAGTGCAGTTTACTTCTAGATCTGCGTTATTTCTATAGGAGGAGTTGTAGGGTGGTTTGTCACACTTTATGGAGAGCTGATTTTCTAGTGAAGGGGATCTACCTTTCACTTTGAATATATATTGGATGAGGCTATTTTATTGATCATATCAGATCAGCCACACTTTCTAGATATGTATTTTTCAGTAGATCTGCAGTCTTAGATCTTAGATCTACAACTTGTACTTGGTGTTTTGCTAAAAACCTTTGAGGGGTTCTTTAAAGGAGCTTGTACAGTGCTAAGATCTTATATAGATCTATATTTTGAGGCACATATCAGCACTAGATATGATGTATAATCAATTTTTGTAGCAAAGGTAATAAAATAACGCTGTAAGGGTCTTCCAAATTTTATACATGGTCGCAAAACCTCTTATTGAGGGATTTTTGTCATTAGTGTCTTGTATTTCCTGTTATGCATCTTATGGCCCATTTCTTATGTATATTTTGTTGTTGTAATAACATATGAAAGATCTCCATATTTTCCTCTTGCTTTGGAAATGATGATACGCAATATTGTGGTTTATTTTGCTATGTTCCTACTTTTCCCATTTGGGAATATTACATCAAGGCTGTAATCCTAAATAGAAAGGAGATTTGGTTAAAGTTGTTCCTGATTATGATATTCTGTTTTAAGAGCCTAAAGGGCTTCCTCCCAAGCAACAAATAGAACATGAGATTTATTTGCAGCCAGATTCTTCTCTTCCTAACATTGGAATGTACAGGTTATCAGCTCTAGAGAATTCAGAAATAAAGAAGCAGGTACAAGAATTGCTCGATCAAGAGTTTATTCGACCAAACACTTCACCATGTGGATCACCTATTGTGTTGGCACATAAGAAATATGGTTTGTGGAGAATGTGCATTGATTTACGAGCATTAAATAAAATAACAATAAAGAATCGTTATCCTCTTCCTCGCATTGACGATTTATTAAATCACTTGAAAGATGTAGTTTACTTCACTAAGTTAGACTTCCAAAGTGGCTACCATCAAATCAGAGTTTCATAACAATATGTATGGAAGACTTCTTTCAAAATGAAGAAAGGACTCTATGAATGGATGGCTATGCCTTTCATCTTGACCAATGCTCCAGCTACATTCATGTGTGTCATGAATGATGTGTTTAGAACATTTATAGATGATTTTGTAATAGTCTACTTAGATGATATTCTTGTTTTTAGTAAGACATGGGATGAACATATAAAGCATGTCAAGCAGGTTTTATATGTGTTAAAAAGGAAAAATCTCTATGTAAAACTATCAAAATGTGAATTTGGAAGCACATATGTAAATTATTTTGGTTATATTGTAGGGGGTGGTGAATTGAATATAGATCCCTCTAAGGTCGAAGTCATTGTAAATTGGCCTAAGTCCAATACTGATACAGAAGTTAGAATTTTCTTAGGGGAAACACAATACTAATCAACAACACTATCATGGAGGAGTGGCCATCAATGAGGGACAACACAATTTTAGATGGAGATTCTTTGTGTGAATGTAGTGATATTTTTGGATGGGGCTTAGGGTTTTCAAGCTCATATTATATTTACGGAAGAGAATGGAATCCATATGAAGGTTGTTGATGTATATTATATTTCTAAATATATGGTCTGTTTAGACATATATCTTTCTATTGTTTTTTAGTTGAGATAGAGTGTTGTTTAGCATAGGGTGTTCCTGATCAGGAATACCACCTCTTCCATTGAGGAGCTCTTGGAGGAGTGTTGCACTATATTTTCCACTATCTGGCTTAAGGCCACACTTCTTCTTTCAACTACAGTGCAGATCCTATTAAGGGTTTGGTTGTTTTTATAGGTTTCAGCAAGTGGTGATTAGATCTTTAGATATAAGCCATCTCATTGCTTATTTTCAGTGGAGGAGGATTTATTTCCATTGGGAGGACAGTATTGAAGGCCATTGAGCATATTTTCAAATCTTGGCATTAGGCCAACCATATTTTGATCCCTATAGCACAATTTACTTCCAGATCTGTGATATTTATGTAGGAGGAGTTTTAGGGTGGTTTAGCACACCATTTGGAGAGATGATTTTCAAGTGACGAGGATCTGCCTTTCACTTTGAATATCTATTGGAGGAGGTTATTTTATTGATCATATCAAATCAGCCACAATTTCCAAATCTGTATTTTTCAGTAGATTTGCAATGTCTTAGATCTTAGATCTACATCTTGTACTTGGTGTTTTGTTGAAAACCCCAAGGGGGTTCATTAGAGGAGCTTGTATAGTGTATGGATCTGCTATATATCTAAATTTTTGTCCACATACTTGCTCTAGATCTGATTTATAATCTACTTCTATTGCACAGCAAATAAAATAACGTTGTAAGGGTTTTCCAACTTTTCTATATGGTTGCAGCACCTCATATTGAGGCATTTTATTCATTGGAGGCTTGCTTTTCTTGTTATGTATCTTTTGGGCCACTTCTTAAACATATTTTGTTGTTGTAATAACATATGAAAGGTCTCCATATTGGCCTCTTGTTGTATAAATGATGATACGCAATATTTTTCCAACATTTGCACTATGTTCCTACTTGCCCATTTAGAATATTACATCAAGGTTGTAATCCTAAATAGAAAGCAGATTTATTTAAACTTGTTTCTAATTATGATATTATGTTTCAAGAGCCTAAAGGGCTTCCTCCCAAGCGATAGATAGAACATGAGATATATTTTCAGCTAGATGCTCCTCTTCCTAACATTGGAATGTACAGGTTATTGGCTCTAGAGAATGCAGAAATAAAGAAGCAGGTACAGGAATTGCTCGATCAAGGGTTTATTCGACCAAGCACTTCACCATGCAGATCGCCTATTGTGTCGGTACGTAAGAAAGATGGTTTGTGGAGAATGTGCATTGATTTCCGAGCATTAAATAAAATAACAATAAAGAATCGTTATCCTCTACATCGCATTGAAGGTTTATTATATCAGTTGAAAGATGCAATTTAATTCACTAAGTTAGACTTGCGAAGAAGCTACCATCAGATCAGGGTTTTAGAACAAGATGTATGGAAGACTGCTTTCAAAACAAAGCAAGGACTCTACGAATGGATGGTTATGCCTTTCGGCTTGACCAATGCTCCAGCTACATTCATGCGTGTCATGAATGATGTTTTTAGGCCATTTATAGATGATTTTGTAATAGTCTACTTAGATGATATTCTTGTTTTTAGTAAGACATGGGATGAACATATAAAGCATGTAAAGCAGGTTTTAGATGTTTTAAAAACAGAAAATCTCTATGTAAAACTGTCAAAATGTGAATTTGGAAGCACATATGTAAATTATTTTGGTTATATTGTAGGGGGTGGTGAATTGAATATAGATCCCTCTAAGGTCGAAGTCATTGTAAATTGGCCTAAGTCCAATACTGATACAGAAGTTAGAAGTTTCTTAGGGGCAACACAATACTAATCAACAACGCTATCATGGAGGAGTGGCCATCAATGAGGGACAACACAATTTTAGATGGAGATTCTTTGTGTGAATGTAGTGATATTTTTGGATGGGGCTTAGGGTTTTCAAGCTCATATTATATTTAGGGAAGAGAATGGAATCCATATGAAGGTTGTTGATGTATATTATATTTCTAAATATATGGTCTGTTTAGACATATATATTTCTCTTGTTGTTTAGCTGAGATAGAGTGTTGTTTAGCATAGGGTGTTCCTGATCAGGAATACCACCTCTTCCATTGAGGAGCTCTTGGAGGAGTCTTGCACTATATTTTCCACTATCTGGCTTAAGGCCAAGCTTCTTCTTTCAACTACAGTGCAGATCCTATTAAGGGTTTGGTTGTTTTTATAGGTTTCAGCAAGTGGTGATTAGATCTTTAGATATAAGCCATCTCATTGCTTATTTTCAGTGGAGGAGGATTTATTTCCATTGGGAGGACAGTATTGAAGGCCATTGAGCATATTTTCAAATCTTGGCATTAGGCCAACCATATTTTTATCTGTACAGTGTAGTTTACTTGGAGATCTGTGTTATTTCTGTAGGAGGAGTTGCAGGGTGGTTTGGCACACCATTTGGAGAGTTGATTTTCAAGTGAGGGGGGTATTCCTTTCACTTTGAAGATCTATTGGAGGAGGTTATTTTATTGATCATATCATATCAGCCACACTTCCCAAATCTGTAATTTTCAGTAGATCTGCAGTCTTAGATCTTAGATCTACTACTTGTACTTGGTGTTTTGCTGAAAACCCTTGAGGGGTTATTTAAAGGAGCTTGTATAGTGCATGGATCTGATATAGATCCAACCTTTGAGGCACATATTAGCTCTAGATCTGATTTATAATATTTTTTTGTAGTAGAGCTAATAAAATTATGTTGTAAGGGTATTCCAGCTTTTATACATGGTTGCAACACATCTTATTGAGTGATTTTGTTCATTGGATGCTTGTATTTATTGTTATGCATCTTATGGGACATTTATTACGCATATTTTGCTGCTGTAATAACATATGAAAGATCTCCATATTGGCCGCTTGCTTTATAAATGATGATCTGCAATATTTTTCTAACATTTTTCACTATATTCCTACTTTTCCCATTTGGGAATATTACATCAAGGCTGTAATCCTAAATAGAAAGGATATTTGGTTAAATTTGTTCCTGATTATGATATTCTGTTTCAAGAGCCTAAAGGGCTTCCTCCCAAGCAACAAATAGAACATGAGATTTATTTGCAGCCAGATTCTTCTCTTCCTAACATTGGAATGTACAGGTTATCAGCTCTAGAGAATTCAGAAATAAAGAAGCAGGTACAAGAATTGCTCGATCAAGGGTTTATTCGACCAAGCACTTCACCATGTGGATCACCTATTGTGTTGGCACATAAGAAATATGGTTTGTGGAGAATGTGCATTGATTTACGAGCATTAAATAAAATAACAATAAAGAATCGTTATCCTCTTCCTCGCATTGAAGATTTATTAAATCACTTGAAAGATGTAGTTTACTTCACTAAGTTAGACTTCCAAAGTGGCTACCATCAGATCAGAGTTTCATAACAATATGTATGGAAGAATTCTTTCAAAATGAAGAAAGGACTCTATGAATGGATGGCTATGCCTTTCATCTTGACCAATGCTCCAGCTACATTCATGTGTGTCATGAATGATGTGTTTAGAACATTTATAGATGATTTTGTAATAGTCTACTTAGATGATATTCTTGTTTTTAGTAAGACATGGGATGAACATATAAAGCATGTCAAGCAGGTTTTATATGTGTTAAAAAGGAAAAATCTCTATGTAAAACTGTCAAAATGTGAATTTGGAAGCACATATGTAAATTATTTTGGTTATATTGTAGGGGGTGGTGAATTGAATATAGATCCCTCTAAGGTCGAAGTCATTGTAAATTGGCCTAAGTCCAATACTGATACAGAAGTTAGAAGTTTCTTAGGGGCAACACAATACTAGAGAAATCTTATTTCTAAATTTTATTTGATTGTAGCTCCTCTCATGCTTTGACAAGTGTGAAACAAGTTTTTCAATGGGGAGGAAAACAACAGAAAGCCTTCGACACATTGAAAGAAAGGATCAATATAGCGCCAATACTAGCACTGCCAGACCTTTAGTATCCATTTGAGATCGAGACAGATGCAAGTGAATATGCGATGGGGGCAGTGTTGATGTAGCACAAAAAGCCTATATGCTTTCATTCTGAGACATTCACATCAGCAGTAGTTAACTATCCTACATACAATAAGGAATTATATGCATTAGTACATCGTGTTAAAAAGTGGAAACATTACATAATGGGAAAAGAAACAATCATACATACAAATCACCAACCACTACAATATTTACACTCACAGACTAAATTACAAAAATCAAGACACTATCGTTGGATGTGTTTCTTACATAAATTTCATGTTGTAATCAGATATAAGAAATGCATACATAATAAGGTTGCAGACATGTTATCAAGGCCAATCATAAATGCATCCACAATTATTAAGAATAATTCGGTAATGCATGAAATCTATATTGAACAATATTCTCAAGACACAAATTTTAAAGATGTATATGCAAATTTAAGTCAAGGAAATAAAGTAGAATAATTGGATTATTTCATAAAGGAAAAACACTTATATCATTTGGGAAAATTATGCATTCCAAAAACTTAAAGAGTTAATGTGGTTCGAGAATCACATACTTCTCTAATTTTAGGTCACTTTGGTGTAAGTAAAAAAATTGCACAATTACAAAGATTCAGCTATTGGCCATGAATGAATGAAACAAATTCAAGATATATTAGAGGATGTACTATGTGTGCCACAAGAAAGCCAAGTAATAGAAAATTAGGCCTGTACAATCCACTTCCAATTCCTTCTCGTCCTTGGGAAAGTTTATCCATGGATTTTGTTGGGCGGTTGGAAATGTCTAGAAAAGGTCATGATTATTTGTATTTACTTGTTGATAGGTTCAGTAAAATGTGTATTTTGACACCATGTACTAAACATGTCACAACTGAAAAAACTGCAAAGTTGTTCTTTCAAAATATATGGGTTCATTTTGGGTTACCCACTTCTATTGAATCTGATCAAGATTATCAATTTTTCGGGAAATTTTGGTCAATTTTATGGGAACTCATGGACACAAGGTTAAAGAAGATCACAACATTTCATCCATAAACAGATGACTAGACAGAAGTGGTAAACAAGACATTAGTACAGTTACTTCGAGGTTATTGTAGCAAGCATCCCAAGCTTTGGGATGATAATTTGTGTTGTGTACAACATGCTTACAACCATGTGAAACATTCTTCTACTCAAAGATCTCCACTTGAAACTTGTTTTGGTTTTATACCAAAGTCTCCCATGGATTTTTTCTTTGGTAAAGAAATAGCAGTTGATGGACACAATGATGTGGACAAAGCAACCAAGTTCATTGAACAGATCTAGGAAATTCACCAGGAAGTATAGGAATAGCTGGAAAAGAGCCAAGAAAAGTATAAATCAAGGCACGAAAAGCATCGATTTGAGCATAGTTTTCAAGTTGGTGATCAAGTATAGTTGTACATCAGAAAAGAAAGACTTCAAGGGAAAGGTAAAAAGTTGAAACCAATTAGATATGGTCCTTTCAAAATTCTTGACAAAATTGGTGAGAATTATTTTCGCCTACATCTACTAGCTTATATGCAAATATATTCCATCGTAATTGTTGAAAACTTGTGATTTTATGAACCTACATTGATTGAAGATCCAGAAGAGAAAATTAAAGTACATTCCATCGAATATTTTTCACCAGAGTATCTCAACGAGTTGCAGGAGGACACAATTCTCGACAGGAGGATAAGGACTTCGCAATGAGGAGAAGTTGAGAATCTTCGAGTTGGAATTAAAGGTACAAATCCAAGTAAAGCATGATGGATAGAGATTGGAAAAGTGAAGGAGACATATCCTCACTTACTCGATAACTAAAACCAACTTTTCGTGGTCAAAAAGCTTCCAGTGGGGAGGAGTGATAAAAAATGGATTTATTTTTCCTCTAGATCAAAGTCCTCAAATGCAGATGAAAATAGGATCAAGTTAAACTTCTCATCGACAGGATTCCAACAGTGTGAATGGTGTGTAAAATTGAGTTCGTATGACGAAGATATGGTAAGTCAAAGTTTATGGCAAATTAGGGCAAAATGACAAAATTCAAAATCAACGGCCAAAGTCAATGATGAAGTCAACGGTCAGATGATGTCAGTAAGACATGTGTCATACCAAGAACATGCCGCCTATCAAGGAGGACATCATTAGGATCGATGACATGTTGAAGTGTGATTGGTTGGAATGGTCCAATCTGGGGCTGACACGTGGCAGCCTATATTTTGCCCAATTTGGCCTTATTTCCAAAATTTTGGGGGTCGGGGAGGATCAAACCCCTAACCTCTCAGAATGGCTAAGAACTTGTTGGATTCTACTCACTGGTCAAGCTACTGAATCGCTTGGTATTGAATGAAGAGATATCGTATTTATGGTATTGGGATTGTCTCCGCCGGAAATGGTCCGGATGATCGGGGTCAACCCCACGACCGCTGGAACCTTAACCCGAAACCTTATCATAGTATTAATACGTGGCATATATCATATAAATGTTACCATATTGTAATTCAACCGACAGATATATATATGTAGGAGCTCTTAACATAAACTGTCGCATATAAATGCCACATTTAAATGTTACTATGTAACTGCCGCGATATTTATATCAACACCACATATAAATGTAACAATCGGATAGAACCTTATTCAAGGTTTATGGCTCCATTTGTATAACATTAATGTATTTCCATATATGTTGGTTAACAGACGGAGGCAAGGCGGAATGTTCGGGCAAGGGTTTCGACCTGCCAACCTTCCCAAAAACTATTAATACAATGACTTCAAATGAGTCTGCCAACCAATTTGCATATACGGTGGAGCTTGTGTTACAAGCCACCAAAATTTCATTTCAAAATAGCAGAGCCAAAACCACCAGCGCGTAGCCTGAGGAGGTTTTGTGCAATCCGAGGTGGTTTTCTTCAAGCAGAAGTGGTTTTGTGCAGGGCAGAGGTGGTTTTGCATTTCTCCAGGGGGTCTAGAGGTCACAGTGGTGAAATAGAGCCAATTTTATACTCATTTTGATAGATATTTCGAGCCGAATGCAATGGTGAGGTCCATTTCTCATTTGAGTCTCTATTTTTGAGCTCATACCTGTAAAAGCATTTTGAAGACAAAATAAAGCGGTCAGCATTGGAAGCTAAGGACTCGAAGATGTAGCCAGGAAGTCTGGTGAAATCCGTTATTAAATTTTTGTTGTGTTAATGTGTTTGACTGTGTTTTCATTTGGTTATGTTGTTTATGTTATTCACAATATTATTGATCTATTGCACTAAGTAACATAAGCTGCTCACATAGATGTCAATAATACCTTTTTCATAATTCAGATCGCCTTTGGCTCCTGAAATGTAGGTGGGCTTCATAAATGAACATGATAAACCAAATGGCCTACCCCATGCTATCTCTCTCTCCACTTATGGAAATTTTAGACCTGCTGTTGATATTGGGCTGCAATAATGTTTCCCTCAAGATACAAAAGGACAATTAGATCTCCAAAGACCCCTTCTCTAGTTTCATGTGTCCAAACCATCCCATATAACAAAGTGAATGGTACATAACCACCATGTCGTATCCAAATCAGAAATATACTGAATGTTATGTGAAATTTTGGATGGTACCAATGCTTTATCCAATGGATACAGTGAAGTTTTACCAACTTATGTTTTAGAACATCATGTGGCAAGTTGTCTCCCAACAAGTTGGTAGTTGTGCATGTTTTCTCATCTACTAGGAGGTAGTAAATGGCATTATATATTAGCTGAGCATAACAATAATAGCACCACATTTACCTAAATCCATTCAAAGAAGTGCTATCTCCATCATAAATTTTGGCCTTAGAATGACCATGAAACTCAAATATATTCTTTCCCTCTTGTGGAGAAATGCACCATACATAGATCGTGAGAGAATGAAAATATGTTGTGAAATGATCAATAAGTATAGAAATACATTTCTTACCATGCATTGTGATTAGGCTGAAAGTTAGGTCCATGGATGAGCCCTCCCATGTGAATCTCCTGATAGAGGTATGCAAAATTAAGGGATGCATACTCCCCTTGGAACACTCCATCAATAGATACATACTCCCGAGTGACAGCATTGTTGGCCTTGGTGATAAGGCTCTTGCTACTCCATGACTCCATTTTTTGACATGCCATATACCAAAGTCATCCACCATCATGATGCTATGTGTGGGAGACTCCTTCCAATGGGGAAGTACCTCCTGATCCTTCAATTATGAAGGGTAACCCCTTTGCACTTTGATTGTGCCATTCATTTCTCCTGAAATATCATGCAAAGTATGGGAGAAATCCAGCCTATACTCTCCCAAGATTAGCCAAAGCAAAAATAGCTCTTGTTTCCTCCTCACACCTCCATCATACAAATCATGAGGTGAAAACATGATTATTGACATGAAGAATGCCATATCATCACAATGCACCCAAACTACTTGTTGCCATATGATGCAAGTTCCATGCCAAATCCCAACCACAAACATATCCCTTGAAGTAGGATGTGTCACATGTTGACCAAACTCTTTCAAGCGTAGCCAGCGCAACCTTGCCTCCTACTACCATGTGTCATAGATCTGCAAGTGGCTTTCTAGCCTCTTTCTCATCAACATCACCCATCCAACCAATGGTGATTGTCTATCATCATGCTCAAAATTGGTATTCCTCCAATGTATAATACCACCCTCCCAATCCAAATCACTTTCTCTACACTTCATGGGATGTTGAAGTACAGCCTCCTATAGATATTCAAATGAAGAACACTCATCAATGACCCAATTGAATCCATAAGGATCCAAGTATATTGAAGGGAAAATCTTCTTACTGAGTTGTGAAGTGCTCATCAAGAAGGATCCATAATAACAATGGAAGATAAGGTGTCTCTCATCAACCATCTATCTATCCCCTGCCACACATGTAGAATGGTCATTGGAATTCTCCAATAATGGTTGGGCCCCCAACTCATCATTTTTTCTTAATGAAAGCATTGTTGATCTCAATAATGGTGCATCTTTTGTCTCAAGATCATGCTCAATGTTGAATACATAGTTTTTCATTTCATTTTTTAGGTCAATCCCCATCCTATCCTCCACAAATCTACATTCCAACCCCAAGAGTTGTGTGTAGCTCAAAAATAAATAACCAGGATGATTGTATATCTCCTCCTTAAAAAAAGCAAGGATCCTTTGTGCAGTGATAGTCTGCTGCTCCAAATCAGCAGTGTGCTTTGACCCTAGGTCATGTATTTGCCTTGATGGCATGTTCCCAAAATCCTCCATATAATGTGTTGAACTAATAGGAAGTGGAAATATGTGCATAGCTTGGTAAAGGTTGGGAACATCTTGTACTGCTATAAGGGTTCCTTCCTCTGGTGAGATGACTTCTCGAACTACTAATGATGATGGATGCTCCTCTATAGCTGCACTAGCGCTGGTATAATTCTCCTCCTCCTCATGCATCTCTAGAATAGTGCATGTGACTCTAAATATCAAGAGATCAAGAGCACTTTGCAAAGGTGTATGTGTTCTTTCTCCTGATGCAAGTGCTCCTGCAACAAGTGGTGGTGGAAGTTTCTCCTCTGCTTTCCTCTTGTCAAACCTCTTGATCAACCTTTGTGTAAAATTTGCATATGCAGTGACTCTTGCATGACTCAAATGGCTGAACCACCAAATTTTTTCTTGACCCTCAAGGTGTAGTGCTACAATCTCAACAAATTCTCTCTCTACTATTGGATGTAGCAGGAAGAATGCATCCAAATTCATTCCCAAAGCCTTTTTTGTGCATGTGGATGACCCATCAAAAGTAGACAATAGAAATCTATTGCTGCAAGGTCTCCTTTATTCTTTGAGTTGAATGAACTGTGGGAGAGTTAGATTCTCCTTGAAAGCTCTTGTTTGAGATTTTTGTTATACAATATACTCACTTAGAATCTCATGATCTAAGTATCCTCCATCTCCATGCCTTTTGTCTTCTTCCTCAAAAGAAAATGGCATAGTGTATTTCTCTGTAGCTCTATGCAATACCGGTTCTTTCTTTTGCTGATAGGAAGTACATGGACCTTCCTCCTCTTGAAACCCTAGTGTGGTTTCATTTCTTTTCTCCACTTTTATTTGCTTGACCTCCTTGGTGAGGTCCCTCTTATATCTGAAAAGAGATGAGATAAAACTCCTTCCTTCCATAATTCTGATCTCTTTCTTCTTCTCTTCCTCTTCTTATAGCATATTGGATGAGATCCATAGGCTGAGCCAAGATTATACTCTGATACCACTGTAATATTTGCAAAAAAAAAATATTTGGGGCCTTGCCCCGAACCTCGATAGGGGGGGTTGTCACCCCCCCGCACGTGACTAGTTGTGGAAAGAATATAACACATACCCAAAATTCTCCCACTTGTTGTTTTATTTTCGCAGGGGACCATAGGAGAGTTGAGTCATTAGCCCAGCTTTGCAACACCCATTGTTTCTCTACACAAGAGAACTTCTGAGTGCTCACAAACTTCGTTAATGCATCTGCAACATTCTTCAAGGTGTCCACCTTTACCAGCAACACCATTTTAGCCTCAACCATATATCTCAGAAAGTGATATTGAACATCAATGTGCTTTGTCAAAATTTCACTTTGGCTATCACATTCTATCCTTATAGCTTGATGCACCAACCCCATACTTGAACACAATCGTTGCAACCAAACTGCTTCCTTTCTTGCATGAGTGGCTGCCATGTATTCTACCTCTATAGTTGAAAGAGCCACTACGGACTATCTTTTACTCATCCAACTGACTGCACCTCAAAATAGGCTAAACACATACCCACTTATAGTTATTATTTTGTTCAGATCTCCAACCCAGTCTACATCAACAAAACCATGAACGTCTAACACTCTTTCCAATCCTGGTCTTCCCTGGTAGCACAAGCCATAATCACTAGTGCCACGCAAATATCTAAAAACCCGCTTCACTGTTGTCCAATGCTCCGTCCTTGGGTTTGAGATAAACCTGCTCAATACTCCCACTGCATGTGCAATGGCTGGTCTAGTATTTACCATTGCATACATGAGGCTACGCACTACACTAGCATATGGAACACGAGACATATCCTCCTCTTCTTCTTGTGTCTTGGGACACTATTCAGTAGACAACTTTACACCTACAGGAATAGGAGCATTCACCGATTTACTATCCTGCATATTGAACCTCTACAATATAGTCTCGACATACTTACTCTGGTTTAACAAGAGCTTCCTCTTTGCCTGATCTCTCTTAATTTCCATGCCCAAAATATATTTTGCAGCACCAAGATCCTTCATGTCGAATTTGGAGAACAATTGGGCCTTCAAATATTGGAAAAATTCTTTGTCATTTCCAATCAACAACATATCATCCACATACAAGACCAAATAAATAACACGGTCACCAATTAATTTAAAATAAACAGAGTGATCCTCCTTGCTTCTCATGAAGCCAAGTCCCCGTATATAGGTATCAAATTTCTGATACCACATCCTTGGTGATTGTTTTAACCCATACAGAGACTTCTTTAACCTACATACTAGCTCTTTCTTCCCCTTCATCATAAAGCCTTCAAGTTGTTTCATGTAGATCTCATCTTCCAGATCCCCATGAAGAAATTTTGTCTTCACATCCATCTATTCTACCTCAAAATAAAATGTAGCAACAAAAGATAAAATTAATCTAATAGAAGTAAATTTGGCAATAAGAGAAAAAATATCACCAAAATCAATTCCTGGCACCTGGGAATAACCTTTTGCTACCAACCAAGATTTGTATTTCTCCACCTTGCCTTCTACATTCATCTTCTTCTTAAACATCCATTTGCTCCCGATGGGCTTCCTTCCAACCGACAACTCCACCAGATCCCATGCCTCATTTTTATGCAAGGATGCCATTTCATCAACCATGGCCTCCTTCCAGAGTTTTCTATCCTTTGAATCTACTGCCTCCCTAACGGTTCTGGGATCACCATTAGTTATAGTTAAAGAAAAATTTGAACAAAAAGCAGATGGACTATACCTTTCTGGTTGTCTTCTTTCTCGAACTGATATTCTCACAGCTGGAGTTTGTGGCTCTTCCTCTTCTGATTTTTCTTCTGTTGTAGAGTTTGATTCATCCTCCTTTAGCTCAAACTCTATCTTCTCAGGTTCCTTTGGTAGGACTTCATGTTTAACAAAATATTTCACCTCTCTAAACACCACATCTCGGTTGTACAGAACCTTTCTTGTTTCCAGGTTCCAAAGCTTGTAACCCTTTAAACCATCCTTATACCCAATAAAGATGCACCTTTCAGATTTATTATCCAACTTGCTCCTTTTCTCCTTTGGAACATGTACATATGCATCACATCCAAATACCCTCAGATGTGAAAGAGAGGGTTTCTTACCAGTCCATAACTCATGTGGAGTCTTATCCTCCAACGCTGATGAAGGTGATCTGTTAAGCAAGTAGAATGCAGTCTCCACTGCCTCTACCCAGAATTCTTGTCCTAACCCGGTACCACCGAGCATGCTTCTTGCCTTTTCCATCAGCGTTCTATTTATTCTTTCTGCAAATCCATTTTTCTCAGGTGTGTATGCAGTAGTCTTCTTTCATGTTATACTACACTTCTTACAGAACTCTTCAAATTCCTTCTTGCAGAACTCCCCACCATTATGTGTCCTCAGCACCTTTATCTTCTTCTCTATCTGGTTTTCCACCACAGCCTTAAATTCTTTAAATTTGTTAAAGACTTCATATTTCTTCCTCAAGAAATATATCCATGTATTCCTTGAGAAGTCATCTATGAATGAAACATAGGACACAGACTTACCCAGTAATGGAACCGACACAGGTCCAAACACATCACTGTGCACAAGCTCTAATATCTTGTTTGCCCTCTTAGCACCAGAAGGAAAACTCACCTGATTCTGCTTCCCATATACACAATGTTCACAAAAATAGAAAACCAAAGAGCTATTAGACATACCTTTTACCATACCATTTCCATGCAGTATCTGAAGGCCCTTCTCTCCAATATGTCCAAGCCTTTGATGCCATAGCATGGTATTTTCTCTAAAGAACGCTAGGCTTTCCACTCCACTTTCGGGAACCATAGAAATATTGCACCCATTAATGATAGTGTTGCCCTGAAGCTTGTACAGACTTCCATTCCTAACTCCCCACATTAATACCAGTGCTCCCCGAACCATCGTATAGGCATCTTTCTCGAACATTGTTTTTACACTTGCATCATCCATCTTTCTTACAGAAATCAGATTTTTGGCCAATGCAGGAATGTGCAGAACACCAGGAAGTGTTATAATCCTTCCACCTTGCAGCTTCAGCTTGAATTTTCCACGTTCGACGATTCTAGCATTCCTATCATCACCTAAGAAGACATCACCGCCTTCATATTTCTCATACTCGCAAAATTCTAGCCTTCCTATAATCACCTAAGAAGAAATCACCACCATCATATTTCTCATACTCACAGTACCACTCCCTATGAGGAGTGAAGTGAAAGGATGCACCTGAGTCAATCAACCATGACTCATGATCTAGATGTGTATTTGAAGAAGAAGCCAAATAGACATCCCCACCTTCATTTGAGGTGGTTTTTGCCTCTGCAGAAGGAGCATCATCAAATCCCTTTCCTTTATTTGCAGCTTTAGGTCTGCAATAAATTTTGTAATGCCCTTCCTTTCCACATTTCCAGCACACCTTTACAAAATTTCCAGGAGATTTAGATCTCCCTCTAGATTTATATCTCCCACTCGAAACCTTATTCTTGTTTATGTTATGGGACCTTCCTTGTACATATAAGGCATCTCCATTTTGACCCTCCATATTTCTCCGTCTCATTTCCTCTGACAGAAAGGCTGAGACATTGTCATCAAAATTCAAGGTAGTTGTATTACTACCTATTGCAATAACCAGACTGTCCCACGAGTCTCGTAGAGAACACAATAAACTGATGCACTTATCTTCATTTGAGATTTTAAGATCAACAGATGATAGCTGACTTACCATAGTATTGAAGGCATTCAAATGCTCTATCATCGATTCTCCATCCTTCATCCTCAGATTATACATCTTTTTCCGCAAGAAAAATTTATTCACCAGAGACTTAGATTGGTACAAAGTCCCTAGCTTGTCCCACAAAGTCTTCGCCGTAGCTTCCACAGATACATTCAAAAATACTGAATCTGAGACACACAACCATTTTTTGCTCTTTTCCTTCCGATCCATCTTCTTCCAGTCTTCATCTGGCATTGCCATTGGTTTAGTACCCGGATCTACTGCGAACCACTAATCCTTATCCACCAGCAGATCCTCCATCTTGAGTTTCCACAACTCAAAACTTTGACCATTAAATTTCTCGATGTCTATCTTCCCACCACTCACCATCTTCTTTCACCGTAAGAATCAATCCTACAGATGTCCCACTGGTTAGGGTCTACCTTAGGACCAAGAAAAAAACCCCTCAGCAGCAAAGGTGTCCCCTTCAAGCCTAAACTGCTCTAATTCCAAATGCAAAAAAAATTCTTGGGGCGCAGTTGCCCCCCTTGTGACCCCCCCGCATGTGACTAGTCGTGGAAATAATATAACACATACCCAACAATATTCCCAAATGGGAAAAGCAGAAATATAGTGCAGAATCAAGAAATAGTAGTGAATAACCTTACACCAAAATGTATGAAAACCATGGAGCCATTGATTATGTAAATCATCGGAAAATAAGTACAATAAGAATGGGAACAACTCAAATAATCAAGGTAAGCAAGCCTCCCGTGAATACATATGCCAAATATGAAATGCTGCTACATAGCAGAATGCCAGAGAATAAGTATAGCGTAGTTTTAGATGGTACATTGCTACTGGAAATGTGCAATAATATAGATTTGCTAATGTATGGCTCATGAATTTTTGGGAGTAGAGATCTAAGCTCCCAAACACATTTCCAAGATAACCCGGAAAGGGTTTCCTGAAATACATAAAATGTAGAAAATATAAATATGGCCCTGGGGATGAATAATCTCTGCAACTATATAGATGATAGGAGGTGGCTGATCAGATCTGGAAATGTATGAAAACTCCTCCTATAGATTCTCCAAATGAGAGGCTGATCCCCTCACTGAAAATATATCTCCCCCAACTAGGGCTCAAAACCTTCTACTGCAACTGCACACTGAAATAATGCAGTTTCTAAAACTACTCTATAACTGATAGTAGTACCATATTTTGTTGTTGGATGATGAAATGAGGCTCAAGAATCTCCCTTACAAGCCTCCCAGATGAAGGGTTGCTCCCTCCACTGGAAAACAAGCTCAGAAGTTGGGTTTCTCAACCCTCTACTGCTGCACCCTGCAACACAACACAACTTCCTCCAGAAACTGTGCTGTAGAACAAATATGGAGCTTGGCCTGATGCCAAATAGTGGAAAATGTAGTGAAATACTCTTCCAAAAGGCCTCTCAAGGAAAGAGGTGTGATTCTCGACCAGGAACACCCTGTTCTAAACAACACTGCAATATTGTCTAAACAACTGAAGAGAGCACAAGTCTAAACAGACCATATACAAAATAATAATCTCAAAACATAATCACAATGGCTGTCATCCTCTTCCTTATATTCTTGGTGAGCTTCCTCACCCTGGGCCCCACTCATTAAAGACACTACTTCCATGCGTGCAGTCTCCCTCCAAAACTACGTTGTCCTTCCATGAATGCCACTCCTCCCATACCAGCACTGTTTGATTTGGTCAAGGTTGACCCAGCCTTCATACTCCATCCCCTTTTCACACCTAAGGGTCTTCACTCTAGCTTTTAGATGACCCCCATTCACACTAGGAGTGTCTTTATTCCTACTAAGGAGATTTATGGGTCTCCATACCCTCTTATTCCTCAATCTAAGAGAAAAATAAAAATTTAATATTCCAATTAGTTGTGTGGTAATTTAGGAATATTACAAAAAATAATCTTCTCCCAGTCGGAAAATTCATGAACCGAGAAATATCCTTCTAATAGATTCAACCATATATCTATAGCATTTGCATCTATTTGGCCCTAAAATATTTGAATGTCAAAGTTTACTTGTACCTTAAAAGGAGTGGTGCCTATGGAATGACTTCTGGATGTAGATGCGTCGTTGGTGGGTAGTCGTTGAAGGATCTAGGCAAAGTTATCCATCATTGTGTTCCTTTCTTCCTAGAGGGCATCCTTGAGCAGTATTTTGATAGGATCTCCTACTCCCTAATATTTATTTTCTTCCCCCATGGGTGATCATCGGGGTTTGCAAGGCTAATATTGCAAAGGTTCAACCAGATCTAGCCCTAAGTCCTTATACCCGACCTCGTTGGCGACATGCAAAGAAGGATTGAGAAAGAGAAAACTTCTATGACACCACTGATCCTGATTTATGTAGGAACACAATAAAATACATAAATACACATAAAAAGAGAGATTTAGCATAAATAAAACTTCATTCCATTAATAACAAATACTGACATATGTTTACAAACAAAATCGAAATAAACTAGCTAGGTTGTTGGTAGTTTATCTCTGAGAAGAGTTGTGTCAGCTACGGGCCTTTGAACTATTACAATGAGGCTCGAGGGCCTATTTATTATTGAGAAAAAATGTAAAACCCTAATCATCCAAAAACCTAGTCCTAGGAGATGCAGCACCAAAACTATGGGCCTTGTTTGGGTAAATTGGTACATCAATCTTCTTGGGGACGCAACTTTGCCATACGATCTCTGTTTGACGCGCACAATACCTCGTTAGAAATATCTACTTGAGGAATAAAACTTTTGATGTGAGAAACATCCAAGTAAATTCCATGTTGCTCCCATATTTTCCAAAAACGTTTTTTAGGGCCTCAAAACGGTTCCGGAAGTTCAAGACCCAAAAAAATGCTAAAAATATTAAATTGTGCTACAATTAAGGAAACTGAAAAACTAAAAGAAGCAATGGTGGGGCCCAAAGTGGAATAGGTGGGTGGCCACCAATATCCAATTGGATCAGCATGAGAAATTTTAGAAATTTATATATTACAGAGAAATGGAACACATAAAATATGTAGAAACACAAACACAGAAATAACATATAAAACAAGAGAGACACAGATATATGTGGTTCACCCAACATGGACTACGTCTATGGAAACAACCGGTGATTCATTTTTATTATCCTGCAAAATTAAGAGACACAACCTACAACAGATCCAATTTAATATCATCTACTCTCTCACATATTCCCCCTTTATATTTCTCGGTTAGAATATACACATGATACACAGTTGAAATATCATTCCCTCATAAAACAAAGGGGTTGCCTTTGAGGGAAAAAAACTGTAAATTAAACATAAATTCTACCATCATATAATTCACCTAATGAATGGCCTAGATTGACTATGAAATCACAATATTTTACAAGGCAATTTTACATCTTTTTTTAGCTTCGAGTGCACTTCCCCTGAAACCCCCCACCATGGGGGGGACTCCAAAAGGTCGTAGTAATCCCCCCTGGAACCCCCTAACAGTGATAAAACGACATTCGAAGTTATTTCCACATTAATAAAAAGGTTCCAACGCAACAATACATCTAAATAAATAAGATAGTCGGGCTCCACACCCAACAAGAAAGAGACATTCATGGAAGCAAGGAATAATTTTATGACTACGAAAGCTTCACCACCTACCATGCAGACACAACTATTTCCATTGCAGAACAAGCCTAAGGAGAATACCAAAGTAAATGAAGTGGAAAATACTATCTTGGTGTCCTTTTTGCAGATGTGTATGAAATTGTTGAGGGACCAGAGGGCTATAGAAGGGTTGTAGGAGCTAACAGATAACTACGTTCGTAAGGAAAGGTTGTAGCTGGAAAAATGCGAAGTAAACAAAGTATACAAGAACAAGAAGAGAATTGGTCTAGAGATGTGCTTGAATACACAAATTAGAGATGGATCAAGTCATTCTAGATCTAGGATCAGATGCCAACATTTTTCCAAAGCAAACACGGGGATGGATGAGAAGGCCTAAGCTGTAATGGTTGCCAATTCAGTTGCAGATGGAAAATCATATAAATATCATTCCTATGGGGAAATTGTAGGGGATTATAATAAATATTGATGATGTTAGTATATTGGTAGACTTCGAAGCGATTGAGATCGTTCATGACCATAACCCATATCCTACGTTGATGGGGTTTGACTGGGTTTATGACATGGACGTTATAATCAACCTAAAGAAGATGCAGATGATCTTTAAAAAGAATGGTACCCGAGTTGTTGTGCCATTAGATCCTTCTAAAGGTAAGCACTATACAGAGCCTGTCCAGCAGGAGTATGCTAATGCTGAGATTAATCAGATATATAAGCTTA
Source organism: Pinus albicaulis (assembly GCA_034641835.2). Classification (NCBI taxonomy): domain Eukaryota; kingdom Viridiplantae; phylum Streptophyta; class Pinopsida; order Pinales; family Pinaceae; genus Pinus; species Pinus albicaulis. The sequence goes on along the minus strand of CM076578.1, from coordinate 220,053,418 downwards.
TTGTGCAGGATGAAGATTGGATCAATCAGACTGCAGATGGTAGAATATGCTGGGAGCGCGATATTTCATGTGTTTCCTTTTCAGATGAGGATTTGGAGCACTGGTAGAACCATTTGCATGAAGTGACTACTAATCACTATAACAGGGTGACCAAATCTCTGCACTTTGTCAGATCAGAAGTACACGACTTACCTTTTTATGATGGCAACGGGAATGTTGTGTTGAAATTTGCAACAATAAATAGGAAATTAGCATCTAGAAACAACATGATAGCACCTACAATAGTGTGGGACCACAAGTCATATAATGATGGGTCCAAGCGATACATTAGTGTGAAATTCAATTTATTTAATAAATTGGATATGTGTCAAATTTAATTATCCCTTAATTAAATTGGACAATAAAATGTAATATTATCTCAGGATTACTTGTATTAGCTAACTGAGTGTGATAAAATCAGTTAGCTCATGTATTTAGAGTTGAGGGTGGTTGGTGAGGCATGCAGAGTAATTATATTATTTATGGAATTCGAATTTCAATTGGTGCATTCGTTTAATGCATGAGAAATCAGTTAGACTAGTTTTAATTGTTTGTTGCACTAGTGAGAGATCAAGTGAATTAAATAAAATTTAATTCACATACAGTGATCTCTCATGCAACTAATTATTTATTATTAATAGCTGCATGCGTGTCAGTTCCACTGGAGATCCAGTTGAGACAAGGTTAAAGGGAAGTTAACTATTAGTTGTGATATTAGCAAACTGCCCAGATGCATTTAAAACACAACAGGATACCCATGATACAGAGTGTAGTTGAGGAAGGTTTGAATTCATAAATAATATGGATTGCATTCATCAGGAATTGCGTGAGCAAGGCAGGCTAAATATAAGTTGGTAATTGGCTAAGTGCTAGCCAATTTTGTCTGGATCAGTGTGAGACAATAGGCAGAGCGCGGGAAACTCTTCTGAGAAGAGTGCATTTTAATTATTTCATGATTCCTTGTGGAATATAGAACAGAAGATAGAGGAGTTTTGAGTAGCAACATTTCCCCAAGAAAATATTTGTGTTGTGGTTTTATTTTATTCTTTCTTTACTTTTGATTGGTGATCGTGTTTATTTTTCGCAATTTATTTTTAGAAGGATTCAGTAGATATATCTTTAGTAAATTTCTTGATTGGATATAATATATTGATATACATATGTTTTTATAATTTATACATGGTATCAGAGCAAAGGAAATCACTATAGTGGACAATAAATTGAGTTTGTGACTGAATAGAATTCGAATTTGCAAAAGTATTCTTGGTGCAACAGACGAATCAGGATCGAAATCGATTTCAATGGCTTGATATTGGAGTATGAACTTGAGGGAAAATCTAACTATATTGTGTGGAAAGACATGATGGAGGCTGTACTGGAGGACAATGGGTTGAAATAATTTATTGATAATGATGTTCCCAAACCCGTTGTAGCAGATGCTGCAAATCTTGATGCTTGGAAAAAGAAGGTTGCAAGGGCGAGGATGATATTACTGGAGAGAGTATGAGACCACATTATCTCAAGTCTCCATGGAAAATCGACTCCATATGAAATGTTGAAGGCTTTGACAGATCTATTTCAGTGCAGCAGTGATCATAGAAAATTGGCATTGAAGGACAAGCCTTGGAAAATTAAAGTGGAGAAAGGCGACACTATTCCGATATATTTAACAAATTTTCTCCAATTTGGGGATGAGCTTGAGAGCATCAAAATTACTATCACGGATGATGACTTGGTGAGCCTAGATCTTCTAGGGCTTCCCAAGAGTTGTAATAGTTATCAAGATTATATCAATGGGAGGTAAAAGCTACTAGATTGGGAATGAATTTGGTCGGATTTGGTGCAAGAAGAATTCGGGCCGAATACCAAGGATGGATCTTCATCTAAGGAAGATGATGAAGAAAATTGTTCCTTGGCTGGTAAGGTGAAGAAGGTTAAGGGAAAGAAATCCTATTCCAAATCTTAGACCGGCGAAGAAGGCAAGGAGTGCGGCATGTCCAGAGTGAAGTGTTTTCACTGTCACGACCATGGACATTATGCCACTAATTGTCCACAAAAGAAGAAGAAAAAGAAGGCTTCAGGATCTCCATCTAGTGAGGCTTTGACCTCGAATTTTGAGTTGGACTGGTGTTATCACTCATAAAAATTGTGAAACATTTTAGATAGGGTCATATAGTTCACTAACCAATGGATAAGGTCTCCTAAGCCATTTCAAGGTGGTATAGGAATTTTTTTTATTTTTTACATTTTTAGACTATCTTAAGTTTCATGATCACCTCCATTTGTGTTATTTCATGTCAAATTAGTCCTCATAAGGTGTCATTTATCATTTCCAATGCATTCAAAATCAAAAGGGCACTTCTGTCAGTTTTTCAAATTTTCGTAGCGTTTTACACAGGACAACAACAGTTTTCACTATGAAACTGCCTAATAGTTTCGTAGCTAGTTTGTCAAAGGCATAACTAACTTCGCTATGAAAATATGTTTTTTAACCTGTATTGTCAGATTTTCTATGAAGTGTCATTTTATGATTGGATGAGTTAGGGTGGAGGTCATTCATGCCTATTATAATAAATTCAAAGGTACAAAGTCGTGTTTGATTTCATCGTTACCTTTTTGGGCATGTATGTGGAATGATTGAAGCATGAGATGTCAATTAAACCATAAAACCTTACCTCAATTAGCCTTTTGTCATACTGCACTTTTTTTTTGCATGTAATTCGATCCCTAGAGATCTTATTCATCGAGCCAAGAAGGTTGCTGGAAGATTTGAACTTTGCAGGTGTCATCAAACAAGCGAGGTTGTGAAGATTATAAAGCACCCTTGGCTGCAAGAAGGAAAAAAAAAAAGGTGGTCATTGCCACAGGTATGATCCCATGGACATGAATTTACTCAATGAAGACCCAACCGCCATGGAGGTTTTTAGAAGAACTAGCTACTTGCAATTCTGTCAGAGGTTGTGGGGCTTTCATCTACAATTTTCCAAGGATTTTTCCACCAGCTTCACAGGAATAACTTCAAAGGTTGGAATTCTGAACCTTACAGTGACACCAGAGAGAATCTCATTAGCAACAGGAATCCGTAGAGGGGGGGGGAAGTGGTTTAAAGACATCAAATTTACTATGCAGGATTGCAAAGAGTTTATCAGGCAAGAGTAAAGTGAAATTGATCTGAAAAATACCATCCCTGGGGGATTCATGAAGGACAATTATTCAAATTTGTTGATGGTCATTAAGAAGTATTTTACCTGGGAATGAAGGTTTCACATGGTCTACTCCTATTATCTTAGGCTTCTTCTCTATTTTATGGGTAATAGGTCACTTGACTTGCCTTTTTATTTATACATAAGTCTAGGGAAAATGTCAAATAAGGTTCAAATTAAAACAGAGGGAAATGAAACTTATCTTTTTCATCATGGTTTTATTAAGATGTTGGTGTTAGGGGAATTGAGGAGGTTAGACAGAGATTGGACTTCCTTATTGTTCATGAGTGGTTATGAAATTGATGTTGTCACTCCTAAGAAAGCCTCCAAACCTAGAACTACTTCATCACCAGTTTTAGTAGAGGAAGTAGAAGAAAAAAATAGATCATCTCCTCTAGAACCAGTGAGCATGGAAGCAAAAAATTTGCAAAATATTGACACACCTAAAACAACATCTGCAAAACAGAAGCATAGAGTCAGCAAACAAGGCAGCAAGAGAATCACTAGGAGCCAAACAATGGCTAAAGGAAATTTGGAGGATATCCTGCATGAAATTGAAATTGAAGAGTCACCCATTATGCAAGTTGAAGACATTGAACATGGAGGAAGAAAGTTGAAGAAAGGTAAGACAACTAAAAAACCAGATTTTTCAAGTGATGATGTTGGTTTTATTTTTCAACCTAGGAAGCCAATGACCAGACATGTAAGGAAGGTCATGGAAAGCATCAAAGAGATTGAGAAAATCAATGAAACTTCTCAGCCAACAAGTATCATAGATTTGTCTTCACCAGCAAAAGGAGAACTAGTCATCAAGCAAAGAAAGGGTAAAGAGAAAATGATTGAAAAATCAGAAATTGAAACCCTCAAAGAGTAGTTGAAGGAGGCAAGTAAAGAGATATCAGTTTTGAATATGGAGGCAAAGAAACATAGAGCTGAGAAGGTTCAATTTTATCAAATGAGGAGAATATGGGAAGAACACATTACAATTCTTTCAAAAACCTTGGATAATACAGAAAAGTTGAAAAAGTGGACTCAGCCACTAAGAGGAGAGGTCAAACACATCAAAAGGATAAACTTGCACTTACAATCCATAAACATGGCATTAAAAGACCAAGTGGAAGATATTTAGGAGCAGCTAGATTTAATTCAAGTGGAGTTGGAAAAGAAGGGACTGAAGATGAAAGTGGTAGAAGAGCCCATCAGCCAATTGATTGTGAATGAAGAAGAAATGCCAGAAGAATGAAAAAATGATATGGAACATGTTTGATGAGGTTCATAACATGCATAGAACCCAAATTTTGCAGCTGGAGAAATTTTTTTGAAGATAATCTTGAAATGAAAAAATTTTGGTTTTTTTCACAGTTTTGTAGTGTACCTCAGGCTTGAGGCCAGAAATACGCTACAAAAATTCTTGTAGGTATATTTTTGCCTCAAAGATCAATTTTTTCATGTTTTATGAAGGGATATTGATTGTTTTAAAGTTTTCTTGTCATAAGGAAGGTGTTTGAACAACTATGGTGTCAAGATGGTAGGTGAAAAGGCAGGTTTACACACGCTATGAAAACTCGCTATGAAACTGCCTAAACAACCCTGTTTTCATAGCAAGGAGATTTTTGAATAATTTTGAGCATCTCAACAGCACATTTTATAGCTCGAGACCTACAACATGTCAATGGACCATACCAGCAGAGAGTCATGGCTAAAAAGGGGTGCCACACAGCCATCTCATTAGTCAAAACAATGATTAAAGTGAAGGGATATCCACTCCTAAAAAACAGGATTATGTTCCACAAATCTAGAAGTTCTTTGAAGATGTAAAGTGGTGGTGAATTATGGTGATTTTTTCTTCGTGCATGTGACATTCATTATGTAACCTTTATGTAATTGTTTCACTGATAGGATAAACGAATGTAATAAATAGGAGATAGAGTCCTATTAGGAGTTTGTTTTGTTTAAGTAGTAGTTGTCATTTTTCTATTTCAATTTAGTGGTTTCAATTATGATAGGTTCCAGAGTAGAATTCGAAGATCTAGCCAGCTGGGTTGATCATATAGATTGTAAATGATTTCTATTTATAGACTAAACATCGAAGAGCAAGGGGTTGGAGAATATTGCACAAGATTGTTGCTTGTATTGTTTTTTTCCATTATCAGTAATACAAAGTGACATTCTACTTCCAGACTTGAGATTCTCATGAGGTTTTTGATGTGTTATTGCTCTGTATATTTATGTTAATCACTTGCAGTAGATTTTATCTCTAATCATTGAGAATTCATAATATTATGCCCGGAATTCCTTTAGGGGTGGAATTAATGTGTTTTTCCTATGTTATGTGTATGAATTATCTTTTTCAAAATAATTTATCTGCCTCAGCTTCCATGTGAAGAACCACTATCACTAAAACAACTGATTTTGACTCCATAAGCCAATGGTAGCAAGCATGAATTTTTCAACCTGCAATCATACAAAACCAAGTCCCATTTCATAGAGTTAGACATCTAGTATTATCTTTATTCAAAATCATAAACCCCCCTTTGAGAGAGCCCTCTCAAACTGAAGAGGTTGATATTTTTTTAGAAGTGGTTTGAAAGAGTTACATTGAGTTGATTGATGAGTAGCCAATCAAGATCAATTTGGTGATAACACATGGTGTCAAGTGCAATGGTATCAGGGTGGTACTTGCATAGTGGTACATCTTTCAACATAATGAGAGACAAAGAACTTTTCAATAGCTTGGAGGAGAAGCACCCGCAGATGCATATTGACATGGGTGATGACGGAAGGTATAGCACTACCAAGATTGGTACAGTTACTTTCCAGAGACAATCAGGTAAAACATTTTTATTAAAAGATGTAATGCATGTACCAGGCTTGAAAAAAAATTTAGTTTCAGTCACAATGTTAGAGGATAGAGTTTATGATGTTGTTTTAAGAGAAGGGAAAGCTTTCCTTCGATAGAAATCAACAGGACAAGCCAATAATATTTGGATTCGTGTGAAGAATCTCTATAAACTTGATGTAGATGGTTGCGCAGCATTGATGGGTAAAGAAGACAAAGTGGTGAGACGATATGAGGGTGAGTTACAACATGGAGCTTTGAAGTTCATGCAACATATTTATACTGAGATTCCAAAGGGTACTCTTGCGCAGATAGACACGTGCAAGGGATGTACCATGGGGAAGTGTGATAAATCCATGTGATTGTCCCTCGAGAGGGAGCTGAATTTACGTACAAATGAGGAACTCTTGGTTCCAAAGAATTAACCTCAAGATGTGGATCAGCCGCATGTAGCGGATCATGGAGTGGTAGAAACCACTCAAGCAGAGAATTTTTGAGCCAGATGGGCAGAGGGAGTACATGCAGATATACCTCTGGGTGTGAGGTGGGGTGATGTACAAAATTAATCCCATGAAGAAATTTGGTCAGGATCCTAGAGATGGTGCATCTCATGGTTCAAACCTGGCTATGAGAAGCAAGAGTAAATCAATAGCAGGATCAGTTAGATTGATGCAGTCAAATTTCAGGAAGACAGAAATGAGAGTGACAGGTGTCAGATACTAGAGCGCAAATTAGATTTGGTGGCAGTAGAAAGTGCATGGATGTAGATGTCAACAATGCAGAGTGTCCAATAGACATGTTTAGTAGGTACCAACAGTTAGAAGACTCCGATGACAGATGCATTATACTGATTCACTTGTTTGGAAGTTATTTAGATTCATAAGTGTTGCATGCAAGAGTTGCGTGTGCGAGAAACACTACAGAAGTGTTGCATGCAGGAGTTGCATGTGCGAGAAACACTAGAGAAGTATTGCATGCAAGAGTTTCATGTTGTATGCAAGAGTTGCATGTCTCATGCAGGAGGTGCATGTGCGCATGCAAGGACATTCCTTTCTTGTTGAGAGGGAGTGTTGAAGTTTGCAACAAGAAACAGTGAAATTGGCATCCAGAAACAACATGACAACACCTACACTAGTGTGGGACCACAAGTGGTGTAATGATGGGTCCTAGTGATACATTAATGTGAAATTCAATTTATTTAATAAATTGATATGTGTCAATTTTAATTATCTTTTAATTAAATTGGACAATTAAATGTAATATTATCTCATGATCACTTGTAATAGTTAACTGAGTTTGATAAACTCAGTTAGATCATGTATTTTGAGTTGAGGTTCATTGGTGAGGCATGAAGAGTAATTCTATTAGTTATGGAGTTTGAATTGCAGTTGTTGCATTAGTTTAATCCATGAGTAATCAGTTAACTCAGATAGGTGAGTTAAAGTCAATTGGACTAGTTGTAACAATTTGTTTCAATAGTGAGAGATCAAGTGAATTAAATCATATTTAATTCCCATACAATGATATGTCATTCAACTGATGATTTACTATTAATAGTTGCATGCATTTCAGTTCCAGTGGATATCCAGTTGAGACAAACGTTAAAGGGAAGTTAACTATCAATTGTGACATTAGCAGACTTCCTAGATGGAGTTAAAACACCACAGGATGCCCATGATACTTAGTGTAGTTTAGGAAGGCTGAAACTCATAAATAATAGGGATTTCATTGATCAAGAATTGTGCGAGAAATGCAAGTTGAAGACAGGCTGAGAATTGGCTAAGTGTTGGCCCAATTTTATCTGGATCAGTGTGAGACAATAGGCAAACTGCAAGAAACTCTTGTGAGAAGAGTTCATTGTAATTGTTTCATGATTCATTGTGGAATATACAATAGAATATAGAGGGGTTTTGAATATAAATCTTTCCCGGGGAAAATATCTACGTTGTGGTTTTATTTGATTATTTCTTTACTTGTTGTGATTGGCGATCGTGTTTATTTTCCGCAATTGATTTGTAGAAGGATTTAGTATCTAGCTTTAGTACATTGCTTGATCGGATTGAATATATTGATATACATATCTTTGCATAATTTCTACATGGTATCAAAGCAAAGGAAAACACTATAGTGGAGAATAAATTGAGTTTGTGATTGAATAGAATTCGAATTTGCAAAAGTATTCTTGGTGTGACATGCAAATAAGGATTGAAATGGCTTTCAATGGCTTGATATTGGAGTATTCAATTGATGGAAGCTCTAACTATATTACGTGGAAAGATAGGATGGAGGCAGTACTAGGAAACAATGGGTTGAAGGAATTCATAGATAATGATGTTCCCAAATCCGTTCTAGAAGATGTTGTAAATCTTGATGCTTGGCAAAAGAAGGTTGCAAGGGCAAGGATGATCTTACTGGAGGGAGTACGAGACCACATTGTCTCAAGTATCCATGGAAAATAGACTCCATATTAAATGTGTAAGGCTTTGACAAATCTATTTCAGAGGAGAAGTGATCATAGAAAATTGGCATTGAAGGACATGTCTAGGAAAATCAAAATGGATAATGGTGACACTATTCCCATATATTTAACAAAGTTTTTCCAATGTTTGGATGAGCTTGGGACTGTTTAAATTACTATCATGGATGATGAATTGGTGATTCTAGCTCTTCTAGGAGTTCCCAAGAGTTGGAATAGTTATCAGGACACTGTTAATGGGAGGTAAAAGCTACCAGATTGGGAACAAATTTGGTCGGATCTGGTGCAAGAAGAATTGAGGCGGAATAGCAAGGATGGATCTTCATCTAAGGAAGATCATGAAGAAAATTTTCCCTTGGCTGGTAAGGCGAAGAAGGGGAAGGGAAATAAATCCTACTCCAAATCTGAGATCGTCGAAGAAGGCAAGAAGCGTGACATGTCCAAAGTGAAGTTTTTTCACTGTCACGAGCATGGACATTATGCCACTAATTGTCCACAAAATAAGGAAAACAATAAGGCTTCAGTATTTACAGCTGGTGAGGCTTTTGGCTCACAATTTTAGTTTCACTTCTCGTTGATCGCATGCAAGAGATGCATTATATTGATTCAGTTGGTTGGAGGCTATTCAGTTTCAGAAGTGTTGCATGCAATAGTTTCATGTGAGAGAAACACTAGAGAAGTGTTGCATGCAAGAGTTTCATGTGTGAGAAACACTAGAGAAGTGTTGCATGAAAAAGTTGCATGTCAGATGCAAGAGTTGCATGTCGCATTCAAGAGGTGCATGTGCGCATGAAAGGACATTCCTTTCTTGTTGAGAAGGAGTGTTGAAGTTTTCAACAAGAAACAATGAAATTGGCATCCATAAAAAACATGAAAACACCTACCTAGTGTGGGACCACAGGTCGTGTAATTATGGGTCCTAGCGATACATTAGTGTGAAAGTCAATTTATTTAATAAATTGGATATGTTTCAAATTTAATTATCCCTTAATTAAATTGGACAATAAAATGTAATCTTATCTCATGATCACTTGTAATAGTTAACTAAGTGTGATAAACTCAGTTAGCTCATGTATTTTGAATTGAGGGTGGTTGGTGAGGCATGCAGAGTAATTCTATTAGTTATGGAGTTCGAATTACAGTTGATGCATTAGTTTAATGCATGAGTAATTAGTTAACTCAGTTAGGTGAGTTAAATTCAGTCTGACTAGTTGTAACTATTTGTTTCACTAGTGAGAGATCAAGTGAATTAAATTATATTTAATTCACATACAGTGATCTATCATGCAACTGATAATTTAATATTAATAGTTGCATTCATGTCAGTTCCAGTGGAGACCCAGTTGAGACAAAGGTTAAAGGGAAATTAATTATCAGTTGTGATATTAGTAGACTGCCTAGATGCAGTTAAAAGACCACAGGATTCCCATGATACTCAACACAGTTGAGGAAGGCTGAAATTCCTAAAGAATAGGGATTGCATTCATCAGGAATTGTGTGAGCAAGGCAAGCTAAAGATAGGCTGATAATTGGCTAAGTGATGGCCCAATTTTGTCTGGATCAGTGTGAGACGATAGGTAGAGTGCAGGAGACTCTTGTGAGAAGAGTGCATTGTAATTGTTTCATGATTCCTTGTGGAATATACAATAGAATATAGAGGGGTTTTGAGCAGAAATATTCCCCCGGGGAAATATTTGTGTTGTGGTTTGATTTGATTCTTTCTTTACTTGTTGTGATTAGTGATCATGTTTATTTTCTGCAGTTAATTTCTAGAAGGATTCAGTATCTATCTTTAATACATTGCTTGAATGGATTGAATCGATTGATATACATATGTTTGTATAATTTCTACATGTTGTCTTGTTTCTAGAACAATTTGATAAAAAGGTACCTGAGAACTAGAGAAACGAAGCTTTGTACTTTGGATTGAGGTCTACCCCAGCCCGATGGTGGGACGTGCATAGGGAAAGTTTTCGAGGATGGAAGGAGTTTTTCAAGATAATAAGGCTGAGATTTGGTCAGGTTGATATGAAGATCATGGAGAGGTATGATGGTCGTAACAATCCACACGAGCTCTTAGATTGCTAGACTGAATCTTCGGGAACAAAACCTCAACCAGAATGGGTGCACATGTTCTTTCCTTCATTGGATACACTACCTCAGCAATGGTATCTTGAAACCGAGTTGCGCCATGGAACCATGGATTGGGATAGGATGATATATGGGTTCCTATTAACACATAGCTTCATTTATTGTTGGGAGTGTATTAATGAGGCTATTCAAGGAGTGAAAGAAGGAGTATTTCACATTACTAAGTAGCCAAGGATTGCGGTAAAACCTAATTAGGCTGCGCAGTTGGCACATGCTTGTGAATGTTATGATTTGACCATGGAGGAAGGTGAGGAGGATCCACACAACTTTCATATCCTTGAGTTCTAAGTACAATTCGGGGTTTCAAAGCTTCAGATTAAAATGTCAGATGTAGCATAATCGGTCAGGACGCAACAGGTCAACATAGGCTCAGAGGCAGAGCCCAAGTTTGCTAAGATAGGGGACTATAATTAGGATGATGAAACAATCAACAAGGTCATTGATCTACTACATGAATACCAAGACCTATTCCCTAAAAAATTCTCATACTTGAAATCCATTCTTGATTATCTAGGAGTAATGCACATCAATTTGAAGCTTGATGCAAAACTAGTTAAGTAGCGCCCATATCGGTTGAACCCAATGTACAAAGAGAAAGTGAGGGAAGAACATGAAAAAATTCTTGAAATTGGCATCTTTGAACTGGTCGAGGAGTCTGAGTGGGTTAGACCTATGGTGTTCCATGAGAAAAAGACTAAAGGATAGATAAGGATCTGTGTTGATCTTCACAAGTTGAACGATGCATGCGTCCATGCTCCATTTACCACTCCATTCACTGATGAAGTTTTAGAGAATGTTGGTGGGAAGCAAGCCTACTCATTTACTGATGGATTCTTCGAATATCATCAGATCAGGATTGCATCGGAAGATAGGAGCAAGACCACCTTTCCTACTAAGTGGGGGTCCTTTTAGTACACTGTCAATGCCATTTGGGTTGAGGAATTTGCTAGCTATATTTTCCAAGATTGTTGTTGCAACTTTCAAAGAATATATCCACAAATTCCTAGAAGTATATTTTGATGACTGGACAATTTTTTCCCTATTAAAGAAGCATGTTTCTAGTCTACGCTTGATGCTGGATACCTGCAAGAAGTATCAAATCTCCTTAAACCTAAATAAATGCATTTTATGCATACCATAAGGTATTTTTTTGGGACACATCATGTGAAAATAGGGATTGATGTTAGACCCTGCGAAGATTTCCATTATTATTAGTTTGGAACCCCCAAAAAATGTAAAACATATACACATGACGCTCATACATACCGGGTATTACAGGAAGTTCATTAAGGTGTATGCACATATTATTTCACTCATGGAGAATTTATTGAAGAAGGATGTCAAGTTCTATTAGGATGATGATTGTCAATAGAGTCTCAATATAATAAAGGAAAAAATGGTGATGGCACCTATTATTGTCTTCACTAATTGGAAGAAGATATTTTATGTAAATTTTGATGCATCCTGCATAGCCCTAGGAGTTGTGTCAATGTAGCCCAGAGAAGGATATATTGATCACCCTGTAGCCTTTTCATGTATGAAGTTGTCTAAAGAAGAGAGGAACTACTCAAAAACAGAGCGCAAAGGGTTGGAAATGGTATATGTGCTGCAAAAATATAGGCACTATCTATTCTGGGTGCAGTTCAAAATTTTCACAAATCATTCTGCTTTGAAGGACCTGGTCAACAAGCCTATGGTTTGGGGGGGGGGGAGGAGAGATATTTCAATGGTTATTGTTGTTCCAAGAATATGATTTCGAGGTAATTGTGAAGCCAAGTCATTTGAATGTCGGACAGACCATCTGTCTAGGATTGAGACATGGGAGGAACCAACAAATATTGAGGAAGGATTACTAGTTGTGAAGTTATTCTCTATTAAGGTTTCATATGAGCATTTCCTGAATATCATTCAATTTCTCTCAACGATAATCACACCTATGGAATACACTACGTAGTAGAAGAAAGAGATGGTCATAAGGGTAGTTTATTTTACTCTGATTACAGGACACCTATATAAAATGGGGGCTGATGAAATTTTGCAGAGATATGTTCCTATGCACAAATGACACAACATACTCATTGAAGCACATGGTAGAGTCATTGGAGGTCACTATGCAGGAAAATATAATGTGCAGAATATTCTACGCACTGGATTATTGTGACCTACAATACATAAATATTCAAAGGAGTATTGTAGCACGTGGAATTTTTCCCAGAGGATTGGAAGACCCTCGAGAAGATATTAAATGGTGTTGCACCCCCATGTCATGTTGCAAGATTTCAATAAATGGATGATTAACTTTGTAGGACCAACCAGCCCTCCAGGAAAGAAACCAGATGTGTGGTTCATTATTACTATGACTGACTACCTCACTAGATGGGCTGAGGCACAACCAGTAAAGAATTTTACTATGGACATGATAGCAAAATTCATTTTTGAGAATATTGTGTCACGATTTGGTTGTCTGAAAATTTTGATGAGCAACCGTGGTACATTTCCTCAATAGCACTTTCAAGGCTTTTATTGAAGGATTCCATGTCAGTCACCACAAGAATACACCATACCACACCCAGGTGAATGGTACAGTAGAAGCTTTCAAAAAAATATTGGAGAACACGCTAACAAAAGTATGAAACTTTAACAGAAATGACTTCGATATGCGCATTCATGTTGTGTTATGGGACTACAAAAATATCTGTAAGAAGCTAACAGGTCATACCCCCTTCCGAATAGTGTATTTCTAGGAAGCATTGAGGTTGATGGAGTATATCGTACCTAGTATTCACATCGCAACAATGATGAATATGGAGGACAATGAAATTATGGAGCAGATATTGGCGCAACCGCTCGAGTTGCAAGAGGATCAGTTCATCGCGGGATTTCATGAGTAGGTTTAGAAGGAAAGAGAGAGGGCCTAGAATTATCAACACATTAAGCAAAAGACGTTCAAATATGGGGATCTTGTGTTGTTGTATGACAACAAGTTTGCAAATATCCCAGGAAAACTGCAAATTCAATGTCTAGGGTCGTATATTGTTTGAGAGGTGACAGAAGGAGGCATAGTCTAGCTTGCCAAGATTAATGGATAATTGTTCCCAGCATGTATTAATGGTAGTCGCTTAAAGTTATACAAATATGACTCTATCCCTGGAAGTTTGCAATGACTATATGGTCGATGCAGAGTCTTGATGTTTAAAGGAGTTGGTCAGGGGCATGAGACTTCAGCTGGGTCTAAAACACAAGCGAGCGTGAATCAAGTGAGTGTGGATCAAGTAATAAAGGTTCCAAAATGTGGTAGAAAATTAGTGCATTGAATCAATTCCCTAGTTGACGAATTCCTTGAGCGCCATCAAAGTGAAGTTAGATGGTGCACCTCCATTGTGACTTGGGAGGAGTCATAGTTTTGTGTTGGGGGCCTATTGGAGCTGGGATCCCTGTGAAGTAAGCAAGCAAGGAAAGACTCCATAGATCGAGGAGCATAGCATGCATCGCAGAGTCTATTTATATTCATAGGGGCTTTTGGGTGGGTCAAATACCCTTATTATGTAATGGGATGGGATATTTTGTGAACGTTCGACTCCGCCCATGGTTTTGGACGATGGTAGTGTAAATTCCAAATCTATATAAGGAGTCTAGATAGAAGTCATAGGCAAGAAAGGTGGAAGTTAAATGATGAATTTGGATGTAATATTGTTTTGAGTCGAAGTCTGTTTTTTGGTTAGAGGAAAATGCTCCTGCAACTATGTACGCAGAGACCTTAGGAATTCTCCAGCTGTGCGCGTAGACCCCTGTATCTATGTGCACAGGGTGGAAAGTGAATGTATGAGAAGGATTTGGCTATTAATGAGAGACTTGTTGAGAAATATATGATTTATATTTATTTGTTTTTCTTTTACTTATTGTTTCCGAATATTTATGTTGAAACAGGGTTTGATCTATAACTAAGTAGCATAGACATGTTTATGATTAGTTACTTTGCTTAATGCAAGAATAATGAATATCGTGCAGCCTAAGAGCAATTTCAACAGATGTGTTGAAAATAACTAGTATTATTGATATATCTAGGTTACGAATATTTGTTAAGAAGGAAAAGCCCTAAATCCATTGTCCAGTGTCCCTTGCGATGCAAAAACCTATTTTTAGCATCCCCTATATTTCCTCGAGTGAGACTATGGTCTGCGCAAGAATATCATTGTCGAAAGGGTCGGTAATAGTGGGTTTTGTTGGACTGCACAGTCATTTTGAACTTGCGTCTAGGCCCCATCAACCCAACACGAGGTACAAAAGGAGGCCAAAGAGTGGAGGCACGTGAAGATGAGCTTCATAGCAGTGCCACTTCAAATATTATACAAGCTGCATCAAGAAATCATAGATGAGTTGAAGCAATGTGAACAACAAACTCCGCAGTTAAGCATTCAGGTAGAGACTCGAGAGAGAGCGAGTTATGTTGAAGTAGAAGCTCGATCAGGAAATCTAGGATAAGGATCAAGTAGCACAGCAACAACAAAATCTAACGGAGGTGGTTGAAGCAACATGGCATGAGGTTCTAGACATTGATTTCCAAGAAGAGGAATAAGTGGGGGAAAAGGTCGCAAATCTTAGCCTTACAGTAAAAGGATATAAGGATAAGATTATGGATGTGAAATTTTTATATGATATGAATATTAGTGAGCTACAAATGAAGCTACAACCAACCACTCCAAAGGAAATGCAAGAGCAGAGGAGGACTGACCTAAAGGCTGTAGTGATCGGCATCTACACAACAATGGTAGATTGTGGGAAGCTATTGGATGAGATCTTATAGTTTTGGACTTTGCTGCAGGAAGATCCAAATGCGCAGAAGCTATAGGTGTATATTCATCAGAAGCAGTAGCAGCTGGAGGAAATTTGGGCAATTGTGAGAACCTTACAAATCTCACAAAAGCTCGCAAAGATCAATGAGGGAAATTCCCTCCAAAAGAATATAGACGAGCTAAGGAAGGAAGAGAAGACTCTAACAAAGAGAACTGATCCATGGCAACATGAGGATCTCCAAATTTCCCAAGTAGTGGATGAGAACCTTCAAGATCTTCGACAAAAGGAAAAGGAAGTGATGTAGAAGGCTATAGGAACATCGACAAAAGAAATTCTGGAGGAAGTTTGTAGTGAAGATAAGAAGATCACAAACATTCTCCAACAGTTCAACAACACCGACAAAAACATTGTAGTGAATATCATGGGCAAATCGGCTGAGTGACTTAGGACAAGTCACGTATGAGTGTTGGGGGCCTATTGGGCACAGCCCAACTTAGCGTAGATTTTTTCAAAGAATCTGCATTTTTTGGGGCAAAGTGCATAGTGGAGCACATTTTGAGGAATTAAATATACTGTGCAGTTTCATAAGGGCTTTGGGGTGAGTCGAAGCCCCTTCGTTTTGTAAAAGTGCACAATTTGGTAAGGGATCAATGGTTTTTGTACCATAGTTGCTGGATTTGAGTCCATGGTATTTGGACCATGGTATTTGACGATGTAATCCTACAATAGTATATATAGGGTAAAATAATAAGAAGAGAATCATCTTGATCCAAATTAGAGAGTTATGGGAAAATTATTGTGATCTGTAATTTGTAGTGAAGGAGAGGCTCTGCAGCTAAGGGCGCATAGGCCTGGAGAAGAGTCTGTAGTTGAGTGCACAGACAACCTACATCCAATAGTGCACATGTCGAGCATTGATTTTTGTTTAGAGACTCATTATATTACGCAATGATTTTTTGGGATGATAATTCCGTGTTCTCATGTGAATGATCTGTATATTTCCTTATTATTTGTTGTAGGATAGCAATATTACAATTGCATTTTACTTCAATTCAGTAATAGTATATGGTTTTACATAGCATGTTTAGGTGATTAATCTAATCTAGTGAATTTATTTATCAATTTTAAGTATAAGATTATATAATAATACCACGTCCCCTAGTCCCTGAAGGCTGCAGAAACTTGGTTTTGCATCCACCCATAGTCACTTCGAGTGAGACTGCGATCTTCTTCCAGTGTTGGAAATACTAAGAACGGGGTGAATCAGTATTCCTTTCAAATATTATTATTATTATTAATATTTTAAAGCATTATTTAATCTTCAATTATTAACAGTGTTTGTACAATGATAGAAGTAAAAAAAAGGAACACAAATGCACACATTTTTTAAGGTGGAAACCCCCTCTGGGACAATATCACTTGAATGATTTTCTAATAATTCTTTAACATTCAAATCCAATTGAAAAGAAAGCTCCAACTTCATATAATCTACAAAATCATTCTTCTCCAGCTCCCACTGGATGGACGCTCCAATGCCTGAGATTCTTCAGTAGTCAATTGGATGGATGCCACAACACCCAATGAGCTACAACTCACCCTAGCACCACCCTACCACCCTAAAGTTTTCACAGGCTTGAACCTATTGGTGACTTCATGCACTAGCCTAGCACCAACCTACCACCCTATATAAGAATAAAAGAATAATGGACTCTCGTACGAGGGAAAATGGTCTACTTTACAATGATATAGAATGATGTAGAAGAAGAAGACACAGTAGACCATAACCCCAACTATGAAAAAACCACCTAATGATGATCCTAGGCCTCCTGACACTTCCTCTTCAACTCTTGGCATATAGACACTTATACACCTATTACAATGACTCAGTACAATGATACCTTTATAATGACTGTATGCAGTGCTTCCCACTTGAAGACTTCAGGTGGTGAATTTATTGTTGTTGTTCTGCACCTTGATTGATACTCTTATCATGCTACCCTTTCTCACTCTTCAGAACATTAGATCATGCATTGAGTCTTATCTTGATGAATATATATTACCTTCAAAAATTATTCAATGAAATAACCATGACATGATAATAGAAAAACTTACCTCATCCTGCAGAGCATATGTCAATACTAAACAAAAACAAAAAATTAGAATACAAATAACCTAATGCAATTAAGAGGTGAACATACATATATAGAAGATACTTACCTGGATCTTACCTCTCCTGCATCATTTTTCTACACCTTGCTTTACTTTTCTACCCTATAAATTCTGGTCCTTTACAGCCCTTGACAGCATATGATCTAGCTTTTTTCTTGCCTTCTAGGAGTTTGATATTGAATCTGATGTATCTCTATGATTTTAGATCCCCAATATGTGATATTTGGTCCTATAGTAGCCCTCTTATTCTTATTTCTAATGCCATAGGTATAACCCAATTTGGATTCTTCAAGGAAAATTTATGCCCAATCTCTCACAATGGCTTAATTATGGACTAGTTCAGTAGAGCAAAATTGTACGGCGTGCCATGTGTCCCTGATTCCTCCTTCAGCTCTAAAATTAATACACAAAAAAATAAATTCCATGCAATATCCACCGCTTTTTACAGAATTCCAATCCGCCTTGCAAAGGGAGAGTTATGATGATTTTCCCAAGGTCACCTCTTTCAGATGAAATTCGGAAGCCTACAAAGACCCTAAATTCCACAGATCATATCTCCAAAAATGTATCAAAACAAGATCTGAAATTCAAACACGGGCTTCATCAATATTTCTCCCAAGTGGGTTTTTTATTTCAGCATATGAAGCTACCCAAAAACAAATTTATAGAAAAAATTCCATGATGACCTATATTTAGTAGAAAAATCCTTACATGAGGAGGATATGACGGTCACAATTTATATATATTCTTAGGTTGAGAGGGTCTTCAACAAGTGACATTGGAGGGATTTTAAGAGCTCAAAAAAGTATTAATTTTTTACTATTCAACGACCACAACCAATTATTAGTGTCATGCCACAACCCCATGGGGTTTTAGCCCACTAACTAGGGTTATTAACTTCAAACATGAATATCTCTCAAACCATGAAGAATTACGTGGCATGAAATATATCAAAGGAAAAATCTCGACAAGTAGAAACCATCCCAAATATCCTTTACTCGGAATAGAGTAATTTTTCAAGTCAAATTTACCATTCAAGATCAGGATAGCCCCTGGTGCTTCTTGGGTTGATATCAATGACAACCACTGATTAAAATCTCCCCCTTTGGCATTGATGGAAGCATAGGTACTCCCCCTACCATCATGACACCTCTTTCTACAACATTCTCTCCCCCTTTGACATCAATGGCAAGGGGTAACCCCCCCCCCCCCTCTGACACACAACCATCCTGCGGACCTGTACACACTTCCACTCCCCCTTTATTTTCAGAATAATAAAAATCTAATGAGAACTTAGGAGAATCCCAAGCTTTTGGAAAAGATATTCAAATGATTCATGAGGTAAAGGTTTAGTGAATATACCAGCAATTTGTTCTTTTGTACCAACATATTTGAGTTTGATATTCTTTTCTGTGACTTTTTCTCTAACAAAATGATATTTGATCAGAATGTGTTTTGATTTTGGATGCATGACAAGATTCTTGGAGATGATGATGGCACTGGTGTTATCACAGAATATGGAAATAGGCTCACTAAATTGTTCTTGAAGATCTTGCAATTTTTTTTACATCCAGACGACTTGAGTAGAACAAGTTGTCATTGTAATGTATTCTGCTTCTGTTGTAGGTAACGAGATTGAGGTTTTCTTTTTTCTCAACCATGATACAAGAGAACCACCTAGATATAATGTTGCTCCGCTAGTACTCTTACGATCATTAATGCTTCCTGCCTAATATGAATATGTAAAGGCTTGAATAATGAGATTTTTAGCCTTGGGATACCACAAGCCATATTATGTTGTGCCCTTTAGATATCGAATAATTATTTTGGTGCTACTTGGAATCTTGCTACTTGTCCAACTGCTTGCATAACATCTGGCCACGAGGCTGTTACATATAGAATAATACCAATCATAGATCTATACAACCTCTGATCCACATCCTTATATAAGTCGTCTATGCTCAATTTTCAACCTATCACCATTGATGTAAGGATGAGTTTGCAATCTTCCATTTTAGATTTCTTGAGAATTTCCTTAATGTACTTGGCTTGACATATAAATATTCCTTTCTCTTGACGAGATATTTGAAGCCCTAAGAAGTATGTCAGATCACCAAGTAAAGACATCTCGAACTCACTTTGAATATTTGTAGGAAATTTCTTACTTAGTCGATCATCATTGCTACCAAAGATTATACCATCCACATATACGTCAATGATTATTAAATTATCTTTATCTATTTGTAAATAAATATTGCTATGAGCAGTACCTTTCTTGAACCCTAGTTGATGTAGATATCCATCAAGATGAGCATACCATGCTCTGGGAGCCTTCTTGAGACCATATAGAGACTTCTTTAACCTACAAACATAGTCTTCTTTTTTAGATAGTAGAAAACCTTCAGGTTGTTCGGTGTAAACTCCTTCTTCTAATTCACCATTCAGAAATGTTGACTTAACATCCATTTGGTATGTTTTTTCTTGAACATGCATAGGTGAGAAACATCCAGATGGCTTCCATTCTAGGAACTAGTGAAAATGTTTCATCGAAATCAATTCCTTCCACTTGTGCAAAGCATTTGCAAACCAATCTTGCTTTGTTTCTGGTAACCTATCCATCTTCATTCAATTTGTTCCTGAACACCCATTTAGTCCCAATGAAATTTTTATCTTTTGGTCGTGGAACTAATTTCCAAGTGTTATTCCTCTTGATTTGATCCAATTCGTCATTCATAGTTGCTACCCAATGTTCATTCTAGTTGGCTTCCTCAAAAGTACTAGGCTCAAAGGTTGCTAGAAAAGCCATGTGAGATTTTTGTGATGAATGAAGGTGTCCACCTTCATTTATGTCACCAATTATTTGATTTTATGGATGGTTCTTTTGAATCCATTCTTTTGTTCTCTTTGGGGGAGCTTCTTATTTTTGCTCCTATATATATTGATGATCATTATATACTTTTTCCTGATTAACAGTTGCTTCTTGTTCTAAAATTTTCTCTGTGTCTTTTTCAGCCTCTGTCTCAAGTTTCAAATATTCTAGATTCTCATCATTATTCGTTAGAACACCAACTTCATCAAATGTAACATTTATGCTCTCCACTATCTGTTTTAGTCTTAGATTATAGCATTTATAGGCCTTTCTTTTGCGTGAGTGACCAAAAAATTTACATTCGTCAACATGTGATTCAAAATTACCCAACTTTTGATCTTCTCTTTTGATATAACATTTCCTTCCGAATATTCTGAAATATTTTACATTAGACGATTTTCCTTTCCATAATTCATATGAGGTCTTGTTGCAATTATTTATGAGAAGACTTGGGTTGATAATGAAGATTGTCATATCAATTGCTTGAACCCATAATTTTTCATCCAATTATGAGTCCTTTAGCATTGTTCTACCCATTTCTTGTATGGCTCTATTGTTTCTTTCAGCAATTCCATTTTGCTGAGGTGTTTGTGATGTTGAAAATTGTCTTTTTATTCCATTTTCGTCATAGTATTGCTGAAATAATTTTGAAGTGAATTCTCCACCATTATCTGATCTTAGACACTTTATTTTCAAATCAGTTTCATATTCTACCAACTCCTTCTAGATCTTAAAGCACTCAAATGCTTCATATTTTTTCTTTAGGAAACTGATGGTTTTCATCCAAGTATAGTCATATATCATTATCATGAAATATAATTCTCCATTTAAGCCTATTGTTCTCACAAGACCACATAGATCAATATGTATCAATTCCAATGGATGTGATGCAAAGTGTTCTTTTTTTTTTAAGTTCAACTTTTGTTTGCTTACCGTGCCAACAAGCCTCACATAGTCTGTTGGAAGGTTTTGAGTTTTTCAGCATTTCTTGTATTTCTTCCTTTTTTCTTATCCTGACAATATTGTCAAATTTTATGTGACCCATTCTCTTGTGCCATAACCAACTTTCATCTTCTTTAGCTAGTAGACATGCTTTATTTACTTCATCCAGAACATATATGTCGTTTGGATCTCGACTTACTGTACCCACAATTTTACCATACGTGCCTTTCTTGATTTCACATTTTGTGGAGTTGAATAGTATTG
This sequence comes from Pinus albicaulis, assembly GCA_034641835.2. Taxonomy (NCBI): domain Eukaryota; kingdom Viridiplantae; phylum Streptophyta; class Pinopsida; order Pinales; family Pinaceae; genus Pinus; species Pinus albicaulis. Next base: position 220,031,672 of record CM076578.1, on the reverse strand, counting down.
TGTGCCCTTGATCACACATTTTTCCAACACTGAGTATATTGTGATTCATGTTTTCAACCAGTAGAACATTCTTGGCTAGATCATCTATGCTTCCAAGAGTGAAAATACCTGATCATATAACATTTGAATATCCATCATTTATAAAGGACATGGTTCCATCCTTCTTCTCTTTCAGAGATACAAATTTCTTTCTTTCTCCAGTAATATGCGTTGAGAAAACCTTATCAACATACCACACATGTTTGTTGTTTTGAGCCTTGAGACCAAGAGAAAAATTATCAGTCTTCTTCTTCTTCCATGTCCGTTCGTTCTCTGGCTTCCAAGGTTCTTCTTGAATATTTTCAAGTCTGCAGTCTCTGGCTATGTGTCCAAAGTTTCGACATTCGTAACATTCAATATCATTTCTTAAATGTTCGAATCTATTGATGTTTCATTGAGACCTGGGAGGTTCATATTTTATAGATATCCTCAAATTGTATTGGTTCCTAGGGTATGTGTGACATTCTACATCTTTATGACCAAATTTTCCTCATGAAAAATATGTTGGTACCTGAATGGAAATCTTCGTTGCAGAATTGTCTTCCAACGTTGTTCTTGCGAATATTGTCCCATGAAGTCTAAATTCCTGTCAGATCTGATAGGTTCATTGTATTTTGTTGTAAAAGGTCCTGCTTCTTCTTCTTTGTAACCAAGGCTAGGTCTGTTATTGTAAGATCATTTATTTTTTATGAGTTCTTCCAATGCCCATGAGTTGTTGGCATAGTTTTGTACAATTTTTCCATTTATTACTTCCTTATGCAGAAAGAGTACTTCCGCTTCTAATGCTTCCCTTTCTTGGTTGATTTATTCCAACTTCTTTTGAAGTGACTCTTCAATACATTTTTTATATTAAACTTCAATTTTGAGACCTTGAACTTGTTCTTCAAGAGTATTGGAGCGGATCTTCTCAACCTTGAGCTCTTTTAAGCCTGATTTCCTCAGAAAATTCTTCTATGTTCAATCCTTCTTCTTCTTTGTTTGATACCTTTTTTTTTACTGTGCTTGGCCATAAACAATACTCTCTCATTAGCTTCTTCTTAATTGTCATTGTCTTCACAAGATGATAAGCTATCTTCATTAAAGAGAAATTTCCTTCTGAATCCTTTCTTCTTGCCTTGCTTGTTGAATTTCTTAAATCCTTTCTTTCCTTTTAAGTTGTCATCACTTATGTTTGGACATTTTTCTGCGAAATGCCCAACCTCACCACAACCGAAACATATCAATGGAAGTTTACATTTGAATTTTCCCTTACCAATTCTTAGATTTCTCTTAAAGTAAGCATATTCTCCATCTGAATGACCTTCTTCATCATCTTCCTTTTCTTCACACTTGCAGGTGCACGTATTTTCCTTTGAATTTTTTTTTTCCTTATTGGTTTTCTTAGATACAGCGAATGTAGATTCTAGATGAAAAGTACCCTCTTCTTCATCAGGTCTCATTCCATATGCTATCAGAACTCCATGTAATTCCTCTTTGCTGAGTTTGTCCAGATTTGCATTGTATTCTAAGACCAATACCTTAGGGTTGAATCTTCCTAGTAATGTTCTAATAATCTTTCGTATAATATTATTCTCATCAAAAAGCTCTCACAATACTTCCAGAGTGTTGGTTATTTCATCAACGTGTTGGAAGTATGCAGCAATGTTGTCATCTTATTTCATTCTGAGTTGCTCAATGTTTTCTCTATATATTTGAAGCTTTGCTTCTTTGACATTTGAGTCATCTGCATATATATTCTTAAGCTTGTCCCATAAATTTTTTATGGTTTTACAACCCAACACCCTATGATAAGCAGTTTCGATAAGTCTACTGATAATAATATTATTTTCTTTTACATCATTTACCAAATTCTTCTTACCTTATTCATCTGCGGTTACTGTAAAGCCATTTTGAACAGTGTCCTATACTTTTTAACCTTGCACCAAGAGATAGACCTCCATTCTTCCTTTCCATAGTGCATAATTATTTTCATTGAACATAGGTACACCATTATTGGTATGCTCCATGACCTCCTTCCATTTGTTAAACTGTTATTGAAGGAACCAAGCTCTGATACCAATTTTTGGAAATACTAAGAGGGGGGGTGAATCAGTATTCCTTTAAAATATTTTTATTATTAATCTTTCAAAGCATTAGTTAATCTTCAATTATTGTCAGTGTTTGTACAATGATAGAAGTAAACAAAAGGAACACAAATGCACATAGTTTTTAAGGTGGAAACCTCCTATAGGACAAAAACCACCTGAATGCTTTTCTAATGATTCTTTAATATTCAACTCCAATTGAAAAGAAAGCTCAAACTTCCTAGAATATAGAAAATAATTATTCTCCAACTCCCACTGGATGGACGTTCCAACGCTCGATATTCTTCAGTATTCAACTAAATGGATGCCCCAACACCCAATGAGATACAACTCACCCTAGCACCACCTTACCACCCTGAATTTTTAACAAGCTTGAACCTGTTGGTGACTTCATGCACTAGCCTAGCACCACCCTACCACCCTATAGAAGAATAAAAGAAGAATGGACTCGTGTACTAGGGAAAATGGTCCACTTTACAATGATATAGAATTATGTATAAGAATAATACACACGAGACCATAACCCCAACTATGACACAACCACCTAATGATGATCCTAGACCTCCTGACACTTCCACTTAAACTCTTAGCAGATAGGCACTCGTAAAAATTTTACAATGATGCTTTTACAATGACTCAGTACAATGATACCTTTACAATGACTGTGTACAGTGCTTCCCACTTGAAGAATTCGTGTTGTGAACTTATTGATGTTGTTTTGCACCTTGATTGTTGCTCTTGTCATGCTACCGTTTCTCTCTCTTTAAAACATTAGATCATGAATTGAGTCTTATCTTCATTAATATATAATACCTGCAAAAATTCTTCAAGGAAATACCCATGACATGATAATAGCAAAACTTACTTCATCTTGTAGAGCATATGTCAGTGTTAAACAAAAACAACAAATTAGAATACAAATAACCTAATGCAATTAAAAGATCAACATGCATATATCGAAGATACTTACATGGAGCTTACCTCTCCTACATCATTTTTATGCACCTTGCGTTGCTTTGCTGCCCTAGAAATTCTGGTCCTTTGCAGCCCTTAACAACACAGGTTCTAGCTTTTTCTTACCTTCTAGGATCTCGATATTGAATCTGATGTATCTCTTTGATTTTAGATTCCCAATAAGTGATCTTCAGTCTTATAGTAGCCCTCTGAGTCTTCTTTCCAATGCCACAAGTCTCACCTGATTTTGATTCTTCAAGGAAAATTTATGCCTAATCTCTCACAATGACCTAATTATGGAATAGTTCAGTATATCGAACTTGTACGATGTCCCACGTGTCCCTAGTTCCTCCTTCGGCTCTAAAATTGATAAATAGAAAATTTAATTTTGTTAACTATCCGCCACTTTTTACAGAACTCCAATCTTCTTCTCAGAGAGAGAGTTGTGATGATTTTCCCAAGGTCAGTTCTTTGAGATGAAAATTAGAAGCCTACAAAAGCCCTAACTTCCACAGATCATATCTCTGAACATATAGCGAAAAATATCTGAAATTCAGACACGAGATTCATCATGATTTCTCCCAAGTTGGTTTTTTGTTTCAGCATCTAAAGCTTTACAGAAAAAAAAAATTATAACAAAAATTCCACGAGAAGAGTCTAAAGTTCAGTGTGCAGACAACCTGCAAATTAGTGCATAGGTAGAGCATTGTTTGTTGTTAAAAGACTCATTATATTAAGAAACGATGTTTTTGGATGATAATTTGGTGTTTTTATGTGAATGATGTGTATATTTCCTTATTATTTTTTGTAGAATAACAGTATTACAATTGCATTTTACTTCAATGCAGTAATGGTATGTGGTTTTACATAGCATGTTTAGGTGATTAATCTAATATGGTGAAGCGATTTATAATATTTAATTATAAAATAATATAATAATACCACATCTCTCAGTCCCTCAAGTCTGCAGAAACCTAGTTTTTAATCCACCCATAGTCACTTCGGGTTAGACTATGACCTACTTCCAGGTCATTGCCAAAAGGGCCAGTGATTAGGGGTTTTGCTGGTGCGCAGCTATTTATGAGAAGGAAATGTTATAAATACTACATGCACTAAAGAAATGGCGACCTTACCTAATGGGAAGACACTTCAAGGTAAAAAATGATCATGATAGTCTTAAACACTTTTTGGAACAAAGATTATCTTCAAAAGAGCAGCAAAAATGGGTCACAAAGATGTTGGGTTATGACTTTGAAATAATCTACAAAAAAGGGAAGCTAAATGTTGTTGTAGATGCACTCTCAAGAAAGAATGAAGAGGTGGAAGAATTGCTCTGTGCCATTTCTATTATCCAACCAAATTGGATAACCGAATCAAGGGATGAATGGAAGAAGGACGAATAAGTGTGGACACTCATTCAAAATTTGCAACAAGATCCTAGTACATCTGATACATTTAGTTGGAAAAATGATTCCTTATACTATAAATATCTCTTATATATTTGTAATAATTCCCAAATAAAACAAAATATTCTTTTGGAATTGCACACTTCTCCTTTAGGAGGACACTCAGGATTTTTAAAAAATTACCACAGGGTGAAGAAAGAATTTTTTTGGGATGGCCTTAAATCTGATATTCAAAATTTAGTGGCGGAATGTTTGGTCTACCATTAGAATAAAGTGGAGAGAACTAAGACCCCAAGTCTTCTACAACCTTTATCCATTCCAAGTCAATGTTGGGATGAGATTTAAATGGATTTTATCACAGGTTTACCTAAGTCTGAAGGAAAGAGTGTCATCATGGTGGTAGTTAATAGACTTACCAAGTATGCACACTTTTGCGCATTATCTCATCCATTTAAAGCAAGTATAGTTGATACTATATTTATGGACACAATTCAAAAGCTACATTGAAACCCAAGGGTTATTGTGAGTGATAGAGACCCCATTTTTACTGGAAATTTTTGGACGGAGTTATTTTCTTGTTTGGGTACTCAATTAGCTCATATCTCATCTTATCATCCTCAATCCGATGGTCAAACTGAGATAGTAAATAAATTTTTGGAAGGATATCTTCGTTGTTTTGTATCTGATAAAAAAACACAATGGGTCAAGTGGTTACCTCTTGCTGAATGGTGGTATAACACTTCCTTCCATACTGCAGCAAAAATGACCCCATTTATGGCACTTTATGGATATCATCCACTGCCCATCACATTATCTTTAAGAAAAAATTCGAAGGTTCAAGCAGTGGAAGATTGCATCGAGCATTAACAATAAGTTCTCCAACTCTTAAAGGATAATTCTAATTTGGCACAAAATCAAATGAAACAACAGGAAGATCAACATCGCAGTGAGAGAAGTTTTGATGTAGGAGACTGGGTATTTTTATGGCTACAACCATACAAAAAAATATCCCTCAAGAAAGCTAAGAAGGATAATAAATTATCGCCAAAGTACTATGGTCCTTACAAGGTGTTGCAAAATATTGGTACTATGGCATACAAATTGGAGCTTCCTGCTTCTTCATGACTGCATCCAGTTTTCCATGTTTCATTCTTAAAGAAGGTTATAGGTGAAAATATTCCAGTTCAAACAATATTGCCAGAAATTGATGAGGAAAGAAAAATCATATTGGAACCTGAAGTAGTCACGGAAACAAGAACTCTATAGCTACGAAATTGATCAATTTCAGAGTATCTCATCAAGTGGAAGAACTTACCCATAGAAGATTCTACATGGGAGGATGAGAATTTTATACAGAAGCACCCAGAGCTACTCAAGCGTTGAGGACAACACTTTTTTGAAGGAGAGGGGCATGTTAAGTCCCTTATTATGTTAGTGTATCCCCCCTTATTGTTATTGTTGTACCCCTATAACCTCCATATTGTTATTATTGTGCCATTACATTATTATTTTTAGGTCGGTTAGGGTTACATTGTGGCCCCACTAGGATTACATTGTGGCCCCATGGAATCCTATATATAGAAAGGAGGTTTTGTCATTTGTACAATCCAAGAATTGTTCATTCATGTAATGTTTTGGAGGTTTCCCCCTCAAAGTGGCTTATTTCTAAGGTTTTGATATCTCTTTTCTTCTATTTTTGGAGCTGGTTTCACAACAGGTTCAAATACTGCCCCTCCCATTTTTGGTGATGTGCTACATATAACAACTATTGGGTGGTGGGCGGTTCTGCTCCACGTGGCCTGACCCAACCGCTTCCCCACCTTTGTAAGCTTTATATAGTGGATTATTTCAGGTGGCGGGGTTGACAACACTCCCCCAACCATTTTGATATATGTATATGTTGTGGTTTTTATGGTGGGTTCTCGTGGGGTTCGACGAGGGACATTGTCTGCCAACCCACGTTCTTTTTTTTAATATTTTTGTTGTGAAAAGGGTCCGACGGTGTTTTTTCTTATAAAAAATTGGGTATTTTTTATTTTAACGGAAATAAGGGTTATTGGGATTTTTAAATAGGCCACAATTTTGCCCATTTTCAGGTGTTGGGTTCTATGTCGGTTGATGGTGAATTTGTGGAACACTTAAACCTGGCCCACTGCCCAACTTTGACCAAACATTTGACTTGCTCTAACCTATCCATATGGGCTCGGATTGGAGATCCATTCACACCAATTGAATCGGGGCGACAAGTACTTCAACCTGAACCTAGCTCGAGGGCAATCCAACCATTGGGATTTCAACCATTTTTGAGCCATTTTGGTCTCCTAAGGGTTTCTCGAGCCACCTGGATCAAGGAGAAAAACATCTTCTAAATGTAGGTTCTCCTTGATATTTTCCTCTGTAATGTTAGTTCTACTTGTTTTTTTGTTGTCGGTTATTTTGTTTGCTACTTGGTTGTTGGATTTTCTTCTTGTTTCCTTGGTTATTACTTTTGTTGTTTGTATTTTTTGCTATAGGTTTCTTGGGTTCTTCTTGGTATTTTTACATGCATGCAAACTAGAATCACCCTTTTGAAATCCAATACAAAATTTATCCAATGGTAATCTTTGGATCTCAAGCAAATTATCCAAGGCCACCATGCTCTTGTCCATCTTCTTCTACTTTCTCAAGGAAACCACTTTAGCTTTTAATATTTCACACTCATTTCCCTTCTCTTTGTACTGATTCCTAATGCCTGCCTCAAATTTTTCTACTTCAGCCAACTTAATATTTAAGTTGAAAATATCTTCCTTTAGTTTGGCCAATTTTTCTTGATCCTTGCATGCAAATGTTAGTCTAAAAATATCAGCTCTAAGACAGTTCTTAACACTACCCTCATATTCACTATGTGCTTTTGCAAGATCTAAATATGAATCATTAGAATTATAACTCAAAATAAAATCATTAATTTGTACAATTTTACATTCATGATTTTTTTATCTCTTTTTATCATATGTTGAATCATGTGCACTAAAAAAATGAGACTCTTGTGCCTGAGCTCCTTGCATTCGAAGGCCCTTCTTCATATTCTTCTTCTTGGTTTTCTTCTTATTTCTTTTGTTAGCATTTTCTTTATTATTGTTGGTACCATCACAAAATATAGATTCTAGCTTGTCCCACATTTCTTTGGCATGTTTCAAAACCACTAGTCTCTTCATATCATAATCATTAAGATTCTTGTAGATTATGCATCTTGCTGCAAAACTTCATCGGCAAATGGATCCTTGCCACAACCTTCACATACTAATACCCAAACATTATATACATAATACAATAATTGATATTTTACATTTGTGTGCCATACGTTGCAATTTGGAGAAGTGAGGACATCCATTTTGAAAAAATTTAAAAAAAAAACAAAAGAAAAACAAACAAAAACAAACAAAACAAACAAAAAAAACAAAAAACAAAACAAACAAACAAAAAAAAATCAATTTCTACCAATAAACACCATATCTGCTCTTCAGCAATCAAGTTTCAAACAAGAGCCCTTCTCTGATGCCAACTATTGGAAAATTTTGAGCACTAATGAGAGGGGGGGTGAATAAGTAATGTGATCTATATAACAAAACAAACAAACAAAAAAACAAAAATCAAAACAAAAACAAAAACAAAAAACAAAAACGAAAAACAAACAAAAAAATCAATTTCTACCAACAAACACCATATCTACTCTTTAGCAATCAAGTTTCAATCAAGAGCCCCTCTTTGATGCCAATTGTTGGAAAAATTTGAGCACTAATGAGAGGGGGGTGAATAATTAATTTGATCTATATATGATTTTTACCAATTTAAACATCAGTTACTGAATCACACATATGTTAGAAGTAATTCATTAAGCATGTGCATCACATAAGCACAACTAAAAACCATAAGAAAGAATATAAACCATAATAAATGCACACATTCACATCATCACACATAAGACACAAGATTTCTGGTCGAAACCCTTCTAGGAGAAAAACCACCCTTACTACTGTTTCTCTGATATGAATTTCTATTAGTCAATAAATTGGCCTTTTACATAGCTAGCTGAATCCCATCAACATGGATACTCAACCTCATATACAATATTCCAGAAATGTTTGGCTAGGAGACTCGATTTTACTAATCAAATCGAAAGATGTTATTCTCCAAGGATCTACATACTATCATCCACTAAAAGACACCACGATTAATCGATCCTCACCCAACTCCGATTGGACTATCCAACTACCATTAGATTGAGAAACTAGTTCCTTTCACTAAAGATTTGATATCCCTGCTCCTATCTCATGAAGTCACTACTCCTCTACCACTATGTGGACCTTATTTCATCTATTTTCAAACTAGATACAAGAGAATTTTCTCAATAAGAATCCATCTCTACATACATGCTCTTAGCAGCAGGATCTCATCATCAAATCAAAATAGAAATACCACAAGCAAAATCTCTCCAAACTAGAAAATATAATGACCACAATAAAATTGAATACCATCAAACCCTCACAACAATATAATGTTGCATACTACAATTATCATCATAAAACACAATGGCTCTGCACCAAAATTAATATAAGCTCCTACAAAAACATATGTGAGAGTTTCAACAAAAACACTATCCAATGACATACAAAACTCTCCAATCAATATATATTCCAATAGCTTCAATACTGATCTATTCTGCAACATGCTTCAGATTTTATCACTATTCACTCATTAGCACTCATATATTGAAGCATCTATGCTCTACTCAAGGTCTGAAGCATAATCTAACTATTCAATCTTATTTCCACAGATACACTCAACATCTAACTCAATCAACCATCACATAGCTCCAAGATCAAGTATCTATAACCTTTAAGGCGAATTTGAGCTTAGGGCTAGGATCAAGAGTGCACAAATTAGACCAAATAAATCCACTAATACCAACACTTGTGCACTAAATTAATTCACATCCTTTTCGGACCTTTTCAAATCATTTTTGACCTTTACAAACAATTCTGGAAGCCCTTAGGAATTTAATTACTAATTTCCTTCTGAACAATGTGAGAACTGTACAGAAAATATCAAGAAATCCCTCGGTCGCATCGATGACACTGGAAAAACTTGACTAGAAGCTTCAATCACATGCATAAGCTTGTATCCTAGGGACTATATCCTTTAAGTCGCACTAATATGATTAGCTCCATGTGAATGTGGCTAAGGATGTAGGAAAATCATCAATCCTTCAGCTATGTGCCTTCTCCATTTTTTGTATCCTCTTCTCCAGCATATGTACTAGCCTCCAAACCTCTAACACATATTCAATTGGATGAAGCATGTCTCCCAAGTGTCACTTCCAAATTGACCTAAAATGGAAACAAGCAAGGTTGGAAAGAGTTCCAACAAGTCCTCCAGTCTTCGACAAACATTTAAACAAGTTGCAACACCTCTAACAAATATGCAAGCACATCTATAACACCATCATAAAGAAATAACATCACTACAACAATTCATCCTCATAAGAATATACATGAATACCTAGTTGACAACTCAACTAGTGTGTCATGAACCATCTCTATCACATGTAGATATGTATGATCAACCTGTATCAACATCATCTACCTATAGCAGCACCATTGAATTGTCTTTCAGCATAAACAAACCATCATGTCATGTCTATTAGTGCACATTCCAACTCATCCAATACCATCATGCTACCATGAAGCTCCATCAATCCCATCATCTGATCAACATCAATGCCAACACATGTCTATCAGTGCACATGCCAACACATGCCAACACAAAACAACATGAGTGACATCATATTGTTGACATCAATTTCAACACATTCATCCTGATGTCAACTCAACTAGAATCATGACCATGTTGACATCAATTCCAATACTACAATGCCAACACCAATTTCCATAATTTCATTGATCTTTGAAAAATAGTTCCAAAAAGTAATCTCTTAGAATACAATTTTTTTCTTTTTCATGGTTCATTGAAAAGGTGAAAGTAATTTCAGTCCAACCACGATAACATCATCCTAGGTTATTTTTTTATAATAGAAATGGGTGTACAAGGTTGTAGAGGATATTTTTTCACTTCACCTATTGAGGTGCCTCTACACTGACAAGTCAAACACTGAATTGACTTCATACCTGGTGCTCCTTTACCTAATTTCCAAATATATAGACACTGTCTATTGGATAATGAGGAAATAAAACATAAAAATCATGAGCTCGTCCAAAAGGACCACATTTGATAGAGCTCCCCACCTTACATAAGCCCAATTGTCTTAGTTCAAAATAAATATGGGACATGGAGACTAAGTGTTAAACACCATGTTGAAGCACACACATGGTGTATGAGGAGAAGAATGCACACACACACAAGAGACTCCACACAATGAAGGATAAGCGTGTAGCTTTCTTATTTTCCATTATACAAAGATGTACATTTATAATACAATGGTGTGACTCTTGGTTTCACATTCCAAGGTCACTTGGACTCCATTGTGACTTTTCGCATTCCACACCTACCCATGTAGGATTAGGTGTTCCAACATCCCCCTTAATCCGAAGGGGTATGTGTGAGTCCAAGAAAAGAGTTGTAATACAAATATGCAAAGTATACATGGCAGCACTTGGCTGAATCAACTCTCTGAAATGTTGGAAAAAAGAGGTGGTTTTAGGATGACCACAAACATTGGAACGCAAAACTTGTTGCAGTTCCCGGAACTCTTCCAAAACTGGCAAGAAGCTGAAGGCTTCTGCTAGAGGAATTGTCCCTCATATAAAAAGGGAGACCTTCAACCTAAAAGAAGGGAGGTCTACTACCTGTGGTGGTTTTAGGTTGTCCACCAACCGAAAATGATGGTTTTAGGTTATCCACCAACCAAAGATGATGGTTTTAGGTTATCCACCAACCGAAGGTATGCTCATGGGCATCCGTATCTCTGGCTACATCTCTGACTCCGGAATGACGAATTGTGGCTCAGGCTCGCTTGAACTGCTGGCTACAACTCTGAACATGGAATGAGAGATTGTGGCTCAGGCTCGCTTGATCTGTCGTCGAAGCTTGTACATGACCACCATTTTCCCCCCTGTCAGGGACAAGGTGAGATGATGGCGAAAACTCAACTGCAAGTTTGCTCAATATCCATGAACAAGTTCTAACATGTGTCGTAAACATCTTCTTGGCTGCTGATGCCCATTGCCAAGAAGCGATCCATCCAAGATGAATCTTTGTTCTTGCAGGAGGCTTGTGTCTAAAGCATCTGTCTGAAGAATGGGTGTGCTGACCACAATGCTTTCATGGATGAAGATCAAAACAATGATCTTTCATATGGCCAACTCGATCACAATGTTGGCATTTCTCGATCTGTGATTGTTGTGGAAGTGGAGCATGATCTGGAATGGCTGCAGGTGAACTGTCATACAGGAATCTGGCACTCTGAAATATGATGGGCTTTGTGTAGTCTGGAATATGAAAGGACACATCCTTGTCATATCCAAGACCAGTTCAGTGCTTGTTGTGGACAAGCTCTTCCCAAGGTCTGATGATGGGCTTAGAAAGTGCAGGCTAAGTGGCTGCATCTGCATGTAAATCTGCTCTAGTACAAGGAACTGAATGGGAATCAACTGGAACTTTATATTCTTTCTTTTGATGAGAGTTCTTCACAATGTTCTGAACAGAAACAGGTTCAGAATGGTGAATCTTTTGCTGAAGTTCGTCTTGTTGGAGCTGAGATTCCAACTGTAAAAACTCAATCTTTTCTTGTGCTTCTTATAAACAAATCTGAATATTACAAAGAGCATCCTTGCTCATTTTTATCATATCATCAACATTTGAATGAATGAGGTCACTCAACAACACTAATACCTCATTGATTTTGGCCATTTTCAACAATTTAGGCTCAAAAAATGAAAGGGTGTTGGCTTCAACCGAAAATGCACCCGTTTACAATGTGATTCAACAAGAAAGATAAATGAATCAAGAGAACTTCCAACTATGGAAATCTCAAAGTACAAAGTGTGCTCCTCAAATGATGGAGGACAATCCACAATCTTTCAACAACTCAAGTACTGATTCAACTATGAATGAATAGGCAAATTCCACTCACAATACAATATCAATATCTCTGCAAAAATATTTTGTAAATGTGCAGCTGAAAACACTATGCAAGGAGCCTTTAAGGCAGCTGAATTTTTTCTTCAAAGAGCTGGTTTTCAATGATGGAAAACTTGTCTTCAAATGTCAATTTCTTCAAAAAATCACCCTCATGTCAATGCCACAAATCATAAAATGTCAAATCTTCAATTTTCTCTATGTATTCAATCCATCTGCTTCATATGTCAATTCCTCTTTTTCTGTTGTTCATGTCTTCTTTTCTTCAATGTCCTTCCTCTCTCTCTGCTGTTTTTTTTTTTTTTTTTTAATTTAATTTAATTTTAAAACCCCTCGCGGAGGGAGCGAGGGGTTGGGAGAAATGTGCAGGTGGAAGGAGCGTTGTAAGGGAGCGCAGGTGTAGTGGGAAGGGAATTGGGGAGCGGTAGGCAGATTCGAGAGTTAATGTGTGTAGTGTGGGAGGGCCGTATGGTCGAGAGGTAGAATGGCGGTGTAGCGTTGGGTTTGAGCGTATAGTGAGGGTTTGGAAATGGCGTGGGGTTTGGGAATGCATGGGGTTTGAACTGATTTGCAGAGTATGGCTGGAGCGATAAGGGTTGCAGGGATTTTTTTTTTTTTGTTTTTTTGTTTTTTTTTAATAAAACAGCAGAGAGATAAGCCAGAGAAACGCAGATTTTTTTCAAATGTATAACAGCTGGTAAAAATTGCAGAAATGGGGGCAACAGTACAAATTTGAAGTACTGAAATGCAACAACAGATTGCCAATAAAACCCAGATTTTTTTTTTTTTTTCTATAGCCCAGCAACAGGAAGATGTAGAATTGCAGAAACTCAGAAATATTCCAATGAAAACTCAGAAATATTTCCAGTGAAAACCCAGAAACTTGTTCAGAAACCCAATATAAATCGTATCCAGCAGCTCTTCAAAATGTAGAATTTAAAATGCAGAGATTGCAGGAAGAAATAAACAGTGAGAAAACCTTCAGATGCACAAGGTTGCGTCTCTCCAAACCACTGCTGCTCTTAAAACAAATTCTGAATGCTGCTCCTTCTCCAAAATCAATGCTGCTCTTCTTCAAAACACCTCTGAATGGTGGCAAAAACTTTGCTGCAAAAACTCTCTAAATGCTGCAAAAATGTCAAAATTTTTGCAGATATGCAAAGGCCATAAACACAAATGGCTCACTCAATTTGGAGCAGGGCCAGAAATTGCCCACTCTGATACCATGTTAAACACCATGTTGAAGCACACACATGGTGTATGAGGAGAAGAATGCACACACACACAAGAGACTCCACACAATGAAGGATAAGCGTGTAGCTTTCTTATTTTCCATTATACAAAGATGTACATTTATAATACAATGGTGTGACTCTTGGTTTCACATTCCAAGGTCACTTGGACTCCATTGTGACTTTTCGCATTCCACACCTACCCATGTAGGATTAGGTGTTCCAACACTAAGTATTGATTATAGATCCTTGAACAAAATCACAGTCCATAATAGATCATTTACCATAATCTTGATCATCTTAAGGGTTATAGGTTCTTTAGTAATATTGATTTAAATTCAAGCTACCACTAGGTTCTAATTGATAAAATCAATGTATGGGAAACAACTTTTAAATCTAGATAAGGCATTTTAGAGTAGTTAATATTCCCTTTGGCTTGACTAATTCTCTAGAAAATTTCATGGGGATGATGGATGCTATCATGTGGTTGTTCAAAAAATATTTTATTGTTGTATATTTGGATGGCATCCTCATTTTACCAAAGCCTGGGAAGAACATTTGCAACACATTAAACAAGTCGAAGCACCCTGTGACAATATACATTTTATGCCAATTTGGAGAAATAATCACTTGGAATGTCGAAAATTCAATATTATGGACGCATTTTGGATGACCATGAGGTGCATGTGGACCCAGGAAAGATCGAATTCATTCATTATTGGTCAACCCCAACAACCCTAATAGATATCTGCAAATTCTTAGTCCTTTCTAACTTCTATCAAAGGTTCGTATTGGTTTCCTCTCGTATTGCTTGACTTTTATGTTGAAAGACCAAAGGTATAGCTAAAGGAAATTTTTATGGTTTGAATCAAATGGAAATAATTGACAGATATGAAACATAGCCTCTACTCTCTAATAGTCCTCCCCCTACCAGACCTACAACAACCATTTGAGATTGATACAGATTCTTGTATCTATGTTATTGGTGCAATTCTTAGTCAAAAAATAAATTTTATGGCCTATAATTGTGAAAAACTCTCTGATATTATCCAAATATACCCTACCTATTACAACTATATGTACTCCATCATGAAAGAATGCTGATATTGGAAGCATTATATTTTAAGGAGAGGATCATCCACAAAATTCGTAGGCCTTTGCAATGCATGTAGATGCAAGGAAATTTATAGAATGAATACCATCATAAATGGTCCACCTACCTACTACAAGTCCACCTAAACATCAAGTACAATAATGGTAGCACAACCATGTTCCAGACTGCCTTAGTTGGCCCCTAGTTGTGATGCTAATAGAATTTCTTAACTCTTTTTGGAATTATCTCTAGGTGGCCACAATTATACAACTATGACTTTGACTTTTCTACTACATAAGAGACATTGGTTGTGTGTAAACAAACTAAAAATTTCCACCTCTAGGATGCACTATTTTGATATCTAGTAAACCTTCATGTTCCTTATAATGAGCATGCAAGCTAATTCGTAGGTAAATTATGCTCAGATGGTGGTACACTTTTGTGTGGAGAATATGTTCAAATTACTTTAGAAGTATTTTTACTAGCCAAAGCTTTGACGATATTTATAATAGTATATCATCCAAAAGCAAGGGTTGTACACTCCTCTACCTATCCAAATAAAGCCTAGGAGTAAATATCCATGGATTACATGTAAGGTTTACCCTCCACCAAACATGCTAATGATTATGTGTTTTTGGTTGTCAATCATTTCTCTAAGATGGTAATCCTAGCACCATGCAAGAAGAGTATCATATCTAAAGTCACTGCTAAAATCTTGTATAATCATGTTTGGTTTCATTTTGGGCTACCTCATACCATTATTTCATATAGGAGTATAAGGTTCCTCTGTACCTTTTGGTTGAACCTATGGTCTCTAATTGATACGAATTTGACTAAATAAATAGTCTTTCATCTCCAAAAATATGAACCAACATAAGTGGTTCATAAGATGATTGTGCACGTCTTGTGCAATAAAACTCCAAGAATCCATGTAAATGGGATGTAATCCTTCCAAATTTTCAAAATAGATATAACATAGTGTTCCATAGGTCTATTAGCCACATTCCTTTTCAGGTGTTCTTTGGTTTCCAACCATTGGCCTTAATTGATGTAACACTTCCCATTGTGTCATTACCAATAGTTTCCTCCCATGATCAAGTTGAGGCAGATAGAGTAGTCAAATTTGTGGAGCAGATAAAACACCCACAAAAATAGGTTCATGATATCCTACAAAAATATAGTTCCAAGTAGGAGCAACGACATGACCAACATTAGGTTCTGCACAAGTTTCATTTTGGTGATTGATTTCAAAATAATATTGTAGCAATGATAAAGTGCAGTTGCATTTATAGAAAGAGTGCTTCATAGGCCCCAATAGAAATCTAAAACCACTCTAATATGGGGTTGCACACAATAAAAAATTATGTGGATGAAAATCATTTTGAATTTAGTATTCCCCATTTCCTTGGCATGCACCAATATTTAATGTGGAGTTTATTCGACCATATTTTCTACCTCTACTGGACATCTCATGGGAAGTTGAGTAATTGGTCCTATTAAAACATATTATTGAATGGATTGAATAGGATATATCACATAATATCATGGACACAAATATGAAGGATAACCACTAGCATAACCTACAACGTCTCTATTAGATTGTCAAGTTATGAGAACTTCTTCACCACGAAAAGTGGCTCACCAGGAGCCAAATTCAGAAAGATTGTCCCCACATAATGAGTGAAATTGATGTAATGCAGGCCATTTTTTCCTAAATTTGGAGGACTGATATAGGTGAATATCGGTGTCCACCCACCTTGATCAGATTTGGATCAGGACCTAAGTGTTAGCTCAAAATTCAAAGTTACAGGATTAGGTTGAAATTAGGATGGTTGCGTAGATCTCATCTTCCTAATTCTGGCACCAGAAATGGTTTGAAAAACTGACTCCATATGAAGAAGTTGTCAGACTTTGAATGTCAAGGTAAACTGCAAAATTATCCAGTTTCACCTAATAAAAATGTGCCAAGTGTCATGACTAGGTTCGTTAGTGTTGGGGTGTGAAGGTAAAAGAAAAAAAAAAGTCCAGTGACCTCCTAGGGTCAAATTCTCAGTTTTGGGTGAAGTGCAATTTTCATTAAATATGGTGGAATTTTTTGTTATTTTAATATAGTTAGAATATATATATATATATATATATATATATATATATATATATATATATATATTATGAATTTTAATATTATATTATATTATATTATATATATGTATTTAATTATATTAAAATAAAACATTACAAAATTCCAACAAAAACGCATATTCTAAAGTCAGTGGAGAATTTTTTCAAAAGGCATCGAAAATGGACAGTTAAAAGGTTTTTTTGGGAGCGAGGTCGGGGTTTGAACCCCAGACCTCCGCCCCACTACAGCTGCACCCTACCAATGGGCTACAAGCCTTGTTCTTTGAATCTTATTTGAGCCTGACAAATTTTGACCAACGGAGCACGGAGGGGCCAGCCCCTCCACCATGTGACTAGTGCATAAAACCAAGTGCCCAAAGTTTAATTAAACTATACCATTAGCACTAACCATCGGTGATAATCAAGATCATTATTTCATTAACTACAAATTAAAATGACAGAGATTCTGGAGGCACCCCCAATTTTAGGCGGACTTCCACTTTTAGTGGTGTTAACTCCCAGAGTTCTCAGAATTAATGGAGGAAATTGGGGCAAAGTTGTTTTGGTCATAACTCACTCAATTTTCAACCATTCTGCGAGTTTGAATAGTAAATTTGACTATATTATAAATTATAGAGCCATTGGTGAGATTTTCAGAGCCATCAAAGAAATTCTGAGTGTGATTTTTCTTTAGATAAGTTCCAAGAGACACCAAGGCCACTAGGAGCTAGTAGGAGAATGAGCCCTATCCAGGGCAGCAAGCAGCCACTCTCAGTGAACCAATAGTATATTCTGACTATCTTCAACCTTTTGAATCCAATGGAAGGATTTGAAGATGCTTTTTGAGGACTCCTAAAGGCCGAGATGCTTCAGGGAAGTTTTCCATGAGCCTAGACCCACAAGGTGCCACCAGCTATTGGAGGTGTATCCAGGGCATCCAGAGGCCATTCTCAGCAAACCAATAGTATATTATGACTATATTGAACCTTATAAATCTAATGGAAGGATTTTAAGAATATTTTGAGTACTTATGAAAGCCTAGATGCTTCAGGGAAGTTTTCAGTGAGCCTAGAGCCATAGGGTGCCACCAGGTGTTGGAGGCATAACCAAAGCAACCAGAGGCCAATTTCAGCATGTGAATAGTATATACTAACTATTTTGGACATTATGAATCCATTGGAGGGATTTTTAAAGACATTTTGAGACTTCTAGAGCCAAAGAAGCTATAGTGAAGTTTCAGGCAACCTAGGGCCAACAGGGTTGGAGGCCTAGATTGGAGAGCCAGAGCTCATTGTGAGCAAAATATCAGTCTATTTTGGATATGTGATGTATTCTAGAGATAGTAGAAAGGTTTCAGGGAAAAAAAATGATTTCTTAGGGAGTTAGTTCCACAGAGAAGCTTGGGGAAGCTTAAGGGCATCGATAGAAGAAGTCAAGTCTAAGGGAGCCGAGATCCATTTCCAAAGAGATAACAGCCATTCGAGGGGTATGATGGTATTCTAAACCCAATGGTGCAGTCAAAATAAAAATTATAGTTAATTAGTTACTTGTAAAAGAAATTTTCCATCATAATCCCAAAGAGCCAAGTCAATTGACAAGGGCTCAAGGAGACATAGCCCACGACATTCGAGTGAACTCTTTTATTAAATTTGTTGTTATGTGTTGATTCTTATTTTCTGCACTTTATGGTTGATGTACATGCTTAATATCAGTGAAAACATATGTTAATTCCTCACACTTAAAGCATTAAAATAGTTTAAAACACATACACCTGAATCAAGAATTCAATTCTGCACAATCAAGTATAAGCAAGGTCTTAATTTGTTTAATTGAGTGGGAGGTTCATGAAAAGCATAACAAGTTATCCACCCATTTCAGATCAGGTGGTATCATAGCACTAGGTTGCTTTCTTGACAAAGCACTAGATTTCTTGTTTGACTTTAAAGGTGTTTAACAGTGCAAAGAATTTAACTATTTTCAAATTGACTGATTCTTACAAGTTTGAGTTTGCTAGAGGAGAAGGGGAGCTATTGTTAGCTAAGTCCAGAAGAGGACAAGAAGGAAGAAGGATGGAAGCATCCTACTTACCCAAAGGACCTCAAGGAAACCCTTGAAGCACAAGAAGGATTGTTTGCAAAAGGCTACTTGAAGAAGAGATACAAGATGCAGAGAAGAGCTTGAATCTACAGCCATATTGTTAAGAAGCTTTATCAATTGTTTTTGAAGCTTTGTGAATTATTGTTGAAGTTCTTTAGTTCATTTACATAATAATGAAAACTTCATCAAGTGAGGTTTCTAAATCCTCTACCTTTACAAGATTCTTCAATGAAGAGATGAAGAAGGACTTCTACATCCTGAAGGATATGGTGCAAATTCTGTATGAATATGGAAGGGAAACCACTAGAATTCATGAGAAATTGGTTGCTATAAAGCAAGAGAAATAAGGAATTCTTCAAAGAATGCATGAGATGGAGATGCAACTCCATCATGCCCAAGAGGCCTTAACCAAACACATGCATGAAGCAGAGGTAAATCACTCAAATTTGTCTTCAAATTCCTCTTTAGATAAATGTGTAGGTTCATTTGAAAGGCACAATAGAGGTATAGGGTCCAAATTTATGTTAAAAATGGGCTATGAAGGCAAGGGTCTCAGAAAACATGCACAAGCATGATTAATCCTATTTTGGTTGAGGAAAGGCCTAAGAAGTTTGGTCTATGATATGTTCAATCTTATGGCGAAAAATCCAAAGCCATGAAGACACTTGAGACAATTCAAGAAAGAACTTTTGTTGCAAGTTCTAAACCACAAACAAGTCAAGTTTGTTTTCAAGTTGATTTCCATTGTTTGAAGCCTAGGTTACATCAATATGTGTGTAGACATGCAGCTTATGGCAAAAAAGAGAATTCTAATAGTTGTCATGACATGAACACTGATGTTAGTCTTCAAAAGAAAGCTGGAACCTCTTCAAGTTTATCTCCTCAAGAAGGTAAAAAAGATGGACATGCAAGGCAATATTTGAGGTACAATTCTTCCCATAGTCAAGTTGAATATGTTTATATTAAGCATGGAAAATTTGCATGCGTGAAATGAAGAAAGAGTTGTTGTTCCTATTGTGGTTTGTGTAACCATGAAGTTTCAAAATGCTGGAAGAGGATGAAGGCATATAGGAAACAGTTGAAGTGAAGGCCTCTTGCACATAAGGTGCAAAATACTTGCACAAATTGCCAAAAGAAGGGACATGTTATTGCCCAATGTTAGACACTGCATCCAACCAATCATCCCAAGCATTTGAAGCAAGAGGATAAAAATACTGGCGAAAATGGAACCAAATATTCCATCATTGATGTGAGACCAGATGTTTCACAAGAAGAATATTTTCAACAACAAAAATCGTCATGGAAGTGGCTTGGTAAGAAGTGGTTTGAATTCTTGACCCAGTGAGACATACATTCATTTGTATATATGCAAATTTTAGTCATGTATATATGTATTTATGTTGAAAACTTATTCTTGTTTGAGCCACCTCTAATCAATGATCAAGGACATGATGTTCAGCTACCTTCTATTGAATATTTCTCGCCGGAAATTTCTGGATGAGCTCAAAGAAGATATATTTCTTGATAGGAGGAAAAGTTTATCAAAGAGGGGAAGTGTTGACTACAATCGAGTTGGGGCTCAAAGGCACTAAGCCAAGCAAGGAAAATTGAATGGATGTTTGAAAGGTGAGGGTGTTGTACTCTCATTTACTGAATAGGTATTCAAGTCTTTTGGGGTCCAAAATATTCTCAATGTGGAGGAGTGATCAGATTTGGATCAAGACCTAAGTGTTAGCTCAAAATTCAAAGTTACAGGATTGGGTTGAAACAAATATGGTTCATAGATCTCGTCTTCCTGATTCCAGTGCCATGAACGGTTCGGAACACCGACACCATATGAATAATTTATTTCACTTTGAATGCCGAGATAAAAAAAAAAATTCTCTAGTTTCGCCCAATAACATTGTGCCAAGTGTGACGACTAGTTTCGCTAGTGCTGGGGTGTCAAGGTCAATATATATATATATATATATATATATATATTTGAGTGACCTCCTAGGGTCAAATTCTCAGTTTTGGGTGAAGTGCAATTTTTATTAAATATGGTGGAAATTTTTGTTATATATATATATACGTATTTAATTATATTAAAATAAAACATTACAAAATTCCAAAAAAAACGCATATTCTAAAGTCAGTAGAGAATTTTTGCAAAAGGCATCAGAAATCGACAGTTAAAAGGTTTGTTTGGGAGCGAGGTCAGGGTTTGAACCCAAGACCTCCATCCCACCACAGACATGCCCTACCAATGGCCTGCAAGCCTTTTTCTTTGAATCTTAGTGCAGTAACATGTATTTGAGCCTAACGAATTCGAAGCAACGGAGCACGGAGGGGCCAACCCCTCCACCATGTAACTAATGCATAAAACCAAGTGCCAAAAGTTTAATTAAACTACACCATTAGCACTAAAAACCAGTGCTAATCATGATTATAATTTAATTAAATGAAAATTAAAATGGCAGAGATTCTGGAGGCACCCCAAATTTTAGGCGGACTTCCACTTTTAGTGGATTTTACTAGCAGAGTTCCTAGAATTAGTGGAGGAAATTGGGGCAAAGTTGTTTTGGTCATAACTCACTCAATTTTCAACCATTTTTCGAGTGTGAATAGTCAATTTTGAATATCTTGGATATTCTAGAGCCATTGGTGAGGTTTGAAGAGCCATCAGGGAATATCTGCGCATGATGTTTCTTCAGAGAAGTTCCAAGGGCCACTAGGGCCACCAAGAGCCACCAGGAGAATGAGGCCTATCAAGGGCAGCCAGAGGCCATTATTAGCAAACCAATAGTCTATTTTGGCTATATTTAACATTTTAAATCTAGTGGAATGATTTTCATAAGCTTTTGAGGACTGCTGAAGGCCAAGATGCTTCAGGGAAGTTTTTAGTGAGCCCAGAGCCATAGGGTGCCACCAGGTGTTGGAGGCATATCCAAGGCAGCCAGAGGCCATTCTCAGCAAACCAATAGTCTATTATGACTATATTGAACCCTATGAATCCAATGGAAGTATTTCTAAAATATTTTGAGGACTTCTGAAAGTCGATATGCTTCAGGGAAGTTTTCAGTGAGCCTAGAGCCACATGGTGCCACCAGGTGTTAGAGGCATAACCAGAGCAGCCAGAGGCCAATTTCATAATGTGAATAGTCTATCCTAAATATTTTTGAAATTATGAATCATTGGAGGTATTTTCAGAGCCATTTTTAGACTTATAGAGTCGATGAAGCCAGAGGGAAGTTTCGGGCATCCTAAGGCCAAGAGGGGTTGGAGGCCTAGATTGGAGAGCCGGAGCTCATTTTGAGAAAAATATCAGTTTATTTTGGATGTGTGATGTATGCTAGAAATAGTAGAAAATTTTTTAGGGATAGAAAAGTATTTCTTAGGGAATTAGTTCCACATAGAAGCTTAGGGAAGCTTAAGGGCACCGACAGAAGAAGTCAAGTCTAAGGGAGCCGATATCCATTTCCAGAGAGAAAGAGGCCATTCCAGGCATGTGATGGTATTATAAACCCAATGGTATAGTCCAAATAACCATTGGATTTAAATAGTTACTTGTAAAATAAATTTTCCATCATAATCCCAAAGAGCCAAGTCAATTGACAATGGCTCAAGGAGACGTAGCCCACGACATTCAAGTGAACTCCTTTATTAAATTTTCTAATGTGTTGATTCTTATTTTATGCACTTTATGGTTGTTGTACATGCTTAATATTAGTGAAAACATATGTTTATTCCTCACACTTAAGCATTAAAACAATTTAAAACACATACACCTGAATCAAGAATTCAATTCCGCATAGTCAAGTATAAGCAAGGTCTTAATTTGTTTAACTGAGTGGGAGGTTCTTGAAAATAATAACAAGTTATCCACACATTTCAGATCACACCTCCTCCACTAATTGAAGTGCTCTCTAACTTCTTAGCAATTTTTCTATGTTTTTCAAGTCCTAAACTTTTGGGGTTGTTTTGAGGCCCTAAATGATGTTTCTAGGTGATTCTGAGGGCCAAGGAATTCCATGGAATTACTTATCCCTAGGAAAAAGTTGTAATTCTTAGATATTTATTTCTAATAATATATTGTGTTCCCCAAATGGACATTGAATGAAAAAATTGCACCACCGGGAAGTTTATGTACCAACTAACCACCTTCAGGCTAGAAAATGTTTTGGTGCTTCATATTTTAAGGTTATATCTTTGGACACCTAGTTTCTTTATTTATTTTAAAATTCCATTATTTCAAACTCTTGTAACAACTTTTATGAATTCATGTAACCATCATCTCTCTCTCTCTCTCTCTCTCTCTCTCTCTCTCTCTCTCTCTTCATAGATAGCTAACACCATTCTAGCTAATTTGTGTTCTACAATATTCTATTATTTTATTTATCAATAGAACTTGGGTTTCCATTATATTACATTTATCTCTAATATATTTATTTTTGTGTGTTCCATTTCATTTCCTTTATTTCATTCCATTTCTTTTACAACCCAAATTGAAAAGAGTATAGAATAAATAGTGAAAATATAGTTGGAAGAGATGGGAGAAGACTCTGAAAAGCTAGAAGCAAAAGTTATTTCCTTCAGAAAGGAAGAAAATAAATAAAATTATCAATTGAATTGAACCTTGGAGTTTAGAAATACTACCATAATATTATATTATATTCTCATTTATTATAGGCCACATTTCATCAAAAGAGGGCTTGGAAACAAGAAAAATCATGAGGTCTCCAAAGCATAATCAAGCACAAAGCCAACAAAAAATGAAAATGAGGAAAATACCAAAAGTTATGTTGATGTTCTAAATATATCCTTCAAAAATTAAATGAGCACTAAGAGAGAAGATGAATACTAGGAGAGACCTTATTTTTCTCACAATAAAAAAAAAATAATGAATTCAAAAGAGTTGCTCCACTAAGAAGGCATTTCACATCTCAGTATCAAAATATCTTCTTTGGTTATTTCTTTCCTTGTAATAATTTTGGTCATGATGTAGTAAATTGTAGTTCTTATGTAAGAAATGACGGTGTGAGAAATATAAATAGAGGATCTTATAATACCTAAAATAATGGTTTTTTGAGCAACACAACTAAAAGCATTAATGAAGGTGGTGTTAGAAGGTACATCTAATTTTCTCCCCTACTTGATCATATTTAATGTTAAGTGTAATAACTATGGGCATAAATCATGTCATTGTAAAAGTACTACAATAAGGTTTCCTAAGCAAAGAAAGGAATAATATATTACTAGGCATAGAGAACAATGGACAAAGGTATGGAAAAGGAAGCAATCAAAATGGGAAGAATGTGTGCTTCATTTATATTGCCAAAGAAAATAAAGAAAATGATTTATTGATAGTGGATGTTCAAAACAAATGATAAGATATTAGAGTAAATTTATTACTCTAAAAGAAGAAAAATGAAATAGTTTTACCTTGGGATAAAATTCATCAATAAGGATAAATGGAAAGGGAACAACTATTATTGATCATGAAAATATTAAAACTCATAATTTCCTATATTTTTAAGGTATAAAACAAAATATTATATGTAATTAAAATGTTTTATCAAGGATATGTTCTCATATTTAATTCTAAAGATTGTGAAATAAAGAAAGGAGGTTCAAGAATATTAGTTTGAAAAACACCTAGGACCTCAAGTAATGTATATGTCATTAATGAATTTAAAGGAGAAATTTTTTGTGATATCCCTTTGAAATCATTATTAAACTGGAGAGTAAGATTAATAGGAGTAACCCTTTACCATTGATGTTAAATGGGGATAAATTTAATACAAGGGGAGCTCTTTAGAAGCAGTGCACAAATTTCTAGGGTTTCCATAAATGAAAAAGGGGGGAATTGTTGAATATGGTGTTTCCATTGGTGTAAAATATAGGGGGGATTGATAATGTAAAATTTAGGGGATACCAAGATGGATTTCAAACTAAAGGTTAGGGAGTACTGCAATATTGTTGCAGAATTGACTAAGGGTTGCCATCAATGATAAACAGAGAGATTGTTGGAAATATTGGTGTCATTGATTTCAAAAATAGGGGGACACTAAATATGTCAAAGATAAATATTTCAAGAATAATATTGTTGGAAATATTGTATGGATACCCAATTTTTTCTTGTTTCCTGGTTTGAATACCCTATCTTTGAAGGCTTTTTTACTATAAACACTTAGCTCAAATGGGAGCATAAGATATATGGTTGAATATATTATTCTAATATGTTTCCAACGGTATATGGAAATCCCTCCAACTCCATATGCTTGAGGATATATGAAATAGTTTTTCAAGTAAATCCAACTAGAAAGTACAAGCATTCCTATCCAAAAAGTGCAAGTTGGCCCAACCAATTTTACAAGTCATTTCCACAAGTGAATGTAGAAACACTATAAATAAAGGATATATGAGTCAAGTTTAATATGATCAAAGCAAGAAGAGATATTAAGTGTGCAAAAAAATCTAGGGAATACTCCTAAGGTCTTAAAGATGGAGTTAAAATGTGACTTCTGGATTGAATGAGTCATCTTGGAATTTTCACTATAGCTTTTATTTTGGGATTTTTTATATAATGAAACTTAGAAGAGATGGATTTGAGATCTTCATGTACCTGTGGTATAATTTTAGACTCAATTTCTGTATAATTTTAGAAATATTTTCTAATTTGGGGTTCCTGAATGCTCCTGAAATATGCTTCAAACAAGTCATCCTAAAATTTTCATTATAACTTGTATTCTAGGATTTTTTAGACTATAAAACATGGAGGATATAGAATAGTTACCTCTAAGAACCTATGGTATAAATTTTATACCTTTTATCACTATAATTTCGGAGATATGTTATGAGGAAGCTAGAGTTCCTGAATTCTCTTAAAATATGCTTCATAGAAGTTAGTTTGGAATTTTCATTATAAATTTTTTCTATCATGTTTTAGATTCTAAAATATGAAGAAGATAAAGGAGAGGTATCTAGGGACTTGTAAGTTGTTTCCTACAAATCTTGAAACTGAGGGAATCAATATATCTTGTAGGTTGGCTCCTACAAATCTTGATATAGAGGCGATTGGTGTCTCCTATAGGAAGGTGCATGAAAATGTTGTAGCAAGGGGATCCATGTCTCTTATAGGTTGGTGCTTACAAATATTGTAACTAAATGCATTGGTGTGTTTTGTAGGTTGGTGCCTATAAATCTTGTAGAAAATGGGATTGGTGTCTCCTATATGTTGGTGCCCACAAATATTGTGGCAAAAGGAACTGGTGTCTCCTTTAGGTTAGTATCTACAAATATTGCAATGAAGGGGATTAATGTATCCTATAGGTTGTTTCCTGTAAATATTGTAGTAGGGGGGATTGGTGTCTCCTATCAGTTAGTTCCTACAAATTTTGAATAGTAGGTTGGTGCCTTAAAAGGTTTTATTAGTAATTTGGTGCCTAAAAATATTTACTAGGAAGAAGTTTTCATTTATATCTCACATTCCATATGCGAGATTGTTTGGTTACGATTCATGATTGTTTAAATAAGTATGAAACTTTCTTAAGCTTATTCACACCCCACCCGCCAATATAATTGTGAATCCAACATGTTATAAGAATAATATCAATATTAAATGAATGATGGGAAACCTTAAATCTTTAATATGTTCAACATGGTATCTATGACATACATACATACATACATATGTACATATATACATATAAGGTGGTGAATCTATCAATACATTAAATAAATTGTAGTATATATTTGTGAGTGTTACAATTAGTTATTATGAGTGGAAAGTATGCAAGTTAATTCATGATACTAAGAGAAATGTAGAGAACACGTTTATATGGGTCTCAGGTAGAGCTCCAAACAATCAAGTAGAGGATTTTACCTTGTATCAAGGTTTGAGGATTATAAATTAGAGGGAATGCAAGGAATTAATTGTTATTGGGTATTTAGAATTAGTTATTAATTTAATGCATAACTTCTCTATTCTAAACAACATATTCCTATTAAAAACAATATATCGAATCAAACAAGAAATATTTAGGTTTGATAGTTTTGAATTCAACCATATTTTCAAAATCTCTCAACTAGCAAGCTAACTCATTGTCCAACAAAGAAACCAAACTCACTAAAGGTAGCCTTAGGTTAAAATATGGGGAAGCTTATCACTCTGACCCATACACTAATATAGTATCTTTAAGGTTTATGATTATACATATAAAAATGAACACTTTAAATTGAAATTAATTTGGGGCAAACATATTTGAAGGCTAGAAAATGAGATGCACATAAAGTATAGTCCTCTCACGCATGTTACTTTCAATGCTAGTGTCATAAATTAAACCTTGTAAACTCATGATTTTTTGTGTAAGTGGGATTATGCTTATGATGTTTGAGGTGTTATGTTAATTGTGGGTCTACGGCTCATCGGTATGGTGCAATTGGTTTTCAATCAAGGTTCTAAGTCATTCTTGAAACCACTCCAATGGAAATCTCGTTATGGGGTATTGTTTCTAATTAGGTAATTTGTTTCTATTTTGAATGGAATGAAGCCTAGAATTAAGATGGATTAGAGTCACACTATACATTGGCGTGTATTATCAGAATAAGACTACATCAACATATTTTGTGGGTTTTTTCAACGATGTTTGGTGTAGTTTTGGTGTCCCTAAGTGTGCATATTTCCTATCTTCCCTTAATGGACCATTATTTTGTTATTTTCATGTGAATTTGGCCACTGATTTCCCTTTTATTAGTGATGGTTTGTGATCTTTTGGTGTCTCTCTATGGCTATATTATTTCTTCCCTTTGCAACCATTTGGTCTATTCTTTTCATTTCCATGGAGTTCCTTTTGCTTTGTCTTGATGTTGTCTTAGATTGGGTGGCTTTAATGGTTATTGTGATCCACTTTGACTTAATACGTGTTGTGCCTATTACGGCTGGGTTTCCTTATGTGGGAAATAAACAAAGTAAATTCAAGTGCATGGGGTTTCTAATTCTTCAACTCAAGCATCAAAGGTCTCTAGTGAAGGTAAGAGGTTATTATTCTCAAATATTGGTCATATTGGTTTGTTGGATAATGTAATCAAAATTTATATACTACGTTTGTCTTGGGGAAAATTAGGGTTGTATTTGGGTTTATGTTGGGATCTCCTAATGGACCATGGGAATGTTGTTCAGTGATCCTTATGTGACTTCTTGAAATTTTTATGTGTGTTATGGAGACATGAGGACTACATTGTTGGTAAAAAATCCTTAATTTCCTATTTTTTTTTTAAAAGTGCAATTTTAGGAAGTTAATTGGGATGATAAAATTGTTTTGTTTATGGAGGCCCTTCACCACCATAATAAAAAAATTATGGATTTACAAGTTGAATTTGAAGCCCTCAAGAAATAAATTGTTGGATTCTACAATACACTAAATTTCTAGATTTACCATAAGGTTAGTAGGGGGGTAAAGGGGATAAAACTACTATAAAATAGTCCCAAAAAAAAAGTTAGTAAGCATGGATAAAAATATCCACAACTAATGTCATGTAGCAAGAAAGAGCTTATTGAAAATTTAACCTCATATAATATTGTAATATCTGTTTCAAAATTTATTTATTAATAATTTTATGTACACTAAGTATAAACATGCAATAAATTTTCTAAATTTTTTTTTTTTTTTAAATTGTATTAAATATACCCATGTAATTCACAATCACCTTAGGAGAGAGGAAGGATATTGGTGCCTAAAGTCCCGCAATGACTAGCTAAAGGTGGGAGATAAGAATACTAAGTGTTTCCATAAGCATGCAAAATACTGAGAAAGAAAAAACTATCACTACAAGAAAAAAGGACATTGGTGAGGGTCATGCTTGTGATAGGCCTTTAAGGTCTGTCACCAATGTCACATATGGTGACGGTCCTTAAAAAAGTGTTGTTGTAAATGTATATAGTGATGGTACTTTAAGGTTTGTCACCAAAGACATTTTCAATAACACTTTTGGTGAGGGTCGTTAAAGGCCCATCACTAATTCTCTCTTTGGTGACACTTCTAGTGACGAAGTTTTAATGATCTTCACCAATTCTCTTTTTGTTACTTTTGGTGACGGTCAAAAAATGTTCGTTATCATTGATCATTTAAATGAGTTTTTGATGACGCTATGTGCCTGTTAATATATTTTTTGCCAAAAGATGACGATTTAAGACCATTATTATGGAGTATTTCTTATAATATTTACAATGCCATAACGGTTAGAGTTAGTCAATTTGTTAAGGATTAATTAGTATGTATCATTTCCCACAAGTAATGACTAGACGAATAGATTTTTCCTATGAGTCAACACATGATTCATATCTATTAAGTTTATTATCTAGAAAATTCCCTTTAGATAAAGTTCCACTAGTGTGTGTAGGAAATATATTATTTAATACTTAATCAAACTCTGTCAATTGTATTAATGAGAAAGACCTAACACTCCTCAAAAATCTAGGCACACCTTAAATTAATGCTTTGGCACACACTAACATTTCTTAGCACCTCGCATGTCTTGGAACATCTTTTCATGACACTGATGCCCAAGAACATGGTGGCATGCGCTATCACAACATAGAACTCTCCTAGCATGTGTTGGCATGCATGTAGTCCCTAACGTTCCCTAGAACACCTTGGTTGCATGCATTGACATACATTAGAACTTGGCACAAAATGCCACTTGGCATGTATTGGGACCTATTATTAGTGTGCCTAGCATGCCCATTTTGAAAAATATAAAGTACCAACTTATTAACCCTCTTATATGTTCATTTCCTTTCATTTTATCTTGGTTATTCCTTTTTTTGCCTTGATACTTCTTGACACATATTGACATAACCTAGTTCCTTACACATCCTTAGCACCTGGCATGTATTGGCATATCTTGGCACTATTTGGCACATATAATTAACATACCCTGGAACTCCCTAGCACACTTTAGCACTTCTTGGCATGCCATAATATTCCCCAGCATGCCTTACCAATGCTTAGCATACCTTTTGACCACCTTCTTGGCATGACAAATAGCACTCATTAACACTGGTCCCTAGCACATGTTCCTCATATTCATTGACTTACATGAATTTTGACCTGGTGCTCCCTTCATGTTTTTTCCTAGTACTCCTTAACACTCCTTAACATGAATTAGCACTCTCTAGCACACCTTAGCACTCTTCAACATGCCCTTCCACTTTATAGCATGCATAACACTCCCTAACACATATTAGCACTTAGCACATGTTGGTGCTTGGAAAGTATTAGCATGTATGGAATATGTTGAGATGACTTGGTATTATTTGGCATGGTTTAATATTAAATCTATTTGAGATCAATTGTTGGAAAGTAGATGAGAATCAACAAAGTAAGACTTGGCACTTAGAATGCACTAATACTTTTCACTTGGAACCTATTGGTGCCTAGTGTTGGTGTGCCCAACATGCCCCTATTGGAAAAGGTAAATTGATGACTTATTAACCCTATTATGTGTTCATTTCCTTGTATTTTAACATGTTTCTCCATTTTTTTGCCTTGACAATCCCTGGCATGCATTGACACACCCTTTCACATCTTGGAATGCCTTATCACTTGGCACATTTTAGCATGTTTGACATGCCTTCACACTATCTGGCACATCTTAACATTCCCTAGCATGCCTTGGCACTTATGTCCTCACAGCTATCCTTTACATTTTTTCACGACTTGGGGACTCAATCAAGTCCTTGGATACTCCAGTTCATGTGAAAATATTGGCATGCTTCAACCGCAACAACTTGACCAATTGCACCTACTACAAGTATATTGTGCCTTGTTCACCTAAGAACTGCCTATAATGCATCTTATGCCACTCATGTCCAAGCTCAATGTGTCACACTTTACTAGTTACCAAGATAAGGATCACTTGATCTAGCCATGGCCATAAAACAACTAAGCAACATAGCTTACACAAGAAATATTTCACATGTATGTTTGGCTCATATAAACAATATAACATTAACTGAGAGTTTGCAAGAACCACAAGATGTAGAAGCCACACAAGATATAAGTTGACACAAGTAAAGTGCCCCAAACCTTATACACAATAATGTATAATATGCAAATATCTAGAATATTTTAAAACATGAGCATGTAGCCAAAGTGTGCCACATCTCGTTTAAAAAAAATAGCTAAAGGAAAATTAATGTTGTGCCTAGCACAAATTGATTTACCTTTGTCTAAAACTTATATGTCGAGCCACGTATAAAAATCGTAGGCTTGCCTCCTGTAAATCATATTCTGAACTTCTCCTAACACACTTCGTCCTTAGCACACTTGAATTCGCTGACACTCCATGGAACACACTCTTATTCGTTCCTTTCCATGAATCTTGACCTAGTTATCCCTTGATATGCCTCGACTCTCCCTAACACTCTAATTCAACATGCATTGATATTTTCTGAAATGTGTTAGCATGCCTTTTCATTCCTTTTCATGCCCTAACCCTCCCTAGCTATCATGCCCTCACAACTACACTTACTTAGTTTGCCACTTAGGAACCCAACCAAGCTCTCGCTTGACTACAAGAGCTTGACCAAGTTATGGTTACTACAACTAGACTATGTTGTTTAATTGTGTAGCTTGGTAGGTACTCCACAAGCCTAGTGTGATGGGTTTGTGTGAGTTTGGTCACAAAAGGCTTTGTGGGCAAAGAAGCCAAACAAAGGGATTTTGGACCCAATATGGGGTTTAAAATCTAAAATAAAGATAAAAATGGAAATCAACATTTCCTAAGGTCTAAGTGGATAAAACCCATAAGTTCTAGAGGGTTCCTAGAGGTCTATGAAAAACCATTTAAGGAGACCATAGGATGAAGGAAAGAACATCAAGTGAGAAGGAGCTCATTTTACCAAGGGGGAGAAGAGAGATGTAGTCCTAAAGAGGCCATTATCATTAGCATGTCAAGCATTCATTAAGATTCCTCAATATGATTTTGGTATGGTTTAATATTAAACTTATTTGAGATCAATTATTGGAAAGTATAAGAGAAGTAACAGAGGATGATTTGGCACTTAAAATGCGCTAACACTTGGCAGGTGACACTTATTTCCACCTATTGTTGGTGTGCATAGCATGCCCCTCATCAAAAATATAAATTTATGGCTTATTAACCCTATGATGTGTTCATTTCCTTTTATTTTAACTTGTTTCTCCTTTTTATTGCCTTGATATTCCCTGACACGTATTGTCACACCTTTTCACATCTTGGCATGCCTTAGCACTTTACACATCTTATAATATTTGACATGCCTTCAAACTATCTGGCACATGTTAGCATTCCCTAACATGCCTTGGCACTCATTCCCTCACAAATATCCTTACATATTTTCATGACTTGGGAACCCAATCAAGTCCTTAGCTACTGCACTTCATGTGACATTGGTCTGCTTCAGCCGTAACAACTTGATCAATTGCACCTACTACAAGTAGATTGTGCCTTTTTCACCTAAGAACTGCCTATACCTCATCCTAGGCCACTCATGTCCAAGATGGAATCTACCCACCTAAGAACTTACCAAGACAAGGATCACATCTATCCATGGCCATAAAAATACCAAGCAACATAGCTTACATACGCAATATTTCACATGTAAGTCCAGTTCATAGAAACAATAGAGAATTAACTGAGAATTTGAAAGAACCAAAAGATACACAAGACACACAAGATATAATTCGGCACAAGTCAAGTGCCCCAAAACCTATACACAACAATACATAATATGAAATTGTCTAAAATAGTTTAAAACATGACCATTCATCTAAAGTGTGCCACATGTCATATAAAAATAATAGATAAAGGAAAAATAGTATTGTGCCCAACACAAAGTCTCCCTTTGTCTAAAAATTCTTTGTCGAGCCCCTTATCGCAATCATAGTTTTTCCTCTTAAAAATCATATTATGAACTTTTTCTAACACACTTAATCCTTGGAAAACTTGAATTCACTGACACTCCCTGGCACACACTATTATTTGTTCATTTCCATTCATTTTGACCTAGTTCTCCCTTGTGATGCATCGACACACCTTAACACTCCTCAACATGCATTAAAATTGTCCAATATGTGTTATCACACCTTTTCATTCCTTGGCATTCCCTAAACCCCCATATTTATCATGCCCTCACAACTACCCTTACTTAATTTCAACTTGGGAACCCAACCAAGTCCTCGCTTGACTATAGGAGCTTGACCAAGTTATGATTACTACAACTAGACTATGTTGTTGAATTGTGTAGCTTAGGAGGTAATCCAGAATCCTAGTGAGATGGGTTTGTGTGAGTTTGGCCACAAAAGGATTTATGGGAAAATAACCCAAGCGAGGGGGCCTTGGACCCACGATGGAGTTTAAAATCTAAAAGAAAATTAAATAGAAAAAATAATATTTCCTAAGGTCTAAGTGGATAAAGTTCGTAAGTTCTAGAGCATTCTTAAGAGGCCTAGATAGGAAAATATATTTAAGGAGGCCTTAGTATGAAGGCAAGAACATCAAGTGAGAAGGAGCTCATTTGATCAAGGAGGCCAAGAGAGATGTATTGCTAAAGTAGGTCGAGTTAGAGGGTTGAGTAAGCATTGCTAAAGGGAGGCCATGATCATCCACCAAGAGTAATATCATCATGTGAGGGTTCACAAGAATTTCACATACCTTAATGGGTTCAACATAGGAATTAGGATGGAATATTCTTGGTTCTATTATGGCAGATCAAGCTCAAGAGAGGCATCTCATGAGAATTTTGGCATGTGATTTCAGTGGTGTTTTTGTGTGAAGGACGCATCAAAATTTGAAATAGTAGAGAGGGTTGAGACCCTACCTTATGGTGGTTAGTAGGTTGAAATATCTATGATGAAGACCAACACAAATGGAGGAGGTCCTGCACTAGAGATTAGGGCCACAACAATAGTAGTCACATGTGTAATATTGACTGAGGTAACCATATTTTGAGGGTCGTAGAGATCTAAAGTTTAGATCAAGATTCAGTCAAATAAATTCCCAAAATCTATGGATTCATATGAGCTAGGCCGAGTCTCTTATGGAGGAAAGATTTGTTGTTTTTTATATGGGTGGATATGTGTTTTATAAAGAAATTAGAATAGAATTATAATTCCGTATTTAGGGAGATTTCATAGCATGTTCAATCCACAAGGTATGCCATTAAGATTGTGATAAATATGCATAGAAGAAGAGGGGTTGTGACCCTTAGAGAGAGGTTAATATCTGCAATGTATACCGCAAATTTGGAAGATGGTTTGTAGAAGTATGTGTGGAGATAGAAAATCCAAAGGAAGGTGGAACCTGAGTAAAGGATGGAGCAAAATAAATGTTTCATATGAGGAATGGATTGACATGAAGAGGAGTTGATTTTGGTGGACTTTCCATAGAGTTTTGGACAAATATCTAAAGCAACCTATAAACATTTAGTCAATGGATTTTTAATGGATGATTTGTGACCCTAACTCAATCATCTACAAATTGTTAGAAGGATGATAAGTTGAGTAGTTCAGATTTTTTCATATATTGGACAATAAATAAATTGGTACACAAGAATAGTGATTTTGAGAGGACTCAAAACACTATTAGGTGGCATATTTGAAGAGTTATCCCTAGATCAAGGCAATATTTTGGGCACTAGATCAGTAAAAGAATTTAATATGGTTGGGAAAATTGATGGCAGTCCAAGTAAAATTGGAGGGTTGTTAGGTGACTATCAAAGAAGAGCTCTAAGTCTTGTACGTGTGAGGGAAAACAACACTCGTACAAGGGTAGGTGTATTGGGCCTAAGGACGTGCATACTTTGAAGGACTAAAGTAGCAGTCAAGTGGGCTAGCCAACTAGCCATAGTTCATTGTATTGCAGAGGATTGCATCATTGAGAAGAAGGGAAACCTTCATATCCCTAAACTTCTCATATCGGAGCAGGAGATGGAAAAAGTGGGCTAACCAAAGAGTTGTGAACAATCGATCTAAAACCCTAAGTGTTGCAAACCTTAAAGGAAAAATAAGGTAGATAGAGAGAAAAGTTTTTTGAGCCAAGTTCAGTAACCTAAAGGAGTTGATTTCATTAATAGAGGTGGATTGAGGATTTGCATAATGGGAGGCAAGAGGACCTGCCAGATGTGCTCAAGACATGTGGATTGGAAGGGCTATGTGTGGCCACCATCAAAAAGTGTGTCAACTGTTGTATTTTTCAAGGTAGATTGGTTCCAAAAGGAATAACACCAAGCCCTAGTTGTATTCCTTGTACCAGTGTGATTATAAAGGTCCACGATCCTTGGTACGAGAGCTCTAGCCTATTCTATGATATTTTGTAATTTAATGAAGAACGGTCTAAAAAAGTTAAAAAAAATCATGTGCACTAGTTGATTCCCTGGTGTGCATATATTTCATTGTGCAAAGTATATGTGTTGTGGAACTTGAGTGTGTTTGCATCAAAGATTCTAAGACCAAATCCAGATTCTCATGTGTCGTGGAAATTCAACATATGCCTTGTTCACCTAAGAACTACATGTAACTCATCTTAGACTACTCATGTCCAATCTCAACTGATCCCACTTAACAAGTTACCAAGACAAGGCTCATCACATCCAATTATGGTCGTAAAACAACTAAGCAACACAGTTTACATCTTGACATACCATAACACTTGACATTTCTTAAATTCCTTAGAATTATGTGGCATGTGTTAGCATACCCTACATTCCTTGACATGATTTTACACTCCCTAACACACCCTAGCACTTTCTGACATGCCTTCATAGTTTAACATACCTTGGCATTGCCTAGTATGTAACCTTGTCACTCCCTCCTTAAGAGACCTATAACTCATTGACACTCCCTATCACACACT
Source organism: Pinus albicaulis (assembly GCA_034641835.2). Lineage (NCBI taxonomy): Eukaryota > Viridiplantae > Streptophyta > Pinopsida > Pinales > Pinaceae > Pinus > Pinus albicaulis. Next base: position 219,995,638 of record CM076578.1, on the reverse strand, counting down.
CTTATTCGTTCATTTCCATGAATTTTGATCTAGAGCTTCATTATGTTTACCTGATACTATGTAACACTCCCTAGCACTCATTGGCACACCCTAACACCTGGAACATCTTCGCATGCCTCCCTAGCACTCTAGCATTCCTTGGCACTACCTAGCATACCTTGTCACTCTCTCCTTAGCACACCTAGATCTCATTGAAACTCCCAGTCACAAACTCTTATTCATTCATTTCCATGAATTTTTAGATAGTGCTCCCTTGTGTTTCCATAGCATTAATTAACACTCGTTGGCACATGTTGGTACACCCTAGCACCTAGGAAATCTTGGCATGTTGCCCTAGCCTCTAGCATGCCTTAACACTGACTAGCATACCTTGTCACTCGCTCCTTAGCACACCTAGAACTCTCTGAAACATCCAATCACAAAATCTTATTTTTTCATTTCCATGCATATTGACGTAGTGCTCCCTTGTGTTTCCCTGGCACTCCTAGTTAACACTTCCTTGCACGCATTGGCACATCTTGGTTGCATGCTGCCCTAACACTCTAACATTCCTTAGCACTACCAAACATGCCTTCTCACTCCTCATTAGCACACTTGGAACTCGTTGAAACTCCTTGTCACACACTCTTATTCATTAATTTCCATGCATTATGATATAGTACACCTTTGTGTTTCTCTAGCACTCCCTAACACTCCTTGGCACACATTGGCACACCCTGGAACTTGGCACATCTTGGCATGATTTCCTAGCACTCTATCATGCCTTGGAATTTCCTAGAATACCTTGTCACTCCATCCTTATCACACCTATAACTTGCTAACACTCCCTATCACACACTCTTATTCATTCATTTCCATGCAATTGAAACTAGTCCTCCATTATGTTTCCTTGGCACTCCCTATCATGCGTTGGCGCCAAACCCTAGCACCTAGCACATATTGGACTGCCTAAGGCACTATCTTACAAACACTCTTATTCATTTGTTTCCATGCAATTTGAACAAGTTCTCCCTTTTGATGCATTAACACTCCCAAACACTCCTTATCATGCATTAACACTAACTGTCATGTGTTAGCGCACCTTTTAATTCATTGGGAAACCCTAGAACTCCTAAACTATCATGTCCTCATAACTCTTTATTTTTTTTATACTTAGGAACCCAACCAAGTACTGCCTCGACTACAAAAACTTGACCAAGTTTCATTTACTACAACTAGACTATGCCTTGTTCACTTAAGAATGGATTATAACTAATTTTAGGCTACTCATGGCCAATATTAACTCATCCCACTTAACGAGTTACGAAGTCAAAGCTCACGTCCAATCATGGCCATAAAACAATTGGGCAACATAGTTTACATCTTTACATGCCATAACATCTAGAACATTAACAATCCTTTGGAACTATGTGGCACGTGTTAGCATCCCCTGCATTCCTTCACATGCTTTGGATCTCCCTAACACACCCTACCATTCCCTGACATGCCCTGGAACTCTAGTATGCCTTGGAATTTCCTAGCATATAACCTTGTCACTCCTTTCTTAGCACAGTTGGAACTCACTAACACTCCCTATCACACACTATATATTTGTTCATTTCCATGCATTTTGAACTAGTTCTCCCTTATGTTTCTGTGGAACTCCCTGACACACATTAGCACACCCTGACATTTGGCATATATTGGCATGTCGCCCTGGCACTCTATCATTCCTTGGCACTACCTAACATACATTTTCACTCCCTCCTTAGCGCACATAAAATTTGCTAATAATCCCTGTCACACACTCTTATTCATTCATTTCCATGCATTTCAAACTATTGCTCCCTTGTTTTTCCCTGGCACTCCATAACAATACCTAACATGCACTGGCACACCCTAGCACTTGGAAAATCTTGGCATGTTTCCCTAACCTCTAGCATACCTTGTCACTCCTTGATTAGCACACCTGGAACTCATTGACACTTCCTGTTACAATCTCTTAATTGTTCATTTGCATGCATTATTTTCACCTAGTGCTCCCTTATGTGTCCCTAGGACTCCTTAGGGTGTGCCAAAAACTAGCACTGCCTAGCATACCATGTCACTCCCTCCTTAGCACACCTATAACTCACTGACACTCCCTATCACACACTCTTATTCATTCATTTCCATGCATTTTTACATATTTCTCCCTGGTGTTTCCCGGGAACTCGCAAACACTCAACAGACATTGGCACTTGGAACATCTTGGTAGGCTTCCCTAGAACTCTAGCATGCATTGTAAATATATAGCATATATTTTCACTCCTTATCAAACCTGGAACTCCATAACATGCCCTATAACTCCTTGACACATATTGTCTCTTGGCACTTAGTGGCACTCGAAAATTCTTGGCATGTGTTTGGATGCCTTGGAATTCCTTGGCATGGTTTAAGATAAAATTTATTTAAGATCAATTATTCACAATTAAGAGATAATTAATAGAGGATGATTTGGCACTCAAGACACACTAAAACATGGTCCTTGGCATGTATTGGCACTAGTGTTGGTATGCCTATCATGCCCCTCTTGAAAAGGCGAGGTCATGAATTATTAACCCTCACATGTCAGTTTTTGCTGCACCTTCTAGTTAATACTTCCAACTGAATTCAAATATTGTGAATACTGCGACTATTGGATCAACAACCTACTGGCGACTATGGCTCTTGGATCAACTATCGGCGAAAGAGTCCTGGCATCGAGTGATTGAAACCTGGTATCAAATCTTGGCTCTCCTATGGTTTTCATTTTAACTTAGTGTTCCCTTTTGTCGCCTGACACTCCTTGACATGCATTCGCATACCCTAACACCTAGCACATCTCGCCATGCCTTAACACATGGCATTTCTTGGCATGCATGGCATGAATTGGCATGCCTTGGCACTATCTGGCACATGTTAGTGCACCCTGGCACTCTAGAATGACTTAGCGCTACCTAGCACACCTTGCCACTCTCTCCTTAGCACAATTGGAAATCAGTGACACTCCCTGTCACAAACTCTTATTCATTCATTTCCATGCATTTTTATGTTATTTTCATTATTTTTTTTAACATAAATAAATAACCCCAGAGGTTTAAAACCATAACCCTAGAATCAACTTCCGAGTGGTGCAGCTTTTGCATAAAATATCTATTTGGGGCACACAATAATTCCATTTGAAAGAACTATATCTAGGTTTACAACTTTTGGTTAGGCCTAGGGAATGACATGAAAACATCTAGACTCAGAAATGGCCAAAAAACATCATTTAGGGCCTACAAATGACCCTAGAAGTTCGCGACCCAAAAAACCATAGAAAAACTTATAAGAAGATAAAGAACCATTGAGTTAGTGGAAGAGTTGGTGGCGAAAAATATCCACCTGGATTATATTTCCACATAATTTTAGGGTGGGAGATAAGGTATGGTTGCATTTGTATAAATAACACCTATTAAGATCCCATTGGAAGTACCACCCCCCCGACTCTCCGTTTTGATGTAGGCCTTACACCAACACAAAGGTTGCGAGTGAAGATGCTTAGAAATCAAATATTCCCTTTTCTTTGCCTTGAACCTTATATTTAATGTGGAGCTACTTCAACCATATTTTCCACCTCTCATAGGCACCTCATGTTCCTACTTTGGCACACGTGTCTCACTAAGAGCCATATTCAACAAAATTTTCCCCACTTGACGAAGGAACTTGACACAAAATGGACCTGTTGGGGTTCCCATGTTTTGGCCAGGTTGGCAAGACCAAACGATGAGACAACATAGAACCACTTTCAGACCTTAGAGATCCCTCCTAGGTCCAGAGAGGGATCTCTCTATGATTGTCAAAGTGTATGTCTTTGAAGCTCTAAGTTATGATTTTAGGCTAGTTATAGGCTCAGGGTTGTTTGTTTGATTGTTTGTGTTTGGTTGTTCGGAATCAGGAAAGGAAGGTCCAATATAAGGCAAGGATGAGAATAGAGGGAATTAGGCTAAGACAGATAACTCAGGGAACATCAGGGCCATTGGGAAATGGAGTCAAGAAAGGATTTACTTGTGTTCAATGTGCAAGCTTTCAGTTGGGCTAGTCATCTAGAGTTTTTGGATCTTAAAGATGATATTTGGAATGGGACATTAAAGATTGAAAATGAGAGGAGGAGAACCATCCAATTCTATCTATAGATCAGGTCAGAGGTCATTTAACTCCAGACCTTCTTGGAAAAAATCAGAGGCAATACAAGGGATCTTAGAAAGTCTTAATTTAGATGGAAGATCCTAGTGAGGCAGAGACAGGGTTCTAGACCTCCCAGTGTTCTCAACTCATTCAACTAAATCCTAGCAAGAACATCTAAACATAGATTTCATCAATTCATACATCAGAGAGCAGGCAATGACATCCACTACACTGGTTAAATCAATTGAAATCAATATTCAGATACACATTTAAGCAGAAAACATAAAAGGCTAGGAGAGCAGCAACATAAGGTACCTATCAAGGGTAAATCTTATGCCAAACTTCTGATGCGAGCCAGTAGAAATGGAATGAAATGAAATCAAACACAGAGATAGGAAAACATCACCAGCTACTTTAGATCAGGATCCAAAGAAACATGCTTGTCATATTAAAAACAACACCAATCAGGTACATCATTGCCCACAGCTTGAACATTCAGTCTGAATATATCAAATCTCAGCCTATCCTACAATATTACACAGAGAACTTGTCTCAAGAGGAAAATTCTTACATTTCTCTGATATCTCGTCAACAACCCTTACAATGATTTCCTTCTGTGTTTTTATAGTAGAGGATAAACGGAGGATCAACTGAGGAGGTAGGTGAACCCTAAATGCTGTATTAAACATCTGAAAGAAAGAGGGCCGAGGCCCATTCTGCTTGTATGCCAAGTATTTAATCTCTGTCACCCCTTTTATGAAAGAGTGATCTTCTTTAGATATGATTTTGACATGTTGCGGTTGTGGTACTCCTGGTGATTTGAATAAAATAAAATAAACTACTGAGAAATCTGCCACATCAATGCTCTGGTGATTTTGAACTGCTGTTAGGGTGGAAATTCCTGCAGGGACGTTGTGCATAATAAAAGGTGTATGGGCGCCCTATACTTGCTGAAGAAAACATTCTGCTGTTGTAGAAAAAACCCTGGAGGTACAGCTTCCCTTGCATTTAATCTCTGAGAGGTCCTCGGGGTCTTCACTCTAATGCTTTGCCTCTGAAAAACTGGATTGAGCCCTTTAACCCCCATCATAATGCTTTAATTCTGTGCTTGAGGCCTAAATATCTGCTTTTTCATGCCTCGAGGTCACTGCTGCTCCATTGATGGCGCAAATCGAGCTTTAATGGTGCTGGACAGGGTTTGCAGAGCTTAAACTCTGTCCTTCAATGGAGAAAGGCTCTGCTGATGCAAAAAATTGGCTTGTGCATTAATTTCCTGTGCACATAATTCTTTGCCGCTGCATTAAACGCTATATGATCATGGCAGACCATTACCAACTGATAAACCTGCAAAAACACGCAACCTGTCAAGAAAAACCATGGACGGGGTGATGGAGGCAGTGCATAGGATGAAAATGGTCGTGCAAATGATGAACTGAGGGAGAAATCGCGAAAAATGGTGACAAATCGTTCTGGCGGAGGTGGCAGTCTGCAGAGTGAATTTGACTGAGAAAAACATTAAAAACACAAATTTGGATGGATATATGCAACGGAATGGGCGGATGTACGGGGAATACACGTGGGGTGATGTGGCGTACGGAAGAGACACGTGGACAGATGATGTGGAGGCTCGGGCGACAGCGGAATGGTCAACGACGGGAGAACGAATCTGGACCGTCAGATCTCGGCGGAGATCGATGGTGGAAACGCGTCGGAGAGCGATAGATCGCGTGCCAGGGGTACGACAGAGACAGGCTAACTGGTGCGCAGCTCTGACGAATGGTGACCGTTGGATGAGCGATCGAAGATCTGACGGCTGACAGCGATATCGCTCGGCATCCGTGGTCGATCTTTAATGCGCGATGGGCCGGCGGTTTTGCAACAGTGTCGGGGCCACGTGTCAAGAGCTGAGTGGAATCGTTGGCCGATGGAGAAAAACCGCCTGCCGCGCATAAGCGGTGTGATAATAACAGCCGGGTTTTGAACAGTGTGCGACGGGGTCCACAGGGCGGGAAAGGTTCCGAACCGTCGATCTGGTGGGGAAACAGACAGCGAAGGCTCAATCAAGGTTTGAACGGGGAAAAGCGCGAGGGCTGCAGATTAAATGATGGCCATCCGATCTGTCAGGATCGATGGTCGAGGATGTTCCCAATGAATCAATACGGTAAGCTCCCTCCAGTGTTAGAACCCGGTCACAGCGACAGGTTTTGTGGAAGGTAAAGAAGCGCGGGGCTAACGGGAAAAGGGCTGAGGTCTATCATATGGTCAGAAGTGGGTTTTTAACCCATTTTCAATGAAATTTATGATTTTTGGCCCATTTCCAAAGTGTTTTAAGGCTAGCCAAGGGCAACGATAAAGAGATGGAGGGGGAAATTGTGGAAACAAAGGGTGTGGGCAGAATTTGAAGGGGATTTTGGAGGGGTTTATAGGGTTGATGGGGGGGAAATAGAGGGGAACAGAAACACTTTGACAGAAGGTGGAAAAAAGGGGAAAAAGGGACATTTTGCAGGGGTACAAGGGGCAATGTTGGTTTTTTAGGAGCAGCATTTATAACCAGTGAGGCCTTAGATGGGAAATCAGCAGAGGGAATTTTTCCAGAAAAGCAAAGGCCTTCAGAAGACTTCAAGGATGATGTGTCTTCAAGGGAGATGCATTCCTTGAAGGTCTCCAAAATGACATAGCCCCCAGCTTGCTTGTCAAGGATTTCATAGGGGGGCTAACAGTGGCTCCACATGGGGATGGCTTCTTCTTGAAGGAGGCAAGAAACCAGGAATGGTCTTTGGAGTAGGCCAGTTGCCTGCTGCTTGACACATCCCTTTCTCTGATTAGCTGCCACAATATGAACATGTTACATCAGCAGAAACATTTTTCCCAATCAAAATACCTACCCACACTACAATCCTAGCATTTTTCTTCTTTAGGGTGCATTTGAACTAGCAGACCCTTTACATTTTATTTTTAAAACAAAAAACAAACCTATCCTAAATCTACCCTTATTTCTCCATGAGACCAGATTAGACTGTTGGTCTCACATGTTTCTCCACCTACACTACTACCTACTAGGATTAGACTGTCTAGCAGGTTTCTTCTCCTATATTCTAAGGCAGGAAATTGAAAAACAACCAAGCCAGGATTAGACTGTCTGACTTGCTGGAGTGAAACAAAACTTTGAAGGCTTGAAATTTGAACTTTTGATGTATCCTTCTCTATTTGTGACTCAGATTTTGAGCATATTAGAGTCACCTTTTCTTCTTCATTTTCAGCTCTGGTTTTAGGCATGTTAGAGCTAATTCTTCCTATTCCTTTGCTGGTCCAGATTTTGGGCGTGTTAGGACCAGCTTTCTTTCTTTCTTTAGCTCAGGTTTTGATCATATTAGAGCCAATCTTTTGCACTTTTCAGAGGTCCATGTTTTGAGCGTGTTTGAACCTCTACTTCTCTATTTTTTGGAAACATTTTCTCTGTTTTCTTGAAAGTAAAACTGCAATGGTATGTACAATGGCAATGGAACTGGAAATGAAAACTAGCAGACGTGGTGTTTGAGCATCCTGCCATTGACAGGACCCCCGAACAGCTCTGTACCATCAAGTTCTTGTAAGAAAAATGCATTAGGACCCACAATGGCCTGGATGATGTATGGACCTTGCCACAAATTGTCAAACTTTCCATGTTTACCTTTTTCCTCTCTTCTTGAATCCCACTTCAGAACCTTGTCACCGATTTTGAAATCAAAGGCTTTGGTTCTTTTGTCAAATAATTTATTTATATTCCCCTGAACTCTGACAGATCTGTTATACACCTCCTCTCTTGTTTGCTGAAGATGAATTTTCTGATTTATTCTTCTTATCATGCTGTCTTCCTCTGTCTGGATCTCTTGAACAAGTTTGATTACTGGAACACCAAGGCTACTAGGAAAAACTGCTTCTGTTCCATAAACCAGCTGGAAAAGTGACATGCCAATAGATTTCTTCGTGGTGAGCCTGTCAGCCCACAAGGCATGTACCAACTTCTTGTGCCATGACTTTTTGTTCTCCTCCAGCAGCTTCTTGATGATTGTAACCAGGCTTTTATTTGATGATTCAGCTAAGCCATTACCCTGGGGGTAATAGGCAGTTGAATGACCAAGTGTTATTCCGTACCTGTGACAGAAATCAACCATTCTCTTGGATCCAAAAGCAGCAGCATTGTCAGTGATTATTTTCCTTGGACAGCCAAACCGAGATAGGATGAAGTCTTCTAGGAACCTAATGATGACAGAATCAGTGGCATTCCCAGTGGGTATGGCTTCTATCCATTTAGTGAAGTAATCTGTAGCAGTTAGGATCCATTTGTGTTGTCCAGAGGAAGCAGGATGAATTTATCCTATAAAGTCTAGGCCCCATTGCATGAAGGGACCTTCTACTGTGATGGGCTGTAACGGGAGAGGGAGAAGCTTTCTTCTGCCTTCAAAGATCTGACATTTGTGGCAGGAAAGAATCATTTTATGGACATTATTGAAGAGTGTAGGCCAATAGTAACCAGCCCTGAGTATTTTATTTGCAGTGGCTTTCTAACTCAGGTGGCCTCCACACTCTCCGACATGAAATTCTTGTTTGATTCCTTCAGCTTCAGTTTTAGACAAACACTTCAACAATAGGCCATTTGGATTTTTCCAATATAGATTTTCATCCAAAATGCAGTAGTTTCTAGCTATGAGTTTTATGAATCTGGCCTTAGTTTTGGACATTTCTGGAGGGGCATTGAGATTGGTGAGCACGTGAAGGATATCTGAATACCAAGGAGAGTTCTGAAACTTCTCCTCAACAGTTGGGTGGGGCAATCCTTCCTGCTCATCTAAGTCATTTATCATGTTAATGTCAAGGGCCTGCAGATTAGATTCAGCCATTAATTGGGCCAGGCCTTGACCTTTGATCAGCTTGGTGGGTTTTATTTCAAGGTCGTATTCCAAGATTGTAGCAATCCATTTGCCCCTTTTCCCATCAAGGTCCTGGGACAAGATATCTTTAACCACTATATTCGGCACATAAGCAATGGTGTGAGAATGTAGAATGTACACCCTAAAGTCTTTTAAGGCCTTTACCAGGGCATAGGCTTGCTTTTCCATAATGTTGTACTTTAAGGGTGCGTCTCTTAAGGCTTTGCTGAAGAAGGCAATTGGCTGTTCATTTCCTTCTGAATTCCTTTGCAGCAAGACTGCAGCTATTGTGTGTTCAGAGGCGAAGGAAAAGATCAGAAAATCTTTTGAGAAGTCTGGGCTGATAAGTATCGGGGTCTGTGTGAATGCAAGTTTTACCGACTCAAAATATTTATTGGCTTCAACAGTCCACTTGATTCCAGCACCTTTCTTTAGCATGTTGGTCATTTTCCTAAGGTGCTCAGCTAGGTTGGGAATGAATCTCCTAAGGAAATTGATCTTCCCAATGAAGGACTGTAACTCTTTGATGTTTCTTGGGTGTGTGATTTGAAGTATCCCCTCAACTCTTTGAGGGTCTATCCTAATCCCTTTCTCAGATATAATGTGACCAAGAAGTTTACCTTCTTGCAGCCCAAAAATAGTTTTCTTAGGGTTTAAGGACAGACCGTACCTTCTACATTTTTTGAAAACTTTTCTCAGTTGTTTCAGGTGTTCTTCTTCAGTTTTAGAGAAGACAGTCAAGTCATCCAGGTAGATAACTATGAAGTGTCCTATCTCATCTAAGAAATCTATATCCATCGCTCTTTGGAAGGTAGCTCCAGCATTCATCAGTCCAAAGGGCATTTTCACATACATGAAGGTTCCCCATGGAGTGGTAAAAGCTATTTTGAGTTGATCTTCTGGGAGTGCCAACACTTGGTTATAACCCGAAAAGCCGTCTAACAGGGAAATCCTTTTAGAGCCCACTACCCTCTGTAGGATATGCTCCATTCTTGGCAAGGGGTAGTTGTCTTTGAGGGAGGCTCTGTTAAGGTTTCTAAAGTCTATACATAATCTGATCTCCCCTGTTTTCTTTCTCACAGCCACTAAGTTCGATACCCAGTCAGAAAACCTTACAGGGAATATTATGCCTGCATTGTACATCTTTTTGATCTCTTTCTCTACTGTAGGAAATTGTTTCGGATTGATCCTACTGAATTTTTGTCTGAAAGGCTTCTGATTTTCTTTCAGGGGTATCTTGTGTTGTATGATGTTGGTATCATAGGCCTTTAAGTCTTCATAGCTCCATGCAAACACATCAATGAATTCCTTAAACAGGTCAATGTATTTTTTCTTTATGTTTGCAGGTATAAACTTAGCCAGTTTAATCATTTTGGGCTTGTCTTTAGTGCCTATGTTGCATTCTTCTATGTCTGAGTCTGCATGTTCTACAATGGGCTTTTTGGATACATCATCAAAGTCAAAAAGGTCCTCCAGGGGTGCAAGGCCTCTGGGTATATTCTTGTCTTTGGCCTGTAACACCTCCATTTCTTCACCCTCTGCGTTTTCACATTTTGTGGTCGAATTTCCAGTTTCTTCAGAAAAGGAATTTATTTCTATGTTACAAGGTGGGGTTTCTTCATCAGAGAATTCTTCACTTAAGCAGCTACTGTTAGATTTAAAGTCTGAATCAGAAAATTCAAACTCATTTCTGCCTATCAGGTAATCCTCAATCTGTTTATCTCCTTCAAAAACCTGCCAATATTTTTCATTTTCTGGCATTACAGGTCTGAATTTGGTCTGAACGATGATCTGTTGGTCACTAGGGGTTTTAGGATATGAACTAGCCAGGCAAGCTAATCCATTTGCAATGACATTTTGACTCCTGGGAACAAACACTAATTCATATTCCATGAAAGTTTTCAATATATCCATGGCATCATTCCTATATGCTCTTAATCGATGATGTTTTGCTGCGTATTCACCATTCACTTGTTTGACAACTAACTCAGAGTCCCCTAGCACAGTTACCCTACGGGCTCCTAATTTTTTCAACAGATTTAAGCCCAGGATAAGAGCCTCATACTCTGTAATGTTATTTGTGCATTTGAAGTGCAGATTGACAGCGTGGCTCTCTGCATGATCATTTTCTGTGTTACGTAGCCACACCACTGCTCCAACAGTTTTCCTAGTACAGGACCCATCGAAATTCATTTCCCACAGGGGTTCGCCATTATGTTGTGTTGTGGGGTCTGTACTAGGTTATGGGTTGTCTTGTTCTTCACGCGATGTGTTAGTTTTCAGGGTGTGGCTAATAGGCTGACTGCGTTGTGTTTCTGTTTCATTCTGAGTTTCGTTTTCATTATCCTGCCCATGGTTTGCTTCATCGTATTCTTCCAGGGTGGCCATTATGCTGAAGTCCATGGGCTCTGCGTCCTTGCTTGTATTTCTGCATTCAGACTCTGGCTCTCCTAAATATTGGTCGTTATAAAGAATGAAAGAATCCAGGTCTGTGTGTACAGAGTACAATGGTTAATTTTCAGGTTTCTCGGGGCTACTGACCAGGAATTTCATTTGGGACTCTCAAATTCACAGTGTCGTTGTTTTCCCCCAGGTTCAACGCTTTCAAAATTTGGCCTTTATATACATTCTGAGTGGCCAGCTCAGAGAGTGGGACAGAGATTTTGATTTTTGCAATCTCACTCTCTAAATTGAAAGTGGATTGTGTCTTTCGAGCGCTCAACTCTGCTTTATTTGCTACTGCCTTAGTAGCTGTATCAGTTTGTGATTTCTCACTATGTACAGGGTTAGGGACTGTTCTATCAGGAGCACTAGCTGCAGTGCTAGTTCTGCTGGTTGGTTGGCTTTGTTTTTCAGTGTCTTGGTTGTCTTTTTCCTTATGTTTACCAGAAATTTCAGCTGCTGATTTGTCATTTGCAACAGATGCTTTAGAATTTTTATCAGGTCTTTTCTTGATGGTTACCTCAAGAGTCTTTGTTTTGGAATTTTCTTGGTTCTTTTTGCTCCTAAGTTCATATAGTTCTCTGACCTGCATCATGGCATTTTCAAATCCTAATCTGTAATCTTCAGTTTCTAATCATTCCTCATCCCAGTATGAAGGTGAGGGCTGATCTTCCCCTGAATCACAGTTAAGGACTGAGTCTTCTGTTTCGAACATGTTTATTGTATTCCCTTCAGACTCTTCTATGATTCCCTCATATTCATCTAAAAAGTTTTGGAATGGGGGAATAACTTGTTGATCTGATCCTTTTTGTTTGTTGGGAGCATTGTTGTTTCTTCTAAAGTTTTGGTTCTGATTTTGGTTCTGGTTTCTATTCTGACTGCTAACTGTGGCAACCATCTTTTCCATCATTTGTTGTAACTTTTCCACATTCTTAGATAATCTATCATAGTTTGGGTCTGAAGTGGAAGCTACAGTGTCATCCCTATATGTTACCCTCTTTTCAGATCTCAGTCTGGCTCTTTTCTCAATCAGATTAGCTTCTATGTTCATTGCTCCTTTCTGCATGTCCTCCAAGGTGGCGTACTCTTTATCCCTAAGTTCATAGGCCATGTCAGCATCAAAACCATCAGGGTATTTGGCCAGGGCCATACCTTGTGGAGGTTTCATGTGTGGAGGAAGAGCATTGTAAATGTTGTTGAATCTAGTGGTGTAATCATGGACACTCTCCCCCACGTTCCTCTTAAGGGTCATGTAGTCTGCTAGGAGCTGGCAAGGGTTTGCCCTAACTTCCCATTTGTTGATGAAAGTCTGATATAAGGCGGGGAGGTCATTAATGCTACCAGGAGGCAGATTCTTAAACCATTTCTTCACATCACCCCCTAAGATTTGGGCAAAGATTCTCATTTTGATTGTTTCATCATCAATTTCCATATAGTCAAAAGAATCCTCCATCTTATCTACATGTTGCTGAGATGTGATGGATTCTTTAGCATTGAAGTGTGGGATTTTTGACTGATAATCATTGGGTAAGGGTAACAAGGGCTGAGGTAAAACCAGAGGTGCATACCATGCTGCCATGATAATGTTCTGATGAGGTATAGTGTTGGCTTGAGCAGCTGGTATATGGATGATAGGGATATTAGGACCAGCAGAAGTCTGTTGAGAAGATCTAGGGTGACTGAGCCCCAAGTTTTGAATGAAGTGGATATCAGGTGGTGTAGATGGAGGGGTCCCTCTGTCCCTAGTGCATTGACCACTATGAGGTGGTGAACCGTGAAGCTCAGGGTCTGGCTGGTCTATATGATTGAATGACCCAGTTCTAGGTAATCGGTTTGGCAGGTCTAGGTCAAGGAATGGGATCAATAGAGCTGTAAGATCTTCTGGTGTAGAATTAGCTCTATGAATGTGACTGGAAATAGCTGGTCTTTTAAGTGCAGGAGCTCCCTTGAGGATACTCTCTGGATTGTCAACTATTTCAGGTGAATCAGGGTTGGGATAAGCTCATGTGTGAATGGTTCTGAAAGCCAGAATGTTGTTTCCTAGCCAAGCAGTTGAACCCTACTCGTCACTTCTACTGTGGTTGATGTTGTCTCGGAGTCTGGTCTCCTAGTGGAGTCTTATGCGAAACCAATTTAATCAGCAGGCCTACTAATCACCATTGGAGTCTTTTCATTTAGGAACAATGGAGTCACCAGGTGGAGGGTTTTGGGGTATATCTAAAGGGTTACACTGTCCACCACAGTGCTCAGGCACTATCACCTTTCAAGGATAACCTCAGAACACAACAAACTCTAACCAGAGATTGAATGGGAGGGCATTTACCAGATATGTCACCTCCTAAAGAGGATGAGATCCAGAGGCTAATTGGCCCTGTCCAGGATCTGTCTAAGAGTGCAATAGAAAAAAACAAATGACACTGAGGCTGTCCAAGAAGAGGTGTGACTAACTACCAACCTAACCAAATATTGCAGGTTTTGAATGCCTAGGGATGTTTAAATTGTAATGCACTCAATATTCCCCAACAGAGTCACCATTATGTTGGGGTTCCCATGTTTTGGCTAGGTTGGAAAGACCAAAAGATGAGACAACATAGAACCACTTTCAGACCTTAGGATCTAGCCCTCCTAGGTCCAAAGAGGGATCTCTCTATGATTGTCAAAGTGTATGTCTTTGAAGCTCTAAGTTATGATTTTAGGCTAGTTATAGGCTCAGGGTTGTTTGTTTGATTGTTTGTGTTTGGTTGTTGGGAATCAGGAAAGGAAGGTCCAATATAAGACAAGGATGAGCATAGAGGGAATTAGGCTAAGACAGATAACTCAGGGAACATCAAGGCCATTGGGCAATGGAGTCAAGAAAGGATTTACTTGTGTTCAATGTGCAAGCTTTCAGTTGGGCTAGTCATCTAGAGCATTTGGATCTTAAAGATGATATTTGGAATGGGACATTAAGGACTGAAAATGAAAGGAGGAGAACCATCCAATTCTGTCTATAGATCAGGTCAGAGGTCATTTAACTCCAGACCTGCTTGGACAAAATCAGAGGCAATACAAGGGATCTTAGAAAGGCTTAATTGAGATGGAAAGATCCTAGTGAGGCAGAGACAGGGTTCTAGACCTCCCAGTGTTCTCAACTCATCCAACTAGATCCTAACAAGAACATATAAACATAGATTTCATTAATTCATACATCAGAGAGCAGGAAATAACATCTACTACACTGGTTAAATCAATTGAAATCAATATTCAGATACACATATAAGCAGAAAACATAAAAGGCTGGGAGAGCAGCAACATAAGGTACCTATCAAGGGTAAATCTTATGCCAAACTTCTGATGCGAGCCAATAGAAATGGAATGAAATGAAATCAAACACAGAGATAGGAAAACATCACCAGCTGCTTTAGATCAGGATCCAAAGAAACATGCTTGTCATATTAAAAACAACACCAATCAATTACATCATTGCCTACAGCTTGAACATTCAGTCTGAATATATCAAATCTCAGCCTATCCTACAATATTACACAGAGAACTTTTCTCAAGAGGAAAATTCTTGCATTTCTTTGATATCTCATCAACAACCCTTAAAATGATTTCCTTCTGTGTTTTTATAGCAGAGGATAAACGGAGGATCGACTAAGGAGGTAGGTGAACCCTAAATGTTGTATTAAACATCTGAAAGAAAGCGGGCCGAGGCCCATTCTGCTTGTATGCCAAGTATTTAATCTCTGTCACCCCTTTTATGAAAGAGTGATCTTCTTCAGATATGATTTTGACATGTTGCGGCTGTGGTACTCCTATTGATTTGAATAAAATAAAATAAACTACTGAGAAATCTACCACATCAATGCTCTGGTGATTTTGAACTGCTATTAGGGTGGAAATTCTTGCAGGGACGTTGTGCATAATAAAAGCTGTATGGGCGCCCTGTACTTGCTGAAGAAAACATTCTGCTGTTGTAGAAAAAACCCTGGAGGTACAGCTTCCCTTGAATTTAATCTCTGAGAGGTCCTCAGGGTCTTCACTCTGATGCTTTGCCTCTGAAAAACTGGATTGAGCCCTTTAATCCCCATCATAATGCTTTAATTCTGAGCTTGAGGCCTAAATATCTACGTTTGCGTGCCTCGAGGTCACTGCTGCTCCATTGATGGCGCAAATCGAGCTTTAATGGTGCTGGACATGGTTTTCAGAGCTTAAACTCTGTCCTTCAATGGAGAAAGGCTCTGCTGATGCAAAAAACTAGCTTGTGCATTAATTTCCTGTGCACAGAATTTTTTGCCGCTGCATTAAACGCTGTATGATCATGGCGGACCATTACCAACTAATAAACGTGCAAAAACATGCAACCTGTCAAGAAAAACCATGGACGGGGTGATGGAGGCAGTGCAGAGGATGAAAATGGCCGTGCAGATGATGAACTGAGGGAGAAATCGCGAAAAATGGTGACAAATCGTTCTGGCGGAGGTGGCGGTCTGCGGAGTGAATTTCACTAAGAAAAACATTAAAAAACATGAATTTGGATGGATATATGCAACATAATGGGTGGATGTACAGGGAATACACGTGGGGTGATGTGGCGTACAGAAGAGACACGTGGACGGATGATGTGGAGGCTCGGGCGACAGCGGAATGGTCAACGGCGGGAGAACGAATTTGGACCATCATATCTCGGCGGAGATCGACAGTGGAAATGCGTCGGAGAGCGATAGACCGTGGGCCAGGGGTACGACGGAGATAGGCTAACTGGTGCACAACTCTGACGAATGGTGACCATTGGATGAGCGATCGAAGATCTGACGGCTGACAGTGATATCGCTCGGCATCCATGGTCGATCTTTAATGCACGGTGGGCTGGCAGTTTTGCAACAGTGTCGAGGCCACGTGTCAAGAGCTGAGTGGAATCACTGGCTGATGGAGAAAAACCGCCTGCCGCGCATAAGCGGTGCGATAAAAATAGTCGGGTTTTGAACAGTGTGTGGCGGGGTCCACAGGGTGGGAAAGGTTCCAAACTGTCGATCTGGCGGGGAAACGGACGACGACGACTCAATCAAGGTTTGAACGAGGAAAAGTGCGAGGGCTGTAGATTAAATTCTGGCCATCCGATCTGTCAGGATCGACAGTCAAGGATGCGCCCGATGAATCAATACGGTAAGCGCCCTCCAGTGTTAGAACCCGGTCACAGCGACAGGTTTTGTGGAAGGTAAAGGAGCGCGGGGCTAACGGGAAAAGGGCTGAGGTCTATCATATGGCCAGAAATGGGTTTTTAACCCATTTTCAATGAAATTTATGATTTTTGGCCCATTTCCAAAGTGTTTTAAGGCCAGCCAAGGGCAACGATAAAGAAATGGAGGGGGAAATTGTGGAAACAAAGGGCGTGGGCAGAATTTGAAGGGGATTTTGGAGGGTTTTAGAGGGTTGATGGGGGGGAAATAGAGGGGAACAGAAACACTTTAATAGAAGGTGGAAAAAAGGGGAAAAAGGGACATTTTGCAGGGGAACAAGGGGCAATGTTGGTTTTTTAGGAGCAGCATTTATAACCAGTGAGGCCTTAGACGGGAAATTAGTAGAGGGAAATTTTCCAGAAAAGCAAAGGCCTTCAGAAGACTTCAAGGATGATGTGTCTTCAAGGGAGATGCATTCCTTGAAGGTCTCCAAAATGACATAGCCCCCAGCTTGCTTGTCAAGAATTTCATAGGGGGGCTAACAGGACCATTTATTAATAAGGGGGGGAGGAATTGATTCAATAGAATAATAGTGACCACCCACTTGTTACATTGATTCAAAATTATTCCACGTCTTGGTAGTTATATTATAGTGTTTTAGAGCTCAAACTTATGGTGCCTTTTTTGGGCATTTCCCTTGCATTTTTTGCATTTTTCATAGGCTAAAGACACATTGTATGGATTGTAATGGTCCAAGAAATGTCCTAAATGGAGTTTGCATGCAAAATTTGTAGCCTCAAGAAGTTGATATATCAATTAGTCTCTTTGGGCCCACATTCTTATTGGCACATCATTTCCTAGGGCTAGGGTTTTGGATTTTAGGGTTTTTGCATCTTAGGACATCATACTTTATGTTCAAAGGTAATTTTGACATCTTATAATGTTCCTTATTCTTTTGGAGTTCCTCATCTCTTTTCCTCTAAAGCTCTTCATCACTTTTCCTTTGTTTTTCCAGCTGCTTGACTCTTTGTTCAGTTTCCAAAGCCAATTGTTTCACCAAATCATCCTATTCTACTTTCCTTCTCTCTTCTATTACCTCCTTTGCTGCTTGTTGTTCTTCAATCCTCCTCTTGTGTCTGTTTGCTTCTTTTTCCAATGATTCCTTCATCTCCTTCACCTATTCCAATGCCCTCTGGAGCTTTTCAACTTCTTCCTAGAGGTTGAAAATAGGTGAAGCATGGGTCTGTTCAACCTTCTTCTGAGGTCCTTGATGTAGCTTTTCTTTAACCTCAGATAGATAAATAAGTCTCTTGAATATTTCCTCATCAGTATCCCTCTCATGAGTATAGGACTACATATGGTTGATAACAACACAATGACTAATAATCATAGCTTTGGGATCATGTATCTTGAATATTATCTCTCCAAAATGATATGATTCAATTTCATTTTCCTCTTTCATGGCTTGGCTAGTACCATCAACTCCATAGCATATGATATTGATAGGTAACTTGAGTAATATTGACCTCTTTTCCCTCTTAAGAGTACCTATAACTTGATGAGAAAATGTCTGATATAATATTTCCAATCGAACAACTCTGTTCGAAGCATATAAAGGTAGCAGACGAGGAGCTCTCGATGCACCATATGGCATAAACTCTTATGTAAATTCCCTATTCATGCAAATACCAGTCTCCAATGCCTTCTATGACTGCATGTTCTTGTTCTGAGATGCATGGAAACTCTTTCTCAAATAATAAAGAGTACACTGGAGAAATAAAATGGTTGCATATTCTTATCATCTATCATTTATGCTTGTAATCCCATAAGAGATTGCATTAAACATGTACTAGAGGAATAGACTTGGACGATTTCCATTCTAGTTCCAGAAATTCATTTTCTGAACAGATGGAGTCCAATAGGTAGTTGGACATAAAGAAACTAGTAAGCTTGGCACTCTTCACTTCCCTAAAAGCTTTATATAATGAAGGGGACATGATTGCACTCCAATTGAATGTTGGCCCATGAGTACAAATTCCATTTACCATAGGCACCCATATTTCATGTGTAATATTCCAAATTAGGAAGGATAGTAATATTGAACACAAAACTGGAATGTACAACAAATAATAATGAAAAACACATGAGTAAATCTTATATCCATTATATTATGTATCACAACAACAAAATGTACAATGTGTTGAGGAAGAAATCACTCAAACTAGGCAAACAAGCCTCCAAAGCCCAAACACACTAGAATCCCAAATGATGTTGCTCTACAGAAATGCTAGAATACATGAAAACGCAGTCCCAGAGAGGGATACTACTACTGGAAAATGGAAAAAATTGGATATAATGATATGATACTCAAAAGGAGCTGAAAATGGAGGACTAGTCTCTCAAACACAATCCCAAGATAACCCGGCAAGGGTTTCTTGAAATACACAAGATGAAAAAGGTGTAGACTGCAACTCTGTGGCTGAACAACGCCATATCATAGAAGCTATGCTAAAAGATGGCTGAAATAAAAAATATATGGTTGTATCTCCTCCTCCCTAGCTTTCTAGATGAAAAGTTGCCCCTTTCACTAGGAACTTAGCTCATAAACAAGGTTTCTCAACCCTCCACTGCAAAATAACACAGGTCCTCAAGGAGACTGCATTGTGGCTGAAGGTGGCTACCTGGACCAATGCTATATGGTGGAAATTAAGCTTATAATAGCTCTTCTAAGTCGACACTCAAATTCCCCCGAGGTAGAGTGTGGGATTCCCACCTGGAAATGCCCTTGTAATAAACAATATAGAAAACTCCGCTAAACAATTGAAGCATGCAAGAAGCCATAAGGCTCAAACATAAACCATATTATGAATGCCTCTCATGGCTTCCATCCCTTTCCTTATATTCTTGGTGAGCTTCCTCACCCTTGGCCCCACTCATTTATGATGCTACTTCCATGCAAAGACTCCCCCTCCAAAACTATGTTGTCCCCACTAGCTCCACTCTCTCCTTGGGCAGCGTTGTTGATTTGGTCAATCTTGACCCAGTATACATGCATTGCCCCCTTTCACACCCAAGGTGGATTTATTTTGGCTATCTAAACTGATCCACATCCATACTAGAGGTGGTTTATTCCTACTAAAGAGATTTAAGGGTCTCTTTACCCCACTTATTCATCTAGACTATGAATAGAAGCAACATATAATATTCCAACTAGCTAAAAGCTAATTGGGAATATTACAGTCCTCCCCTCCCAAATGTTGCTTGCCCTCAAGAAATAGTAAAGAAGGATGCTGCAACATCTTCTCTCCTTCCCAAGTGGCATCCTCATCAGGTAGATTCCTCCATCGAATCAGATACTCTCTAATCACCATGTTTCTTAGCTGCCTCTCTCAAGTATCCAAGATAGCCTCCGGTTGCAAAACCAGATGGCCCTGATCATCAATAGGTGGGATATCCATGGTGGCAAACACATGTTCTCCAATGGCCTTCTTGAGGCATGAGACATAAAAAATGTTATGGATCTTACTTCCAATGGGAAGCTCCAACTCATATGCTACTTCCCCAACACGACGAATCACCCTGTATGGCCCATAGAACCAAGGCTTAAGCTTCTCAGACCCCTTCTCCTTAAGTGTAGACTGTCTATATGGATGAAGACAAAGATAGACCAAATAATCCACCTCAAACTGCCTCTCTACCCTACCATGGTCTCCATATAACTTCTGTTGGCTTTGTGTTGTAGCAATGTTGTCCTTGACGGCCCAGAGTATATACTGACTCTCCTGAATCCACTCCTTTTCTCTAGGA
This sequence comes from Pinus albicaulis, assembly GCA_034641835.2. Lineage (NCBI taxonomy): Eukaryota > Viridiplantae > Streptophyta > Pinopsida > Pinales > Pinaceae > Pinus > Pinus albicaulis. Next base: position 219,975,150 of record CM076578.1, on the reverse strand, counting down.
GCCTTGCTTGCCCCAAAAATCACATCAAAAAATTATATAGCATCATACCCATAAAGATCTTGAAATGGGGTCATTCCAATGGACATATGAAAGGTTGTGTTGTAGCAATACTCCCCAAAATGGAGCCAACGCAACCATGCCCTTTGCTGCCCTGAAACATAGTTTTGCAAGTAGCCTTCGAACTACTTGTTTTCTATCTTTGTATGTCCATCAATTTGTGGGTGATAGTTGGTACTCGATGTCAACTCAGTACCCACTAACCAAAAAATCTTCTGCCAAAAGCCACCCATGAAGCAGTTATCCTGATCACTGACTATGGTCTTTGGAATACCATGTAGACTAAAGACATCTCTAAAGAAGATCTCAGCTACCTGTGAAGAAGTATATCATGCAGAAATATAAAATAAATGTGAATATTTTGTTAGTCGATCAAAAACTACAAAGATACAATCCTTACCCTGAACCATAGGTAGATCGGTGATGAATTCCATGGAAATACTCTCCTACTTTCCATCCGGAATAGGGAGTGGCTGCAAAAATCCTACGGGATGGTTGTGCTCCCCTTTGTTCTGTTGGAAAACTACACACTCCTTGATGTGTTGGATCACATCCTCCTTAAGAACCTTCCATGAGAATCTCTCCCAAATAGCCTAGTATGTCTTAGTGAATCCTTGATGCCCAGAAAGTGGTGAATCATGTGACGCATGAAAAATCTTCTTCATGAGTCTAGAATCTCTAACCAGGAAGACCCAATCTTAGTAATAGATGACCTCATCCATCACTCTATACCTCTCATCAATCACCTATCCATCTATGATCTCACATGCAAAGCGATCTTTGGAATACTCCACTAGCAACTAAGCCTTCCAATATGTATCCATGCTCATTAAGGACAGCGTTGCTGGCCTCCGAGATAGGGAATCTGCCACTACATTGCTCTTCCCCTTGACATATTCAATGTCAAATTCATAGGCTTGGATTTTGCTCGCCCATTTCTACTGCCTCTCCTAAATTTTCTTCTGCTCGAGAAATAACCGAAGACTATTGTGATCAGTATTCACTCGGAATCTGTTACCCAGCAAATATTGTCAGAACTTGGCCAAGGCATGTATAATAGCTGTTGGGCAAGAATTGTAATCTACGGATAAATTATGCTTCCCTAGATATGTGTTACTCTAGAACAATAGATGAGAAACTATACTACCATTTCTCCTAACTCATAATAGATACACAGAGAGGATTGGAGGCTTACTTGTTCATTCGCTTCCAAATGCCTCCTTCTGTCGCTTTTGTCGCAGATTAAAATTCAAGCGGTTTGTGAGCTGAATGCTTCCTACAAGAAAGAACACTGAAACAATAGAAGATGCAATAATATAGATATCTATTCAAGCTAGTTAGCTAAATCAGTATAGCATAAACTACATTCATCAACCAAGATCTTACAATATGGAAAATCAAAGTTAACATAGATGCATGTAGGGAAAAACAAGAAGTACTATTTATTGATGATAGAAGGAGAGGTTACAACCTAGTGACTAATTTGAAGTGACCTTCCAGCAAAGTTCCCAAGTCTCATCACAGCATAAATATCTCCACCAGTAGCTGCACAAACCAAGCCCTCAATTGAAAATTCTTCAGCATTTCTCTACTCAAATTCTTCCTTCTCAAACAATTAGATTTGTGTTCAATTTATAGATGAGCTGTAGGTTTTTTGCAATCAATAACTTTCAAAAAATAGGCAAGACATGTTTCCAATCATGTAGATGTCAAATGGACACTTGGATCCGAAGCTTGACACATGTGAACTCTTTTAGAAGGCACTGGCCAAGTGGAGATTCCAGAACAATGAGAATTTCGCTCCCAATGTTACCAACACACCTGTGAATGTCGGGAAGTTCTTTGCAGAGCAGCCTTGCATGGGGATACCTGCATATGCAACACACTTAGGCCCCTTAGAGCCTGCATTGGTGAGCTCTCATATTCCATATAATAAGCTTCAAACCATGGAAATTCTTGCTTGATGAAGGTCTTGCTTGATTTGTCTTGTTTCTTGTCTTAGGGCATGTAGCAACTGAAATTATAGGGAATGATAGACCCTTGATCATTGGTCCTGGAGATGATGCCCAGCTAACCATGTCATTGGGAATGGTGCCCATATTGACCTATAACAATTTCCCCCTAAATCATGAGATCCAAATAATAAGAATATTTGATTGAGATGCTTTATGCTGTGATGAGCCTGGAAACAAAGAGGAATGGTCACATGCATCAATATTACAATACATTTCATCATGATATATCATCTATTGATCATAATTGCTGAGGGTAGGAATTCCCATAGTCAACACATAAAACAATCTAATGACATGTACATAATTCAGAAAGTCGTCTACATTGGAATGTTGCCTAGATGCAGACACGCCTACAAATATAGGCCCATGTTTGGATGAAAATATTTATGTAAGGTCACTGTATAGATGATGTGTACAACAATCCGAAGATCACAGCCCAGATGGATGAAACTAGATCTGAGGTCTTCTTATATCATTCACTCGATCATTCAGGTACAAGTCTAGCCATGCGAATATATGATTTGTCGTCTAACATGGAAAGACATCATTTTATTACCAGCCAATGATGTGATTTGTTAACAAAAGTGAGAGAACCACCATTAATTTCAATGGCCCTCAAGGTACTGCAGTACATTTCGTAAGGCGTGAATAGATGATTTGATGTCGAATGCCAAACAAAATATTTTGGTCAAAGGTCTGGAAGCGAGGATCTTGTCGATGTTGTAACAAGCCTCATGGTACTAGAATCTGATGTTTCTAAGTGAACTTACTGGATATTGATTTGTTGTCGACAGGAAGTCACCTTATTGCAAAACAGGAGTTACTATTTTCGGAGACAAGGGTATGACTTGATATAGCAATTTTCAGGGATGACAGTCATGAAAATGAAGGTTTACGAGTATTGCAAATGGATGAGTTTTTAATCACTGGATGCATTCTCTTGAACATATCGGCAACACTGTGATGAGTTGGCAGCATTGACCCAAAACCGAAGTGAAGGTATGATAAACCATAGATGTGAAAGAACCGTCAAGATGATTACCCAACCCAAACAGTCACAGACATGGAGTGAAAGAAGTGTCATGTTCAAGAGAAACTTGCTACCAAAAAGAAACTCTACTTAATTTTTCCAAATTTTCCCCAGTCATTTGTCAACAAGTACCTCTTTATTTTTTAACAAGCTTGAGGAGGATAACATTTTCTTGATCTATAATTCAACCCTTCGGGCGAATAAAGTATCACTATTTAATAATTTAACGAGTCTAGCGATGAATGAAACTTGATTCTTTCCATGATCGACAAGCCCGTCACTATTTTATGCTTTAACGAGCTTAACGAAAGTGATAGCTCAGTCCTTTTTCATATTTATAGAGTTTGAAAAAGAGGACGCAAGAGAACTCCAAAAGTACTCTTTCGTAAATTTGTCTCTCAGATCCAAAAAAGTGTAAAATAATATCTGAAAGAACTTGTTTGGTCATGTTTAACCAAGGTATTCCTTTTTTGTAGATAATCCATCTCAGTCCAAAAAAGGGTTAAACTTATACTGAGAAGATATCAATTCATTTACTTTAATGAGCTCGAAATGACAAGTGCTCGGCAATATTTTCACATTATAGGAGTCTGAAAAGAGCTGAAAGAAGACTCCAGCGGTTCCTTTTTCGCTATTATCAAAGCTCGAAAAAGAGATAAAAGTGCACTTCAAATCCTTTTTCTTTTTTAACAAATTTCGAAAAATAAGGAGAAAAAGTATGCTTTGTGGTCAAGTCATTCTTTGAATAAGTCTGCACGACTAATCTATTCATCAGTTGTATTTCCTGTTCAGAAAAACATCAAATGATTAAAAATACTTGTTTCATGATAAAAACATAATAAAACTATATTCATAGCAATGAATTTAACTTGTAAACAATTAAATGACTATAAAAAGTAGTTTCACTATTCATTTTTACCATTCCATAGTTACCATTTGGATTTTGCGGCTCCAAACCTGATTTTGCCCCCAAACTTCAGTCATTGATTGTGGTCGTTTTTGTGGATGGATTTCATCACCGTTTGATCTAGGTTAGTGCCATGAACCTCCTCTTTCTTTCAGTATTCATTTCATTTCCATTCCTTGCAGTTTTTTAGGGTTTTGAGGCCCCTAGGGTAAATTCTGCCCAAAATGAGGGCAACACACCCCTGAATGTAAAAACCTGTGTTGCATAGTAGGTACAGTGAAGGGTACCTGCATGTGCAATGCATTGTCTCAGCCCAGGGAGTGCGTTGGGCGTAGTTGAAGTTTTTTATTTTCTTGCTGTGTCCAAAATTTGCCTAGTTTTTTGCAATGAATGGTATCTAATGGATCTTATGGTTGATTTTCAGGCTTCCATTGGATTATAATGACGATTACATGGAGAGAAAGAGAACATGAAGAACAACATATGATTGCCTTGAATGATCTGGGTACTGTAAGAGCCTTAAGAGATTGCATGCTACTTAAGTACTTTAAATTGTTGGGAATGAGGGAACAAATAGAACTCTTGGAGTTCTTAGTTCGAGCATGGGATCTAGCGATAGAGGAATTTCACATAAAAAATCAAGTGTTTTCCATAACGGTTGAGGATGTGTATTTTCTCACAGGTTTGTCGAGGAGAGGTTTGCCCATGTCTCTCACAGGGTCTACCGTTGGAGGAGAGACAATGAGGGATTATGTTATGCAATATTTATATCCAGGGTGAGAACCTAGTAAAGATGGAAAAATAAACATCCGGGATGTCAGGGATTTGCCTTAGAGAACCATCCTCTTCACGATCGCTAAACTTGTTGGCACCGTTACACTGCATGTAGCGAACCGACCGTATATGAAGTATGCACTAGAGTGCTTAGAGCCAATAGTCTTCAACTGGTCTAAAGATTTTCTATCTCAGATAAAGGAACAACTAAATAAAGAAAATGGAGGAAGGAAGAAAAATTTCAATTATGGTTCCATCCTTATCTCCTTCTCTTCGGAATAGATTCCACTGATGTAGCCACAACATGTAACATTGGATATATCTAGTAATAGAGATCCTCGAATGCAGAGATGGGTAGAACTCATGGGTCAGCATTCAAGCCAATCAACCATTGTGTTCTCGACTGCATTCTTCGCCTAGTTCCAGTGACAGATCATTACCATCGATGAGTATGCATATGCAGGCATCGACTTCTGATGAGATCCAGATCTAGTATTACCATAAGGCACTCAGTGGGGTGCAATGGGTGAGAATGATTCGACCATGTTTTTTAATGTTTATAAGGTTTATACAATGTTTTTGTGTTTTTATTTCTTTCCAAGACTAAACTAAATGTTTAATGTAATGCAGATATTGGTCGCGTTCAACCACTAGAGGAACCAGAGCGCGAAGCAGATGTGCCAGCAGAGAGGGTTGTCGGGAGAGAATTCTTTCAGGAACTTGATATGGCTGAGACTCTAGCTGAGCTTCAGCAGCACATAGAGGGATTAAATTTTGGGATTCCTGATTGCCGGCTTGAAAAGTTACCCATGCGACTGTGGCGACACACTATTGGGGTTCCTAACCATTGGATGTGGTTTCTCGTTAGGATTGCTAGATCTATAGCATGTTACCATGAGCACCACTAGTTTACTTGTGATATTTTTGCATACATTTTGAGGTCATTTGACCTATGTGTCTTGGGAAATTTTTTTTTAAAAACCTATAACTATATATCTATGTGTTTTCAAATTTTTTCCTATGTTTAATGCGAAATCCTATTCAATGATGTGAATTTTTTCTTTACCTATGTCGCAAATGTTTGTCTAAAACTTGATTAGCTAATGAATCGGTTAAAGTGTTCAGATTTCTGGAAATGAGTTGATATTGAATGAAATCAAAATGCCTTTCCAAAAATCAAACTCTTAGTAACAATCTAAGAAGTGTTGGATTTCTAATAGAATAAATAAGTTGTGGTACCACAAGTTGTGAGTCTAACCTTACGATTATGCGGTTAATACCAAATGAAATGGCATCAGAGAGAATTTCAATCAACGCACTATACTTAGCGATATTATTCGTCGATCTACCGATACAAATCCCTTTAAAGCTCACTAACTCGCCGTTCGGAGCGAAAATGGCCCACGTTGCAGAGGATAGATTCTGCGTACTATGACTAGCACCATTAGCATATCCAACAAATGGTTCCAAATATTCATTCATATACGATGAAATGTAAAGTGGATTACTAACATCAAGAAAACTCTAAAAAAAAAAAATCAAGATAGTGAATGCAAATAAACAACATATAAACAATATAATACAAAAAATTACTACGCTCATGATTAAGCATAGTAACGTTTCAAATACAACCCATTTCTAGGCTGTTCCAATGGAATCCCATCGTAATCAACTAACTCGTAGGAACCCTTAGCAAGAACTCTTTTGACAATATAGGGGCCATGCCATAATGGTTCGAATTTCCCTATACCTATTACATCAACTTCTTGATCATAAAGAAGGACCAAGTCACCCTCTGAGAAGATGTGAGGCTGGACATTTTTGTCGTATTGCACCTTTATATGTCTCTTATGCACTTCGTTGGCCAGTTGGGCTTCACGACGCCTTTCATCTAGATGGATGAGGTTAGGGATACGTGCTTCTTCTTCTTAGATGTCAGATAACAAGTCTATCATGAGTTTTAACGATGATATTTCACATTGGATTAGTAAGGTAGCTTCCAGACCATACACCAATTGAAAAGGAGTAAATCTGGTCGCATTTCTCACCGAGGTTCGATACGCCCATGAGGCAGAGTACACGATCAAGTGCCAGTTCCTTTTATGGACTCATATAATTTGTTGAAGCATTCATTTAAGAATTTTGTTAATAGCCTAAGCTTTTCCATTTGATTGTGGATAATAAGGAGTAGAATTATCATGTGAAAATCCTAACTTGGCTGTGAATTCAGACATTATATGGTTGCGAAAATGCTTCCCATGATCCGTAACTATAGCCTGTGGGACCCCAAACCGTGCAATAGCATGGTTGAATAAAAACAATGCAGTTGTTTGTCTTGTGTTGTTGAATGTACACATCGCTTTGGCCCATTCGGTAAAATAGTCGAATGCGACAATAATATAACCATGCCCCCCAGATGAAGGAGGGTTACAGGTCATGAAGTCAATACCCCATTTCGTAAATGGTCTAGCAGAGACAACAGGATGCATTGGTGCTGGCGGTTTGCGGATTTTATGGTCAAAAATCTGGCATGCATGACAACTTCTGACTGCGAGGATACAATATCGAAAAATAGTAGGCCAAAGTAACCGGCGCGGAGTATCTTCTGCACGGTAGCATATCCAGATAAATGTCCACCACAAGCCCCAACATGACAATAATTTAATGCTTTTTCGGCCTCCTCATGAGTGAGGCACCTCCTTAAAATGGTATCGACACCACGATGATAAAGTTTATCGCCGACGATCAGATAATATTTGGCTTGGTATCGAATATGTCGCTAATGAGAGTGAGAGGTATTAGGTCGAAAAGTTTGGGTTTGGAGATAAATGATGAAATCTCCATACCAGGGATCAAATGATCTGATCAGAAATAGAGACTTGTCTGGAATAGATGGTTCCGACGTAGTAGCAGTACTATCAGAGGGAAGGTCACAAAGAAGCTCAGCCAAAACTAAAGACTTCTTTGATTTGGATTTGATGAATTCCAAATAAAATTCCTGCAAAATGACAATCCATTTTGAATATTTGCCCCCCATCAATTGACATGATAATATGTAAGTCATGGGGTTGCAAGCCAAAACTATTGTTGTTTTTTAGATTAAGATGTAATGATGAAATATTTGGACATCTTTAATGGCTGCCAAGGCAAGCTTTTCCACGTACGAGTACTTAACTTCCATATCATTGATATTACGACTCAAATAATAGATCGGATGTTAAATTCCATTTTCTACTTGGACCAAAACCATAGCAATGGTCATTTCAGCCACGGCGATATATAGGAAGTAATCATTTTGATAATTAGGAGGATACATTAATGACGCTCGGACAAGATGGTCCTTGACAGCATCAAAATAAGCTTGCGCAACTTGGTCCCAATGGAAGGGAACTCCCTTTTTCAATAATCGAGTAAATCCTGTAGCCATTTCGACATAGATTGGAATGAACCTTCTCAGGAAGTTAGCCTTTCCTTGAAGTTTCTGTATTTGAAGTAAGTTTGATGGTTCAGGTAAATCAAGAATGGTCTATACCTTCAGTGCGTCTATTCAAATTCCTTCTTTTAAGACTACGAATCCAAGCAATCGACCCGAACCAACACAAAACACACATTTGTGTGGATTGAGGCGTATCTTGTAGTGTTGGAAGCATAAGAAAATGACTCTCAAATGCATCGGGTGATGAGTCTGATTTAGTGAATGCGCTGGTAAATCATCTAGATATGGTTGAACAATGTGCTTGATGTCATTGAAAGCATAATCCATTGCTCTATGAAAAGTTTCCCCAATGTTCTTTAAACCAAACGAAAGTTTCCTATATGCGAATGTGCTGCAGGGATAGATGAATGATGTCTTGTGTTGGTCATCTGGGCGAATATTGATTTGATTGTAGCCAGAAAATCCATCCATGTACGAAAAAATCTCGCATCCAGCACAATCATCAATAATCTAGTCGATAAAGGGAGTAGGATAGTTGTCTTTTGGACAAGCCTGATTGACATCCCGATAATCGACGCGCACTCTAATGGTTCCTTGTTTTTTCATAACATGAACGATATTGGAAACCCACTCAGTTTGCGGAACAGGGTAAATGAAACTAGCACGCAAAAGTTTTTCAACCTTTTCTTTGATGGCAGCAACTTTCTTCGAATGAACAATACGAAGTCGTTGATGCACCGGTTTTACATTAGGATACATACTAATAGTGTGTTCAACTATACTAGTATTTATGCCTGGCATTTCCTCGTAAGACCAAGCCAATACGTCATGAAATTCACGAAAAAGAGAGCGATATGAATCAAGTTCTGATGGAGAACAAGATACACCGACATGAATATTTTTCTACCATGCCAGGTTTAGTTGAAATATCGATAGAAATCGTTTCTTCACTATTAGATAAATTTCGCTCAGATTCAATTGCATTAATTGAAAAATAATTTGAAAATAAAGTTTGAATGGATGGGTGATATAGTTCATTAAGGCTATTTTCTTCATAATTTGGAAGATGGGAATGATGATGATAATCTTCCCATGGTTCTCCTTCTGCCATCATAACTTCCAAAATATTTTCATCTATCAAAAATTTTGAGGAAAATGGATCAGATGGAGTACCGAAATCTAATGAACAATCAACCCAAACACTCGGCGACACTGATTTCGGATTTTCTGCCCAAGCCAAATAGATTTATTGTTATTTTAGCTCAATAAGGCTGAGCGGTAAAACATCATCCAAAGTAGAAATATCGGAATCACCCATACTCTCCCTTAAGCCAGATAGAGTGGAAGAAATCACGTAGGAGGTCTCTATGCTCGCAATTTCTACCGACGTCGCGGGTGGTGGTAATGCAAAGGTTCCCATAAGAGTGGAATCCTTTAAGAGTCCTACACTAATGTTGTGAATTTCTAGTTGGGGTAAGTGAATATACAAAATGCTTCTAGTTACCTGCGAAGCAGAGGAAAAAAAGGATAATTGATTAATGACTGTGATTGTACCTTTATGTGGAAAGGCAATCATTCTAAAGTATGTAGAAAAAATGGAAGTCATCGCATATACCCATGGTCTTCCAAGTAAAATATTATAGTCAAGGGGTCTGTCAACAACCTCAACATCAATACTTATTGTTTTCCCCCCTAATTCAACTTGCAGTTTATTGATAATACCACAAGATTTATATGTTCTTCCATAAAAAGCCTTCAATGTCGTTAATGATTGTGATAATTGTGGTGAGCCAAGTGACTTCCAACAATTTAGAGACATAATGCACGTAGATGCTCCCTCATCAATAATAGTGTGATGAACAAGGTGATTGAGAACATTTACTTGGATGGAGAATGCCAATTCTGTTGGTAATTGCGGCACATAGCCCATATGATTAAAGATGAAAAGATTAGAATAAGTCGGATCAATTCCACCAATGGCCGAAAATAAAGCCTATTTTTGGGAGGGACAATTTTTTAATACCTTAAGAGCGGACATAGCTGAATGGGATTGAGCCAAATATTCAACTATATTATAATTTTGTGCAGCTCTTGCTCAAGGATTATATGTCGATTTATGAATTACTCCCTTTGGTGGCTTAATTGTCAATTCAAGAATAACAGGAGGTGGTACCGATTCATTAGATGGATTCCTTGTCGAGGTAGTAGGTTGATCAGTAGCCAGACTACCATACTCTTTATTCCACGTCGACACTAAAATATCTGGTGAAGTTTTTGTGGTGGATAACATTAACACTTGGGAACTAGGAGCTGGATCCATAGCAACCAAATTTGTGTCTAGATTTGGGAATGGGTCTATCAAAACAACTGATGCATGAGAAGTCTTGATTATTTTTGAGACTTCAGCACAGTGAGGAAAATCCATAAAAAAATGTTCTTCATTACAGATTATGCATGGATAACAAGGTTTATGTGGTCTAGACGGTTGATCAGATGATCGTTCATGCTAGTTAGAATTTTTCTTTTTCTTTGATTTCCCCTTTCTCTTACCTCCTGGTTGCTTATCACGTTTGCCTCTGTAAAATTACATGGCATTAATTTCAGAAGTAGGAGCAGGATCAGATGTAGTAGTGTGGTGTGTGTTTGCAGTTCCTATCAAGCCGTCTTGAGCATGAGAGTCATTTATTTGAGGAGGAACATTGAAATTAGATTGCGGGGCATTTGGTATTTTTCATAGAGTGTGTCAAACTGAGTATAAATCAAGTCTAAATATTGGGCACGAGCGATAACTTTCTCTTCTGTGACAATGCCACCTTTAACCACATCCTTAGTTATAGATGGTAACAGGGACTTAACGAACCATTCAAAAAGGAGTTGATTGGGAAAAAATGTCTTAACCATTCATCGACAGCGATGCCACTCATGAATATGATCGGAAATGTGAGTAGCATTAGTCTGTTTGAAGTTGGTCAAGAGTTTCGTTCCAGTTTTGTATCTAATCGATAACTGGAAATGGGTCAAAAATATAGTAGCTAAGGCAGTGAAATTGTTGAAAGAAGCTCTAGGTAATTCAATGTACCATTCAGCTACTGGACCTATGAGCGTACGCTAGAAAAGATGTAATCATATAGAATCATCATTTAGGGAATTTGATGAACACCATAAATGATAAGTCATAACATGAGTTGATGGATCTTATCCAGGGTTTCCATTGAATTTAGGAATGTCATAGGGTAATTTATGAGGTATCACCGGCCACTAAGGAGCATAATTGATAGGATCATTGGTTAACCGGCTTAAATCTGGTAATTCCAAGGTTGCAACAAAAGGCAACTGTCTATTAAGGTCAGGTTGAGCATAGCCAGGGTATGATGGAATTGCTTGGGAAATAGGTCTTTGAGCACCATCATATGGAGTTTGAGGCTGGTAACCCGGATAGGGGTTGTTTTGCATAGTAAACGCTTGAGAATTCTGTTGACCAAAACCTAGATATGATACTTGTTGGAATGAAGTTTGAGGAATTTGCACCTATGGCTGCCAAGGGGTCTCTCCACCAATGTTATAACCCAAATTAGTATAAGTTGGATTCGGTTGATATGTATAACCAAGCTGCGTTTGCGACATCCCATAAAATGGTACACCAGCTTGTGAATAAATGATCCCTGATATAGGTTGTTGTAAATTAACCAAAGGATTTTGAGTATATGGACCCAACATTTGATGATATTGAGTCGAAGAACTTGCCTGATAAGGTTGATGTACAATATTTTTATTATGTAACAGGGGTATAGATTTATTAACAAGTGGTAATGAAGTGGGTGTAACAGATTGAACTGGTTGATACGAGTGTACAACCGTTTGTGGTTGGATAGGCAAAGTGTGCTGCCATTGACAAACATTCATGTCAACATTAGTTTGACCAAAATGTGATTGAGTACTATCGTATTGGGTGACCATAGGTTTCCCCCTAGCATAAGGAGGATAATAAGATGGAAAATATTTTTCTCCAAATGTTGGGAATCCAGTTGATATGATACTTAAAGGAATTGACCCATAAGGACCGACTTGATATTTCCCTGATGATGGATGTAATTAATCAAGTCGTTCAGTACTAATGATAGCATTACCAGTTAAAGCACCAGATGATGACATTGGTAAATAACATGGTCTTGAAGATGTACCATAGAAAGTGCCAGACAATGATTTGTAGCCTATTGGGACTAAAGGGCCACCATGCAAATACGACTCTGGTGAGGTTGTGAACATCGACAGAGTAGAAAGGGTAGGATCTGATGTAATTGGAACAGTAGACCCAACCAAATATGTTGGTTCAGACATGGTTGTATGACCAAATATATACTCTCCAAAATCAACGGGAGATTGAATGGCAATAGGATCAACCAAAGAAGATGGAAACGATTGATGAAAAGACTGTTACAAGTAAAGGTCTCCCCCAAAATGGGTTGGAATTAAAGGTGTATCAGGTTGTGGTATTTCTTCAATCGCAATTAAACCAGGAGGAAGAACTTCACCGTCAGGCCCAAAATATATTTCAGACGGTTGACTATGTGATATAGGAGTTTCAATGGCTACAAAAATTTGTGGGGTGACCAAGGTGGGAACAAATTCTGGTTGTTGAAATTCAGGATTCATATGTGCTGGCAAAGAAGAGACAGGATATGGATCAATTTGTGATTGAACAACATCGAGTCCAGGAGGGATGGTCTAAGCGATTGAATGGATTGTGACCACGGGTAGCTATGAAGACTCCGTTTCGATAACTGTAAAAGAACCGGGATGTGTGGAAAAAAATTGAGCTAGCTCTGGTTTAAAAGATGATGTTTCACCAGAGGTAAGAATTGTACTTGATCTGGCAGATCGTGATCGCCTTCGCCTACCAGAAGTAACTTCCAGTGGTAAAGGTGGTTTTAAAGCTAATCTATGCGAACGACTGGGAATAGGATTTTGTTCTTCCACGATTACTGATTTATTTTAATCAAAAAACAAATAAACAAAAAGAGGGTAATGCTAGGCAAAAGGGTTTACCAAGAAACTGTGAACTGCAGAATACCTCCTGGTGAACCAAGAAGTACGGGCAGGTAATCTCCCCGAATGCTCTATTCGGTGTATCACAATTTCAGGGTGGCCGAATCAGTTCACTATGGATGGATAACACCTAAAATTTGTCCTCCCAAATATACCCAAAGGTACGTGGAGGCCCAAATACGTATTAGCACTGTTTGATGTTAAACTGCACAGTGAGAGCACCCCTTTATACTTATCGTACTGTAACACTGCCCGATATACCCGAAAGTACGTGGACGAGCTATGATATAATTACGTACGTGGAGTGAGGTATCACACTCAGAATGTATCGCAGAAAAGTTAACGATAGCTGCTATGTTTTACGACGCTGGAACACGTCTCTAGCCTAGACCCTCTAAATTTTATCGTTATGGTTTCAATGCGTTGTTGTTGATCTTGCCTAAAAATTTGCCTTTTAGGTTCACCACGATGATGTATATGAAATTCCTAAAATTCAAGCTAAGAATGATAAACAAACTTTCACTTTCAACTTTTTCAATGAATAACCTAGCTACTAAGGGAAGATAGCAAATAGTTTGTGAACAAACAAATCAATGAACAAAAACAAAATCAATGAATTGCAAACTAAATGCGATTTTCCTAATGTTCCTTTTACAAAACACACACAATCCTACATGCAAATGCAAGTTTTTCTTTTCAATTTCCTTAATGTTATGAATGTAGAAAAGAAACTAGGTGCACTAGATCAATAATTCAAATGCTTTTTACTTTTGAGAAATGAAGAATACAAACAACAATTTCTCTTTTGAACGAAAAATGAGGATTTCAACAATAATTTTTCCTATCAAGGAAATGGAGATTTTACGACAATTTCCTATTTCGAAAGAAAATTATTCTTAATGCGACCATAAAAAATACTTCGAAATCAACTTTTCAATGATAAAGAAAAACTTTTCTAAACAAACATTGAACAAATTTTCAGCCAAAGGAGGAAGAAGTATATAGAGTCACTGGTCAATTGAGCATCAAACTTTTCAGAACACAGCAGCAAACAAAACTGAAGAAAGTTGCAAAGTCAAATTCAAAGGAATTTGGTCAATTTCAGGAGTCAATGCAGTCTCCAAAGGGAGACAGTGCTCTGCAACACACGCTTGGAAGGGATACAGTGCTCTACAAAGCACTATGTCCAGACTAAGGGTGCGTTGGGCGCAGTAAAAAGGGAAAAATACTACTGTTTGGCTCACTTTATTTGCAAATTAAGCTCTGAAAAATTCTAATCTTTATGTGTAACAACTGCTAGGTGGATTTACAAAGAAAATCAAAGACTAAAACACCTAAAACTAAGAGAAATTCTCCCTAGTGGAGTCGCTAGTTTTTTGGGCCAAAATTGTAATCTATGGATAAGTTACGCTTCCCTAGACAGGTGTTAGTCTAGAAAAACAGGTGAAAGACTATACTACCATTTATCCTAACTCAGAATAGATACATAGAGAGGATTGGAGGCTTACTTTTTTAGTCGCTTCCAAATGGCTCCTTCTGTCGCTTCTATCGCAGCTTCAAATTCAAGTGGTTTGTAAGTTGAATGCTTCCTGCAAGAAAGAACACTGAAACAACAGAAGATGAAACAATATAGATATCTATACAAGCTAGTTAACTAAATCAGTAAATCATAAACTACATTCATCAACCAAGATCTTACAATATGGAAAATCAAAGTTAACATAGATGCATGTAGGGAAAAACAAGAAGTACTCTTTATTGATGATAGAAGGAGAGGTTACAACCTACTGACTGATTTGAAGTGACCTTCTAGCAAAGTTCCCAAGTCTCATCATAGCATAGATCTCTCTCGCAGTAGCTCCACAAACCAAGCCCTCAATTGAAAATTCTCCAGCATTTCTCTACTCAATTTATTCCTTCTCAAACACTTAGATCTGTGTTCAATTTATAGATGAATTGTAGGTTTTTTTGCAATCAATAACATTCCAAAAATAGGCAAGACATGTTTCCAATCATGTAGATGTCAAATGGACACTTGGATCCAAAGCTTGACACATGTGAACTCTTCTAGAAGGCACTGGCCAAGTGGAGATTCCAGAACAATGAGAATTCCGCTCCCAATGTGACCAACGCACTTATGAATGTCGGGAACTGCTTCGCAGATCAGCCTTGCATGGGGCTACCTGCATATGAAACGCACTTAGGCCCCTTAGAGCCTACGTTGGTGAGCTCTCATATGCTATATAATAAGCTTCAAACCATGGAAATTCTTGCTTGATGAAAGTCTTGCTTGATTTGTCTTGTTTCTTGTCTTAGGGCATGTAGCAACTGAAATGATAGGGAATGATAGACCCTTGATCATTGGTATTGGATATGATGCCAAGTTAACCAAGTCATTGGGAATGGTGCCCAAATTGACCTATAACAATAGCCAACATCTCCTTATCATATATCAGATACAGTCTCTCAAGTGGCAACAACTTCCGACTCTCAAAAGCTATGGGGTGTCCCACTTGCATCAACATTGCTCCAATTCCCTCTCCTGAAGCATCACATTCAAACACAAAGGGTTGGGTAAACTCTGGTAGAACCAATACCGGGCAGCTACTCATCACCTCCTTGAGCCTATCAAAATCTATTTGCGTTGTGTCTGTCCAAATGAAATCTTCCTTCCTTATTCATATCTGTGAGTGGTGCTGCTAGTTGAGATAACCCTTTAACAAACTTTCGATAGTAGGTGAAGATGCCTACACACCCCCAAAGTTCTATGACACTCTTTGGCTTGGGCCAATCTCTAATAGCACAGATCTTCTCTTCATGAACTCTCACTCCATCTACTCCAATGATGTGGCCCAAATAGTGCATCTCTGTGAGTCCAAACTCACACTTGGAGAGCTTAGCATAGAATTGTCGCTCCTTAAGAATGCGTAATAATGTCTCAATATGTTGCAGATGCTCCTCCCATGTGTGGCTATAAATAATAATGTCATTAAATAAGACCAATACAAAATTCCTCAAGTGACCATGAAAAATGTGGTTCATGCAAGATTGTAATGTTGCCAGAGCATTGGTTAGCCCAAAAGGCATCACCAAGAACTCAAAATGGCCATAGTGGCATCAGAATGTTGTCTTGGGGATATCTTGATCCCTCACTCTAATTTGATGATATCCCGATCTCAAATCAATCTTAGAAAAATAATTGGATCCTCTTAGCTCATCCATCAATTCATCGATCCTGGGAATAGGTACCTGTTCTTCATTGTCTTCTTGTTCAAGGCCCTATAATCAATGCACATTCTCAATATGCCATCCTTTTCCTTCACCAAAACCATTGAAGAAGCAAAAGGACTAGTGCTAGGTCGGATGTGTCCTAAATCCAAAAGCTCTTGAATGGATTTTTCAATATCATCCCTGTAGGCTTTGGGATGCCTATAGGTTGTGGTGATCACTACATCTTGGATCCCCTCCTCCAACTCAATAATTTTTTCAAACCCTCGGTCAGGAGGTCTTCCTGGTGGAATATCTCCAAATACCATAGAATAACGGTCCAAAATAGATTGTACATCTGGGTGTACTAATGCATCCTTTCCCCATGCTTCTGACATACGTAGTTTTACTACCCACTCTATTTCCCCTTTGTGAAAATCAACCTCCATCTTGTGTGCTAAGACAATCTGGGGTGGATAGGTTTGTATGCCTTTTATTTTCTTATGTTTACCACTCCCTTTCTCTATCCATTTCATCCCCAAGGTTTCCAATATGTGGTAAGCTTCCCTAAGGTGATTAACCATTAGACACCCAATATCACATTGGTGTCTGGAATATCAACCACAAAGAAGTGATCTGTCAATGCGTAGGTCCCCATAGTGATGGTTAATGCCAGAACATATTTGGCACACTACACGGTTCTAGCTCGTGGAACTAAAACTGAGAATCCCTCAAAGTATTCTATGTGAATGCCCCTCCTTTGCACCAACAGAGTATCAATAAATTTATGGGTGTTCCCACTGTCTATCAATACTGATACTCTCTACTCGTGAATAGTGCCTCTAACTCTCAATGTTAGATACTTGGGAACTCCTTGCAAAGTTGCAATATTCCATCCCATTGGAGCAAATTCTCCCACTACACCTTCTGCTGGTGGTGCACCCTCTCATGCTGCTACAACGTTGGTCTCCTTCTCCTCACCATAGAATATCTTAATACAATGTGCCTTCCCTGCAACACATTGGTGGCATAGTACCCATGGTTCTGGACAAGTGAAACAAAGTTTCCTTCTCCTTAATTCTTCCCGAGCATCATCAACAAGAGATTTCTTCTCATGATTCTCCTTTGTTTGAGAGGAGAAATTCTACTGAAAGGGGCTTTTTCCTTGCGTAAATTATGTTGTAGGTCTCTATCCCTCTCCACAGCTTCTTGGAGCGTAGTTGGTCTAGTGGATTTCACCAACCCATGCAATGGCTCAACCAACACATCAATGAACATGCACAATCTTCTGGCCACAGTAAGTTCCGACACCATCACTGAAAGCTTTAGAAATTCATAGATATAAGTCTTTGTATCTCCTATTTTCTTGAGCTTGGTTAGCTCAAAAAAATGTGCTTCTCGATTCCTAGGATCAAATCTCTCCACCAACCTCCAAGTGAAGTCTGCATAAGAAGTGAAACTAACATGCCCAAGTGTATATAGGCCATGAAACCACCATTCATGTGCTTCATCTTCTAGGTGCAGCGCTGCTATCTTGATGGCCTCCATTTCTGAGACTCTGTTTAGTTGGAAATAGGTATCCAACTTCTCTACCCAAGCCTTAACTGTGCACTTGGGTGATCCATCATAAGAGGGAAAAAATAATGTGCCCATAGTATGGTGTAGATCTTGGCTCTGCATGTACCCTCCACTTTTATGGTGAATGGAGGATCTCCTTCCATTCTTGATCCAACAGAACTCCTGAAAGTTCAAATGCTCCTTCAACCTCTAAGATTGAGATTCATATTCCACAAAATAGTCACCAAGGGTTTCTTCCCTTAATGACCCTCCTACCTCAATTCCAAACGATAGGAATGTGGGCATAGTGGAGAATTTTGAAGAAGGTTGTACTATCGGTTTCTCAGACCATGAATGTGAAGTGTCAAAACTTTCTCCATGATGAAACCCTCTAGGGGATTCCTTCTGCCTTTTTAATATCATCTCCTTGGTATTTTTTTTAATGTTTTGCATGGTCTGAAGAAGAATTTTGGGATCTCTTTCTCCTCCATTTCTATAGATGTATTTCCCCACAAGCTGAGCCAAGATTATGCTATGATACCACTGTAATATTCCAAATTAGGAAATACAACAATATTGAACACAAAACTGGAATGTACAACAAATAATAATGCAAAACACATGATTAAATCATAGACCCATTATATTATGTATCACAACAACAAAATGTACAATGTGTTGAGGGACAAATAACTCAAACTAAGAAAACAAGCTTCCAAAGCCCAAATACACTAGAATCCTAGATGATGTTGTTATACAAAAATGCCGAAATACATGATAGCGCAGTCCCAGAGAGGGTTACTGCTACTGGAAAATGGAAACAAGTGGATCTACTGATGTAATACTCAAAAGGAGCTGAAAATGGAGAACTAGTCTCTCAAACATAATCCCAAGATAACCCGACAAGGGTTTCTTGAAATACACAAGATGTAAAAAGTGCAGACCGCAACTCTGTGGCTGAATCATGCCGTATCACTAAAGCTCTACAGAAATATGGCTGAAATAAAAAAGATATGGTTGTATCTCCTCCTCCCTAGATTTCTAGGTGAAAGGCTTCTCCTTTCACTAGGAACTTAGCTCATAAACAGGGTTTCTCAACCCTCCAGTGCAACACACTGAAAAATAACGCAGTTCCTCATAGAGACTGCGCTGTGGCTGAAGGTGGTTTCTTGGCCCAATGTTTTACGGTGCAAATGAAGCTCAGAATATCTCTCTTGAGTGGGCACTCGAATTCCCCTAAGGTAGAGTGTGGGATTCTCACCTGGAAATGCCCTTATACTAAACAATACAGAAAACTTTGCTAAACAGCTGAAGCATGCAAGAATTCATAAGACTCAAACATAAAGCATATTTGGATGTGATTTTTACTGAAAGATTTTTCTCACAATTTATGGATCACAGAAGAAAAATTCCTAAAAAATAAACCATATTTTGAATGCCTCTCATGGCTGCCATCCCTTTCCTTATATTCTTGGTGAGCTTCCTCACCCTTGGCCCCACTCATTTATGATGTTACTTCCATGCAAAGACTCCTCCTCCAAAATTGCATTGTCCCCACTAGCTCCACTCTCTCCTTTGGCAGCGCTGTTGATTTGGTAAATATTGACCTAGTATACATGAATTTCCCCCTTTCACACCCAAGGTGGATTTATTTTGGCTATCTAAACTAATCCACATCCATACTAGAGGTGGTTTATTCCTACTAAAGATATTTAAGGGTCTCTTTACCCCATTTATTCATCTAGACTATGAATAGAAGAAACATATAATATTCCAACTAGCTAAAAGCTAATTGGGAATATTACATCATGAAACATGGTTCCATCCTTTTCTCCATACAATTTGGGCAGCAACAACATGAATATTTTTAAATGATTCTTCAATCTAGTAGTTGCATACACCTTTGATATCCTGGTCTTAAATCTTTTAGCATAAAACCACCAGTTTTTAGTAGCATGTTAGGAGGTACCTCATCCATAGCCCTTTTAACCCATTCCTTAGATAGACTTACTTCAGGCTCTAGGATGAACTTTATTGACGATATGTTCAAGGTCTGGTAGCCTCCAACTAGGCTCTGGTGTTGTTTTAGGATCTATCTATTGCAAAATTCCACCTAGCCTATGAGATAAGAGATTACTTCCACACAAGGAAGAATAGGAGATATGGCCAGCAATGATTCAGTCACATTCTTGTAAATGTTGATACTGAGGCCATGTTCAGGATCATTGTGGATGAGTTCTAAGAAATCCCTTGGGCTGAACATTTGATAAACTCTTCCCCACTGGAAAGAATTGTCATTAATTATCTTGCATTCTATGTTTCCCATGATTAAAGGATGATGTTCAGGAATCACCACCTCTGAATATTTATTTGTTCAAATTTTATTGCATTTGTCTTCATCCTTTTGACTTTCTTATCAATTCTTACACTAACTCAATACAAGAAGCTTAATGTTGTACAGGTTATTCTACTCTATTCATAGTATAGATATAGTAAATTCATAATTATACATAATATACTTGTTCTTTATTACGAAACACACTTAACTGATAAAACAAACTAGTATTTGACATGGAATTTTATCTACAGGTTGTTTTACATTACTCTATGTAACAAGCAGTTGAATTGACTATGAAATAATGTCATGTTTGATTTCACTGTGTATTGGTTTCACTTACCACCTAATGATAACCTGTTTTATAAATGATGTGTGTTATAACTCCATTGCTTACACTATTCACATAATAGAATTAATCAACTTATATTTCTCTCGTTTCCATTGTTATAGTAGACTCAACATAAGTAGAACCATTAACAAACTAGAGTTAAGTTGTTATGAATAATAATGGTAACCACGCTCAAACAGATTGACTTGTATTACATAGATCACAAATATTAATCAATACTACTACCTTGTTATAGTTATATTGATGGGTATTATTATATAAACCATGTATTAGGGAAATTCTTATTATGAGCCCTTAGTGTAATTAGGTTACATGTACTTGTTAAACTGGATACTGAATGTTTACGCATATAACGTAACAACAATACAACCATTCTACATGTGTATTCAATGGAAATATGACTATGCGTCTAGTTGGCTTTATAAAATGACCCTCAAAACTCAAGCTACCCCCTTGATCTATGCCTTTCATAGTACTTCTATTAGATAAAACCCAACTTTTACGTGCCTTTGCAGGGAGGGAATGATAAAGTAACTAGAAAATATGAACTAGCTCTACAACCTTTTGGTCCTCGATCTTTATCTCTTTCATCACTTTCTTAATCCACTACATCAAACACTGGATCTAAGGTTGATCCTATTAGAGACACAATCAAAATTCACTATGCATACAAGCCAGTTCTACCATATGAAGCAAGTGCTGATTGAAACAAGTGTAGTAATATCAGTAGGTGTAGTTCAGTGTGAGTTGCAGGAGTTATAGCAGTAGTGGGTGGCATAGCTTGTTTGAATACTATTGTTTATGATATTTCTTGAAGGAATTTCTTATTCCCTTCTCCCTCAGGACATTGGTTGCCATGGGCCAGGAAAACTTGTCGAAGCTATGCTGTCTAGGACCACCGTACCCACTAGCTCTGAGAAAGTCCTTAAATAAAGGTGTATGTTTGGGTGGGTCACCTTCCTGTATGTCAATAAGTGAATCAATAATATAATAATATCATATAAAAGGATATATCTCATGATATATGTAATTACGCCTTTATTTTTGGCATCAAATCAAATGGGTTTCAATAGGTTCTTGAGCCATAATCTTTCCCCCCCACCGAAACAGTCATAACTTTAGACCATGTTCCTCGATTGACCATAGGGTTTTATGGATGCGGGTTTCTCCCCTAGCATAAGGTTTGGGGGTGAGAAGCTCTTTTGATCAATTATTTGTTCAATTATTCGAGAGGTTAATTACATATATAATAGTAGAAATTTCTACTAAAACGTAATTACGTATATAATAAATCATAATTACATATATAATTAGGGCAGAAATAATAATTACAGATATAATATACGCAAGGACCAACAGAAAAGGAAAACGTATAATTACATATATTATAAAGAATTGTCGAAGAAAAGAATCAGAAAAGCATAATTACATATATAATAAAGCATCGATCAAACTAAGAACTTTGACATAATGTTCACAAGAATCATCCTCTTCGGAATTGAAATCCAAGTGGGGGAAAAGGGGCAAGAGGAATGGTCCCCTCCTAGAACAATGAAATTATTGTAAGAACTTAATTGTTCCAAATTCAAACTCTTTGGGCAGAGGAGAAAAAGAGACTGCCCTCCCAACTAGATCTTTGGGGTGACTCTATGAGAGGGAACCATTAGAGTAATTGATTGGCTGGTTTTCCGATCGGTCAGAGCTATCTCTGATTTGAAATATTCCCCTACCTCTCCCCAAAAAGTGTGCAAGTGAGAGGCTTTAGGCTCTACAAGGAAGGGGATCAACCAGGCAACCACCTTCCTGAAACTAGCATCCACCTTACTAATCGATGCACGCATCTGACCCTCTAACATAAGCAGTAATATCATAATGGCATGAGAGACAACAGGGGGTTGTCTAATCACCTCTACCAACACCGTTCTGCATAAATATATGAAGCATTGTACCTTCATATAAGAATATATCACAGCCAAGGAAAATGATATTGGTTAAGCAGGCATAGCAGTAATAAACCTCACCAATACCACCCATTCTTAGGACTATAAGACAAATTTAAATTCCACCAAAGAGTGAGCACAAAAAAACCTTGTATCACAGCTAGGCACACCCTTGATGACCTCCAAAATGAGGAGCATAAGGACTAAGTATAATTCCTAATGATAAATGAATTTGATTGATGCACAAAAATTTGGAATGAATCTTCACAAGAAGAGGAATTATTCAAGGAAAAGGAAGTATGTTGCATATGATGTTGAGACTAGACAGGAAGAGGGTACGGTTGTGTATCTTGAGGGTACTATGCTGCGAAATCCATGCTTTGCACAGAGTGGATTTCGATGCATTTATTTTGGCACAAACCTTTTTAGTTCAATCAAACGGTGGCAGGGCAGTGGAACGTGGATGGGGTTAGGGTTCCAACAATTGAGCTATATTATTCATGGATTGAAATCCATTCAATTAGTAGGTAAGCAGGTCAAGTTGCTGGGCCTATATATTAGCTTTAGTATGGAGAGTATGTCTAAGTGGTTTATACCATCCCTAGGCGTGGAAATCAGTCAATGATGAGTTGAAAGCATTGAGTGAGTAGAGCTTCACCCCTGCCTGATAGTAATGTATCAATATTGGTTAGGATGTTTCCCACACCCCCGGTTGAGTGAAGAAGCATCAGTTGTACCATCCAAAGTTATCTATTCTAGTGTCTCCATAAAGAAATGTGTTGGCTTAGGAAAGAACTTTGTTTCCTGGGCTATTAGCTAGCCTTCTCCAGCCCACACTGGCCATCATATTGAACCCCTTGTAGGAGGCAGTAGTGATTCTTTATTTTCATCATACATTTTGATATGCATCATGTTATGTATTTAATACTAGATAATCCCTTTAGATATCATGATTGAATGGACCAGCTTCTAGAAAAGCCCTTGAAAGTTGAAATTTCATTAATATTGTTTTTGTTGGTTGATAGTTGCTTATCATAGTCCCATCTAACAAGTTTTTAAAGCTAAGATAAACTAGATCAGAATTTATTCCATATAAGCATAGATGGCACTCCTTTCAACTTATTATATAAATATACCTTATTATCCCAATACAGAACCATGTGCTCCATGGCACTGACTTTGTTTGCATTGGCTTAGCCAATCTCTAATCCCGATGGTATGCATATTTTTCTAGTGACTGTCATTTTTTTTTTTGTTCCAACATAGTTGAAAAATGAAAGAAAAGCAGTGGCTTTTAGTGTAGGTCACCCGTTATTTTATTTTTTATTTTGTTTTCAAAATATGTCTTATATTTACATAAATGTATTTACAAACAACAAATCAAAAGGTGGAAGCGTATATACAATGGATCTTATATTAGTATCCTCTTCTATAAGACTAGCAATTGGTTGGTCTCTATATCTCCTCGGAAGATACACAAGATGCAGATTCATAATTGTATTCAAGTTGCAAGGAGATATTGGAAATGGATTCAAATTTTCTAGAATCGGATCTACTAGGACTCATGTTTATAACCGAAGTTGAAGAACTGGGTTCCCAAAAGGTCATGGAACTTTGTCAAGGAGGTAGGGACTTGGTTGCAAATACTAAATAGTATGAATTGAAATTGATATGTTAAAATGCTGATTCAATGTCATTTTGTGACACCAGTTGTAGAGTAAGTTAAATGATTTACCTAGGAGTTTTTTAATTTTCTTGGGAATTCAACACTAAAATTTCTTCTAGCTTTATAACTTGAATATCTGGATCTAATGTTTTATGGGAAGGGTCAATATTTATGTGTACAGGATTATAAATACCATATAGATTATCATGAATACATTGAAGTCGATGATCAAATTATTTGGTTTTGGTAGGTATTATCACTTTTCTTTTGTTTTGCATTTGTAATGTAAGTGAAAATCCATGGATGTACTATGTATCTACAAGGGGAAATTCATTTTACTTTGATGGAAATATTGGGATTCCAATATTCAATTTGATTAGATTGTTGTCATTAATATCTTGGAATATTTTATGTTGTATGTTGTAATATTTTATGAAATATATCATTAATTTGACTTGGAGCTAGTGGCACCTATAAAATTCTGCTAATTAGATGCCCACATTCTCCCTGCTCTTTTGGTTTCAATTTTACTTCTATTTGGACATGGTTGTTTGTGTTCCTCCATTGTTTTGTCATTATTTTCTTAATGCTAGGTTTTTCCTCCTTGAGATAAACTTCTTGTATGCCTAGTTTTTGATATTTTGTTGTTTCATTTATGGTAATTAATTTACTAGTTTTCTAGTTCACTTCAATGGTTATTTATTTCTCATCTTCATGGGGCCTCTTGCCCACACATCCCACCTTTGTATATGGGCTTCTCATGATGGGTATAATCTCTAGCTTGAGCTATTTTGTCTTTATGGAATATCAATATAAATTTCAATTTCCATTTTTCCATGGTTTGGTAGCTCACATTGGCCATGTGTGTAATAGGGAACAATCTTAGTGATTTGGGCATGGTCCAAATTGCCATCTCGCTCAACATAACCAATTGTACAAGTCAAGAAGATTATTTATCTTAATTATTAGGAAATCAACTTATTGTGTTTACCTTTTAATTTTTACATATTTGCCATAAATTACCACTAATTATTTAAAATAATTTATTTTTATTTGCATAATTTAGAAATTTTAATAAAAAATAATAAGTTCAATACCATAATCTCCCCTTCCCAATTTAATCCATTATATATTAAGAATCTTAATTTAAATTGAAAGAAATGATTTTAAAGTTCCATTTTACCCATAGAAAAAAAAAAAGACCAAACAACTTTTAAGGCTTACACTATGAAATAAAATAAAATCCATACCCAACCCAAAACAAAGAAAAAGAGTTTTAGGCGGGAACATAACAAAGATTTAATTGTGCTCAGAGGGTTTATAAAAACCATCTTCTGCAATGTTTTATCCCTAATAATGCACCTCATGAGCATCAACAATGAGTAGAGAGGTGAGAAAGAGGCATTGTTAAATATCTGCAGGGAGAAGCCCCTAGATGCTCTGGCCCTGAATCTTGTTCATGTCCAACAGTCACAACTTCAGTGGAAAGCCCGACAATGGTTGTGTTTTTGAGGAAGTAGATCACATGGATTGGCACTACTCACACAAATCACCATCATGGTCCACCTGCTAGTTTGATTTCAATTCCATAAACAAGGTACTCTTCCCACTTATTTCTCTACTACTGTAAGTTGTGGTTAGAATATTGTTTGAAGAAATAGAATAGCAACGAAGATTAATCTTAGAATATTTTTTAAATAAATAGAACAGAAACTGAGATTAACTCACCTTTGGATACATCATTGAGGGTCTATTCCAACCCAGCCACCTGTACAAACCCTCTATCTCCACCCAATCGAGATTCCATTGTAACATAAGATGCCCCTCTTTAATGATTTCACAGTTGACTTAGTTGGTCTAGTACAAGGGACTCCAATAATAGCACCCCAGTCTAGAATTTAACTTTGATGAATGAGGGGGGAGTAGGAGGCCATAGTAGGAGAGAGGAGATCCAAAACCATGGTTTTCGTGAAAGCCCAGAAATTGAGATGATGTTATTTTTGTTGTTCTTGACATAATATGTTGTATAATGGTTAATTCCCATGAAATTCAGTGGCCCTTTCACGTGATTCGACTCCTATGACGAGAATAAAGGCAGCCGATTTCCAACTCTCTCCCTCATCGACGTCGGATAGCCTCCAAAGAACACTGGATCCATGAACATGCAAAGAGTTATATTGTTGTTGAGTATACATGTTATGATCTAAGATCTGCATGATGTAATGATGGATAATAAAGGTTTAATGTGATGGCTTGTACCATCCCACTCGATCGAGATTCCATTGTAATAGAAGATGGCCCTCTTCCATGACTTCACAGTTAACTCAGTCGGTCCGATAAAAGTGACTCCACTAGTAGAACCCCAATTAAATGCTCTCTAAATGCCCAAAAGTGAAGAGTGATCACAAATACAATTACATTTTTGTCATACAAAGTCAAATAGCTGCTCTTAATGCTGTTCAAAAGTGGAAGCGTTTGCAGCATGTGTGTCAATGAGGGAAAAAGGTAATGAGATAGTCAACCCCTAGCATGTAACCAAGCTTCTTGGATCGTCATAAGCATAACTATAAGCTCTGGGACACGCATTTTTAAATACACAAGAGAAACTAGTGGGTCTTCATGTCTCTGGATTTCCATAAGAACCATTGCAACAATAATGAGGCATCTTGAAGGAAAATCAGGCACTCTTATAGGCCATGACACATCCCTACTCATTCTTCACCTGAAGTGAAGGCAGACAATTGAGGTTAAAGCTACTGAGCACCACACATATGTGCATTTTCGAGAGTCTCTATGGGGATCTATGGCAATGGGAAGGTTGTAGCCATACATAAGGCTAATGTCGTAGAAGTCCTAGGTACCAAGGGTGAACTCCGCCAGTGTGGCCGATGGCGCGCCTCTGGCACCGTTGCATTGGAGTTGGTCTCCGCAGTCACTAGTGACACAAACCCCCTTTTTGTTGCTATTGAAGGAGCAACCATGGTGACCCCATATTCGACCTGACCATCCCAAAGGGGAACGATGGACACCATTTGTAACGACATTAGATGGAGGCCGCCATTGGCAAGCACGGGTCTGCTGACGTTGGGTTGGATACCTAGCCACACCAAATGCTTGAATTTGTTAAACAGAGTAAAACTTGTGGCAAAAATGCCATTTCCACCTTGACATCACAGCCAAATCCAACCATACCAAGTCATAAAACATGAAATAAGTTCCAGGTAAAATCTTAAAAAATTAGAAGACCATGACATACTAGACCTCATTCATCAAAGTTAAATTCTAGACCTGAGTCTTAATAGTCTTAACCTGAGTTCCGCATTATCAAGAGTAGCCATGCGCAACCCGGAGCTCCTAGGCATCTCTCATATCAAAGCCTACCAACATGTGGTCACAAATCTCCATAATGTTAACGTCATCGTCATGGTCATATTGAATAACCATGTAAGAAAACTGCAATGGTGTTGCTCTCACAATGATAAAAATAACTATTGAAAACGTCTTGACCACTATACCTTCACAATTAAGATTGAGTCTTTACATGACTCTACAATAGTGATTTGTTCACATGGCTTTGCTCTTCTTGATACTTTATCATCCTCTCATTGAGATTTCTTATAGTCTCTAGGTTGACATATACTACTCATTTTTGTTTTCATTTGAATCCTCTTCCACATATTCACTATTCATCTCATGCACAATGTAGCTATGGTCTAGTTTCTATTATTTGGCTTAAAAATTTGTATGTTTTCTTGTAATTGATAGAATTTAGTATCTATAAGGTTGATGCTTGAATGATTAATCATTAATGTACTATGGATGCCATTTCTATCTTTATTGATGTACAAATATGTAGGTTTTCATATATTCTACAACCAATTTGGCATTCTAGATATTTTTTATGAATATAAATGCACTATATTTTCTTTCTCTCTACACACACACACAGTCCTGGGGATTTGGGAAAATGATGCTCTTGAAAATCTCACTCTCAAGCACTCTCTCACTCTTTCCAACCTTGGATGTGCCCTTTATTATGTGGTTTTGATATTAGGGTTTTGATATTCCATATTAGAAATATTAACTATTTAATGTATTATAATAGTTATAATATTGTATGTGGAGTTTTATAACAAGTCTCTCTTTTCTACATTGCCTCACCCTCAAATTAAGATTAGAGCCATAATTGAGTAAGCAATATGTTTTATCCTTGATCCAAAATATAGCACTTTGATTAAAAAAATGATTTGCTATTGTGCTTAACAAGGAATTATATTGACAAAGGTGGTTAGGAGGATAGACTCTTGAAATTTGTCATAGTTGATTGTGATAAATTTACATTCAAATATTATTAAATGTTTTTGATAATATCTTCTCCTTATTTTTCATATATATACAAATTCTTCTTGATTCATAGTGCATGAGTGTATAAGAGACATGATTATCACAAAATCACTATGACCTTGCATAAGTAGTGATTTAAAAGTGATTACTATTCATTATGTGCATCAAATGGAGAGGAGACAAGAGGAAGGGGTAGAGGATACCTAAGTGGGAATATGGCTAGGAGTATTGTAGAGGAAAAAGGCGTGTGGCCACCAAGTGTAGGGTTCAATGTCGGTTGAT
The DNA here is from genome assembly GCA_034641835.2 of Pinus albicaulis. Taxonomy (NCBI): domain Eukaryota; kingdom Viridiplantae; phylum Streptophyta; class Pinopsida; order Pinales; family Pinaceae; genus Pinus; species Pinus albicaulis. The sequence continues at coordinate 219,946,202 of CM076578.1, read as the reverse complement.
AGTAATTTATTTTGAGGGAGGTGTATGTGCCAAAAGGGATTTGGAGATCTATGAAGGAGGGGAAGGAGCTCTCTCCTCTTAACAATTCAAGAACCTATGTTTCTTATATGTAAGGTAAATTATACTCCTTATGGGTGGTTTTGGCTATCTTGTGATGAAGGTCTAGATCATATTTGAGCCTTCTATATATAACTTTACAATCATCATCATAATACCATTTGTTAATAGTTCTAGAGCTTAGGGGGCATGTAAGTCACCGTGAATGAAGGTTATGAAGGAAGAAATATTTGATAGCTTCCCAAAGAATATGTGTCCTATATGATGGGTGGTGAGACCACTCGAAATGTAAGACATTAGTAAATCTTCACACAACATTTATCTATAATCTTGCATAAACTAGATTTAGAGAAGTTGTGGGTGGAGTGAAGAAATGAAGAAGTTGTCGACGAAGTTGATTTTCGTAGGTGGGCGAAAACAAAATTCAAAATTGAATGCAATGTAAGGTAAGGATAATATTGTGTTGATAGTGCACAACATTGTATTCATCATACCGGGAGTTCCTTGACCTCTTGAAAGGTTGACCATTTCCATTTCCATTTCGATTAGAGGGAGCCTTCATCTTTCCTTTGAACCTATTGTTCCTTTGATTTTCATTCCCTTTAAATTTTTTTTTGTTGTTGCAGTCACCATATCGGGGAGAGTCCCTTTTATTGGGGCATTCTCCTGCATAGTGGCCAAACTTGTTACAAGTGTAACATCTTCCCTTTCTTCCTTTGGGACCCGCTCTTCAATGAATTTGATTTCTCGGTCCAACATTTTTCTTCTTCTTTGCATGAGCGGTGAAGGCAGTAGGGTAACTTCCATTCACATTTGAGGGATGGTATCTCTCCATCATCCTTGTCTCCTCTTGAGTGCATCTTGTCAACAATTCATAAAAATTAGGAATTATATTATTATTGATAATAATGGTATTAAATAGATACCATGGTCGGGGAAGTCCACCAAGAGAAATGAGAGTGAGCTCTTGGTCAACTATGACCTCTCCAATAGCTAAGAGATAATTCTTGATTTCAGTGAGCCTCGTGAAATATGATTGGATGGACTCTCCCTTGTCCATCTTAATTTTCTTCAACTTGTTCTTCAAAAAGAAAATTTGATTAGCATTGCTAGCCCTAAACATGATGGGAAGTGCTTATGAGTAGAATCCCTGATGAACACACATTTATGCAAATGGCCATCATAAAGACTTCTAGCCAGCCCATGAATATCTCTCCAAAAATGAAATTCTTACCCTTCAACTATCTGGTAGCATACGGTACTGGTTCTACTACCTCAAATTTAACTCAAGTGTTGTAGGATAAGGTCGAGCCTTTGTCATAAGAAGAAACACATCCTCATAACTTTTGTTTCTACATGAAAACACAGTGTTGGAATCGTCAATTCAAGGACATCCTCAATTCCCTATGCACAAACAAGGTCCAAATATATTTGTCACACCCCACATTGAAGGGTGTGCAACCCAACACAAATTCCATCATACTTCAAAAATGAGATAACTTCTGAGTGCAAATTTTTGTAAATGGCCATCATAAAGACTTCCAGCCCATGAATATCTCTCCAAAACTAAAATTATTCCCTTGCAACTATCTGGGAGCATACAGTACTAGTTATATTACCTCAAATTTAATTCAAGTGTTGTAGAATAATGTCAAGTCTTTGTCATAGGAAGATAATCATCCTCATAACTTTTGTCTCTGCATGAAAACATGGTGCTCGAATCCTCAATTCAAGGACATCCTCAATTCCCTGTGCACGAATAGAGTCCAAAGATATTTGTCACACCACACATTGATGGGTGTGCAACCCAGCGAAAATTCCATCATACTTCAAAATTAAGATAACTTCTGAGTGCACATTTTTGCTGGAATCCTCAATTCAAGGACATCCTCAATTCCCTATGCATGAACAGGGTCCAGAGATATTTGTCACACCCCACATTGATGGGTGTGCAACCTAGCACAAATTCCATCATAATTTAAATCTAAGATAACTTCTGACTGCACATTTTTGCAAATGGCCATCATAAATATTTCCAGCCCGTGAATATCTCTCCAAAACTGAAATGCTTCCCTTGCAACTATCTGGGAGCATACAGTATTAGTTATACTACCTCAAATTTAATTCAAGTGTTGTAGGATAAGGATGATTATTTGTCTTAAGAATACACTCATCCTCATAACTTTTGTCTCTTCCTGAAAACATGGTGTTGGAATCCTCAATTCAAGGACATTCTCAATTCTGTGTGCACGAACAAGGTCCAGAGATCTTTGTCACAGCCCACATTGATGGGTGTGCAACCCAACACAAATTCCATCATATTTCAAAACTGAGATAAATTCTAAGTGCACATAGTGCTGGAGTCCTCAATTCAAGGACATTCTCAATTCCCTGTGCACGAATAGGGTCCAGAGATATTTGTCACACCCCACATTGATGGTTGTGCAACCCAGCATGAATTCCATCATACTTCAAAACTGAGATAAATTCTAAGTGCACATTTTTGCAAATGGCCATCATAAAGACTTCCAACCCATGAATATCTCTCCAAAACTAAAATGCTTCCCTTGCAACTATTTTGGAGCATACATTACTAGTTCTTCTGCCTCAAATTTAATTCAAGTGTTGTAGGATAAGGTCGAGCCTTTGTCATAGGAAGAAACCTATTCTCATAATTTTTTTCTCTGCATTATAACATAGTGCTATAATCCTCAATTCGCTCTACGTGAATAGTGTCCAGAGATATTTGTCATGCCCCACATTGATGGGTGTTCAACCCAACACAAATTCCAAAATAATTCAAAACGTAGATAACATCTAAGTGCACATATTTGAAAATGGCCATCATAAACACTTCCAGCCCATGAATATCTCTCCAAAACTGAAATTCTTCCCTTGCAACTATCTGGGAGCATACAATACTTGTTCTTCTTCCTCAAATTTAATTCAAGTGTTGTAGGATAAGGTTGAGCCTTTTTCATAGGAAGAAACTCATCCTCATAAATTTTGTCTCAGCATGAAAACAGTGTTGGAATGAATATCATCAGCCTCACCATCATCTACCAGTCCCTCACTAACAATGTTATTATTTCTCTCCCCACTCTTATTGAAATTCAAAATGGATTTCTTGTCTACTACTCCCTCAAAGATATTGAGATGATTTAACCACAAGAGTTTGATTCAGTCTTGCCAGAAAATTCAACTATATTGTTTATATCTGACCATTCTCTCCTTTTTCTAACATTCACTTGTTCACTATTTAACTTTACAAGAGTAACATAAAGCTAGAGTGGTGTCTGAATGTGGACCTGGACATAAGGTAGTGACTCATTTTTCAATGATCAAACTAAATTTCTACCAAAAGATATCCAGGACAGGGCCATTCACCATAATTCTCGACCTTCAACTTTATCCTGCTTTATTTTTCCATGAACTTCTTTATCATAATAGTTGTAGGTGTTATAAATTAGAGAACCATTGAAACATGCCACATATGATTTGAGACTGTTTTCCTTGAGAAAGGTATCTAGATCTCATTCTACATCAAGGCTGTTGTGGTATCCTCCCTCTGGATCTGCAGTACCCTCTCCAAATGTACCAACAGTGTTGTCTCTATCCAATTATATGTTTCCTTCTCCATCTAAGATAGCAACAAATTCTTCAAATTGTGGCCTCAAAGCTTCCTCTGTAAGATTGTAAAAGAAATTGATTTTTTTTCTTTCATCAAATGTACCATGTAGTGTTGAATCCTCTCTCCACTTACCCTTTGCCAACCCTTTCAACCACCATGCTTTAAGAAATGTGCTAAACCATGAAGTAAACTTTGAAGCTACACCTAAAGCATTGCCACAATGTTCTCTCTGCTTATGCCACTGAATTCGGCTGCTTTATATTTTGGAAGCAGTTTTCATATTATTTTTTTATTTTGACCTTGTGACATCTTACATAATTTAAGTAACTCATTATTTTCTGGAGTAACCATAATTGTGTATGAAAAATAACTATGGGTACTCATGAGAAATCATGAGTTACATAAATTATTAAAATTATTGAGTGCCATTTTTAGCTCCACACTGTTATTGAAATTCAAAAGAGATTTCTTGTTTGCTACTCCCTCAAAGATGTTGAGATGATTTAATCACAAGTGTTTGCTTCAGTCCTGCCAGAAAATCCAACTATATTGTTTCTATCTTACCATTCTCCCTTTTTTCTAATATTCACTTTTTCACTGTTGAGTTCACTATATAGCATTACAAGAGTAACCTCAAGCTAGAGTGGTGTCTGAATGTGGACCTAGGCATAAGGCAATGAATCATTTTCAACGATCAAACTCACTTTATACCAAAAAATGTCCACGACAGGGACATTCACCATAATTATCGACCCTCATTTTTAGCCTGCTTTATTTTTCCATGAACTTATTTATCATAATAGTTGTAGGTGTTATAAATGGGATAACCACTAAAACATATCACATATGATTTGAGATTTTTTTGCTTAAGAACAATGTCTATATCTCATTCTACATCAGGGCTATCATGGTATCTTCCCTCTAGATTTGTAGTAACCTCTCCAAATGTACCAGTAGTGTTGTCTCTTTCAAATTATATGTTTCCTTCTCCATCTAAGATAGAAAAAACTTCTTCAAATTATGGCCTCAAAGCTTCCTCTGTGAGCTTGTAAAAAAGATTGATTTTTTTCCTTTCATCAAATGTACCATGCAGTGTTGACTCCTCTCCTCACTTACCCTTTGCCAACCCTTTCAAGCACAATGATTTAAGAAATATGCTAGACAATGAAGTAAAATTCAAAGCTAAACCTAAAGAATTGCCACAATGTTCTCTCTTATTATGCCACTGAATTCAACTGCTTTATATTTTGGAAGAAGTTTTCATATTATTATTTTTTATTTTGGCCTTGTTACATCTTACACAATTTATGTAACTCACGATTTTTCTGGAGTACCCATAATTTTGTATGAAAACTAATTATGGGTGCTCCATAAAAATCATGAGTTACATAAATTATTGAAATTATTGAGTGTCATTTTTAACTCCCCACTCTTATTGAAATTCAAAATGGGTTTCTTGTCTACCACTCCCTCAGAGATGCTGAGATGATTTAACCACAAGAGTTTGCTTCAGTTCTGCTAGAAAATTCAACTATATATTTCTATCTGACCATTCTCCCTTTTTTCTAAATTCACTTGTTCACTATTTATTTCACTATTTAAATTTACAAGAGTAACCTCAAGCTGGAGTGGTGTCTGAATGTGGACCTGGACACAAGGCGGTGACTCATTTTTCAATGATCCAACTGAATTTCTACCAAAAGATGTCCAAGACAAGGCCATTCACCATAATTCTCGACCCTCATTTTTAGCTTGCTTTATTTTTCCATGAACTTAATAATCATAATAGTTGTAGGTGCTATAAATGGGAGAACCACTAAAACACACCACATATGATTTGAGACTTTTTGCTTGAGAAAAGATTCTAGATCTCATTCTACATCAAGGATGTCGTGGTATATTCCCTTTAGATCTGCAGTACCCTCTCCAAATTCACTAGCAGTGATGTCTCTTTCCAATTATATGTTGTCTTATCCATCTAATATAGCAGCAACTTCTTCAAATTATTTCCTTAAAGCTTCCTTTGTGAGCTTGTAAAAAAAATCTTTTTTTTTTTCCATCAAAGTTACCAGCAATGTTGACTCCTCTCTCTACTTACCCTTTTCAAGCCTTTTCCGCCACCATGCTTTAAGAAATATGCTAAACCAAGAATCAAAATTTAAAGCTACACCTAAAGCATTGCCACAATTTCTCTCTTCTTATGCCACTGAATTTGGCTCCTTTATATTTTGGAAGCAGTTTTCATATTATTTTTTTATTTTGACCTTGTGATATCTTATAGAATTTATGTAACGCATGATTTTTTTGGAGTACCCATACTTGTGTATGAAAGTTAATGGCTATTCTGTACTAATATATTGGACCTATGTTCTTCCCAAATTAAATGTGAGAGCTTAGGAAGTATTATTGCATGTTTCTTGGGGGGGGGGGGGGGGGGATTAAATCTTTGGTTTGAAAAGAGGTTGTTAGGACCTACGATACAAATTATACATATGGGTATATGTTTGCTAATTAATTTATATGCCTATCATACCAATGGAATAGGACCCCCTAGATCCAAACTAATGTGCATTTTGATGCAAATGTATAGGTTGCAGATAAAGTAGAAATGTTGTTTAGAGAGGTTTTTAATTTTCTCTGTTAGATAGGACAAAAAATCACCAAATTTGGATCCTTTTATTTTGGTATTAAGGTTACTGAATCAAGGACACAAATTGTAGAGCTTGAAGGAATGTTGCATAAAGAGATAGTTGAATTTGAGGGGATATTATAGATGTATATAAGGGATGTTTAATATACTTTAGGTTGTCTAACATGATATTATGCTAGAATAATCTTTCTACTTAATGAATATTTCCATATTTGTTTACATAAATTGCTTAGTTGGAAATAATTTCTTTAGAGTAATTCACTATTTTAATGTAGTTTGTCAAATTCAAACAGGGTTTGTTGCAAGAGGTCATCATTAGGGACAAAAAATTTGCATTATAAGGAAAATACCCTCTAGTGGAAAATACCCTAGAATTTACAATCTATAAAGGTTTCAAGATAAAAATTTTGAAATTCTAATTCTTTAAAGGGTGCTAGCTCAATGGAAGAGCACATGTTTTACAAGCAAGAGGTTGGTGGTTCGATTCCATCATGCCCTGATATTATTAGGGAATGGCGGCGATCAGTTTTTGGTGATGGATGCTCTTTTGACCATCACCAATGAGCTAATGGTAAAATTTTCCGACCCTCACCAAAATATGAAATGGTGACAGTCAACGAATGCCACCATATATATGCATCAATAGTGACGGCCCACAAAGGTCCATCACCATAAATCATTGTTGTTGATATGAAATGGTGAGGGTCATAATATTCATTATTCGTGACGGACCTTGATGTCACGAATGAGCTTATCATGACATTTTTTGACCCTCACCAAAGATGAAATGGTGACATGCAACGAACATCGCCATATATATTCACCAATAGTGACGGCCATGAAAGGTCCATCACAAACAATCATTGTTTTTCATATGAAATGGTGACGGTCACTATCCCTCAATATAATCAATATTAGTGACAAGCCTTTAATGTCACCACAACACATACTTTCGGTGACGTCACCTTTGGTGACGTTCAGTTTTTTGGTGATGGAGGCTATTGTCCATCACTATTGCTCATATGAAATGGTCACGGTCACTATTTGTACTTATAAATCATTATTAGTGACAGACCTTCAATGTCACCACAAAACCTATACTTTCAGCGATGCCACCTTTGGTGGCGTTCAGTTTTTGGTGATGAAGGCTCTTTTGACCCTCGCCAATGAGCTTATGGTGACATTTTTCGCCCCTCACCAATGTCCTTTTTTCTTTTAGTAATTAATATTGCACAAATTAAACACAAGGGAAAGGTTTTAATGAATTTTGAAGAAATAAAAATGGTGGTTGTGGTTCAATTCAATAGTTTGTATTAGGCGGATCAAATGGGTGATCCCACCTGCGAGAATTTTTTTTTAATGCTATAGAAGAGTCTACTCTCTAGATATGAACATGAACCTCACCTCTCCCCCAACCACTGAAGACATTAGGAAGACATTCTGCTCTCTTTCCCCTGACAAATCCTCTAGCCCAAATGGCTTCTCCTCTAGCTTTTACCAATCCTTTTGTGACGTTATCCACCAAGACTTTTGCAGAATGATAGGCTACTCTAAAAATTATCATCATAGGGGGAAACATTAATTCCTCCTTTTTGGCCCTCATCCTCAAAGATACTAAACCTTCCTCCTTCTCCTGCTTTAGACCTATTTCTATCTACAATGTTTCTTACAAGTTCATCTAAAAAATCCTGGCCACCAGAATTAAAGCCCTTATTCTGAACTTGATCTCAATTAACCAAGGGGGATTTGTGTCGAACCGCCAAATATTTGACAAAATTATCTTAATACAAGAAGCAATTGACTCAAGTATAATAAGAGGAAATAAAACTATGGTAATCAAATTAGATGGGGAAAAAACTTTTGATAGGGTTCTCCATGGCTTCCTTTACAAAGTTATGGGAAAAATGGGATTTGATCCAAAGTTTATAGGATGGATAGATCTGTGCATATCATCCCCTTGGATCTCTCTGCTGATAAAGGGAAAGGAAGTGGGGTTCTTCAAGGCTTCTATAGCATTGCACCAAGGGTGATCCCTCTCCCATTTCCTGTACTCCATAGTGGGAGATGCTCTCAGCGGGCATTTGGAACTGGACTGGATCTCGCTACGACTTCTAGGGATCAGATTTTGTGAAGGAATAAAAAGAATCAACCATGTCAATTTGAAGATGATATTTTTTTTTCTGAGGATCCTCTCAATTAATCTCCATACGATTTAAAATTAATTTAGAAAAAATCCAACAAGCATCTCGAGAGGCCACACATGAAAAAAAAGTTAGTTATTCACTTGGAACATCTCTCCCCAAAAAGTGAAACAAATAGAAGAAAGCTATATGTGAGTGGAAAGACTTTAAATACCTTGGGGTCCCCATTTTCCTCAAAATATCAATTTCATATGTATAGCATAATATTCTAGATAAAATAAAAACAAATATCATAAACTAGGGGGAATTTGGCTAAATATCACTTGGAGAACAATTCTAGTAAAGATTGTTTTATCCTCTCTCCCACTTTGTTAGTTCTCGGAACTTGAGGCTCCCAAATTTTTTATTAAATATATAGTTATATATATTAATAAATTCCTATGGGAGGGAGGGAAGCAATAGAACATAAAATTCCATCTTTTAAATCGGAAAATAATTAGAATTCCTAAGTTGTATGGGGGCCTAGGAATTCAAGATCAGGAGTTGGCCAACATTGCAATGGGAGCCAAGTTATGGCAGATTTTGGAAGCCAGTAGAGATAAGTGGTGGGTTCAAGTCATTAGGGAAAAATATATGGACATAAGGGTGGATTGGGAAGAAAACATATCTTCCTCTTATGGCTCCTCTATACGGAAGCTCTTAAAGTCCTCCTCTAGGCTTATAAAGGACCATTTAGAAAGAATTATGGGAAATGGAGATACAATAAATGTCTGGAAGGAAAAAATATTGGATAATAGCCCTATTATAGAGGACCCTATTTTCTCTTTTTTGCAAGTTCACTGTGTCCAAAATGGAGTGGAATTACTTTCCCAGATCTTTGATTGGGACGCTCTTGGTAATTGGGCAGGGTGGAGGATGGACAACATTCTAGAAAATCTTATTCAAGAGAAATATATTTGTTTGAGAAAACTAAAAGGCAGTGTGTCGGTTGCGCAATCATTAAAGGATACATGGAGATGAAAGAAGGCTAACTATATTGTCAAAGAAGAGTATGAGCAGATTTTATTTGAGGAACAATTTCCCCCAAAATCTGCCCTCTGGAATAAGGTATGAGCTCTAAATTTCATCCCTAAACTAAATTACTTCTCCTAATTGCTACCCCAGAAACACATTCTGACTGCTGAAAACCTCCAAAAAAGGGGGTACATGGGGTCATCGAGGTGCCCTTCGTGCGAAGCCTCGGAAGAAAGAATTCCCCACCTTTTTATTCACTTGAATTACTCCAAATTGGTTTGGTCGGTTACTCTTGGGCCTCTTTTTCAGAGGGCTAGATGGCCTCCTGGCCTTCTGATATTATTTGACTCTTGGGCCAAGTTCTACTTGGACTCCCTTCATGTCAAAGCTTCATTCAAAGTCCTTTAGATGTCTCTCCCCAAATACATATGTTGGAATATTTGGTTAGCAAGAAATAAATTTATTTTTAAAATGAGTCGTCCTCCTCCCCAAATCACAGCTATGAATGCCCTCTCATCCTGTTTTGAGTTCCATAAACCCACTTTATACCCCTTGTTATACCCCTCAAAGAATTTCTGGCTCCAGCCATGGACTTTGATTAACTTTCCCTTAAAGACAAAAAAGAAACAGAAGCCTAACTCATGTTGGCTCCTTCGCATGTCTCGATAATAATTGGTTAAATGGAACATCAAAGAATAGAATTGGACTTTAAAATTTGATGGAACTTCCGAATGAAATCCTAGGGTGGTAGGTGGGGGAGGGGTTCTTATAACCCCTTATGGGAAAATTGAAGAATGGTATGCATGGGGCCTTGGCAAGAAAACGAATAACCAAGTTGAGGCATATGGTCTCCTCTTTGGTCTCACCTTTGCTCAGCAAAAAAGGATTAGAATCTTGAACATTGCGGGACACTCCCTCCTTATAATAAAGAGCATGATCAATAACATGGAAGCTAAAAACTCAATGTTGAACTAGATTTTAAAAAGAATTAGGAGTAGTTGCAAGAGTTTTAAAAGAGTCAACTTATATCACATTTTAAGAGAGATGAACAGAGATATTGATACCCAAGTAAGCATATCCTACTAGATAGAAGAAATTAGGAGCCTTATCAACATGATCGAAGGGTTCCAGAACATCCCATAGGTGTTATGATGGGCATAATTGTGTTGATGTACTAGACCCTCTCAAATTGCAAGGACAAAATCACTAATATCAAGAATTTAAATGACTATAGGGATAAAGGAGGCCAATTTCTCCTCCCTAGCATATCTTACCCACTCACTTACACCCCCACTCCCTCATCCCTCACTCCCTCTCTCCCTCACTACCTCACCCCTCACACCCTCACTCCCTTAGTCCCTCAACCCTTACACCTCGCTTGCCTTCCGCTTCACCCTACCCCACCTTCTCCACTCCTCTCCGCCCTCATGTCATATTGTCCTTCATCATACTTCTGACGATTGGGGCCTCTAACTGATAGCAGGTGGAACAATATTGACACCACGGTAAGAGATATCATGTCATGCGTTATCGTTAAATAACTTCAGGACACGGATGGAAATATTATGAAGACTGGTGGTGCTGGAATGAGGGGTTGCATGAGATGCAACAGGTTCTACCCAAGCACTATGGCTTGTCACATGAACCAGTATTTTCCAAGGCTGTATAAACCCTTTGTGTGCAAGCCGAATTTAATTTTGGATCACTAGAGTAGTTCGATCAAGCACACGACCATTAATATGTAGCAGCCCGCGACTGATTCAGGGAAGGTTGCAATCATGGGGATTAGCAGGGCACTGATAGGGAATTATCAGCCTATCAGCAACCATTGGTGGTATATAAGAAACAATAGGCACCTCCATAACAGATTTAAAGCAAAGAATTTGTTCTCGGGAGACTGGCAGGTCGACCTGGTGAGTTTTCTATGGTGGTATTGTGAGAGTCAGGAGGCTGACAGTAAGTGGAGAATTTTTGCCCATATCATCTCTTGGACATAAAAAAGGGTGATCTCGGACTTTGGGTGTCTACACCTGTGGTTGGTTGAGGATATCTCAGGGAAGCAGAATTGGGAAAGAGGAAGGGCAGGAGAACAATCAGGGCTTGGTATTACTCTGGAGCAGATGGGTGGGTGGTTCAAGTATTGTGTGAATTCACATGTGAAGAATCATATAAAAATCAGTGATGAGCCTGTGTTGACTTGCCAGGATTTTGAGTGGTACTCTGAGACGACGAGTTAGGGCGAGGCTTTAGGAACTTTTTTCTGCATTCAGTCTTCCAAAGTGGTGGCATTAATAGTCAGTGTTAGTGCGGGTCTTAAAATGTAGAGGATTACAAGGAAAAGGCAGGTGGAAAATAGAAAATTGAGAGAGAAAGTAGCACAAAGATGGAGGTGGAGACCTGGGAGTAAGATGAAAATTCTCAGGGAGGGAAATCAAATGTATCTTTTCCCTGACGACTGTTGGCCCACACAATTGCAATCATTGCGAACGCGAGTAGCTGGAACTATGGGACTGCCTGGAGGATTTGAAGAAAAGTCTTCAAATCTAACAAGAGGATGACTTGGACCACAAAGAGAAAGAAGTTGAAAAGAAAAGAAACATCATTTGAATGGAGGAAGAAATTTTTGCTTTGCAGGGCCAAATCGAAGACCTAAAGATCTTGCTAAAAGGGAATCCCACAACCTCGAAAGAGGAGCTGAGCAGCCTCGACCTGAACCGGATTGCCAACCCTGATGACTAGCTGAATTTTAGATTTCTATGAGTAAATTTGCATGTATATTTTGGCTCAATTCGTACTGTAGGATACACAGCATAGAAACAACAATATCGAAACTTGTTTTTGTAATTTTAGAAGTTATTTTGGGCCAGCCCAGCTATGGATGTAACTGGTCAGCCAAATATTTGAAAATATTAAACATGTAATATCCCTGTCTTAGTCGCGACCCAGGCATAAATTTATATTAAATAAAATTACTCTCATATATATATAATAAATTTTATAAAATGTTTTTCAAAAAATATTATATAGTATTAGAACATCATATTCAAAACCTAAATATACTCCAAACTATTTTGTTTAATAATTTTTTAAGTATATTTACATATTATTATAAACTTTTTTTAACACACTAATTATTAAAAAAAAATTAAATTAATAATTATAATTGGAATTTAAAGATTACAACTGTATATCGTTCCTATAATATTTATTTATGATAAGAGAAAACCTATATACTATTTTCTGTAACAATTTTTTAAATATATTTACATATTATACAATATTATTATAAATTTTTTTTAATACACTAATTTTTAAAAAAATAAATGAAATTTAAATATTATATATCCTTCCTATAATATTTGTTTGGATTATTTTATGATAAGAGAAAACCTATCGCACTTTTTAAAAAATGTATTATAATGAATAACATATTACCAATCTATTTAACAAATTAATATAAATGTCAATTAAACAGTTTTTATATTTTATATTATATATGAAAATAATTAAATAATATTTTATTTAAAAAATAATAAAGAAAAAGATATAATTATCATGATATTTAAAATAAATAATAATATTTTATGGGGTTTTTCTTTTTTCTAAGTAATGCTATTTCTATTAAGTCGTCAAGCAAATTTTACAAGGCACATCCTCAGAAATGGAGAAATCCATAACTGAGGGATTGTACAAAAAACTACTGGTAAAAACTAGATCGCCCCTGGTGGGGAAACCAGCCAAAATAGTCCAAATATACCAGGCTACCCTTGGCGGGAAACCAACCTTTAACATAGTGCAAAAATAAACTGAAAGAACAAACAAGAGAGGCATCCAAAACCTGCAAACTAAGGAGCTCAAAGAGGACTTGCTAAGGAGAGCTTTCATGCTCGACGTTGGTTGGAGGTTCCTCCTCTAGGATATGGCAGATGTAGCTATAATCGATTGGTTCATTGTCTTCATGCTGCTCGCAAGGGGAGGGCGGAAGTCCGAGTCGCTCCGCTGGAGAGTCCTAAGGAGCATTATCCTGCAAAGAAGTTGAAATGTTCATGGCACCAGTCACATGGAGGACTTCCTTGCCCTTCATAGAACCCTAAAGACTGAGACCTGGCAGCTGCAACTCCTCGGCTAGCTTGAAGTCACTATCATCCGAAGAGGGGCTGGAGGCGGGCTGCACCGGGAGTGCCTTGAGCTTGCAGGGAAGGAAGGGAGGCTCCTCTGATATTGTCGATTTTCGGGCATGCTTCTTGCCATGGGAGGAGGAGGGTCCAGTGGGAGGAGCCAAGAGAGGAGTAGGAGGGGACATGGGGTCAAAGAGCATAGCAGGTGCAAGGGCGGGAGGATGCAAGTTTGCAGGGTCCCATGAGATCGGGAAATTCAAGTCCGGAGGGGAGGCCATGGGCAGGGGAGGTCACGAAGGGAGGACCCTTCCCCCTGCTCTTCTGCTAGGCTATCTATGGCGACGCGGCATTCTGGCCGGCATGTATAAGGCTCAATAAGATGGAGGTGTCGCTGTAGAGCCAAGAGCCAAAAGACTTCGCACCAAAGCAGATGAGGGCCGAAGCAGAAGGAGCGACGGGATGACAGTCAGGGTGGGTTGGAAAGCCAAAGGTGGAGCGGGAAGATAGAGCAACATGCTGAGAGAAGGAGTAATTAAACAGCTCGCAGAGTACGTAGAGTTTAAGGTGGCACATGGGAATTTAAGGCCCAGCTCATGTGATTTTTGATGGCATTGTGCATCCCAAGGATGGGGCACATGAGCGCGCCATGTAGTGAGCCACATGGCCGCCTCGTGGAAATCTGTGTGACTAAATACCAGCCACATCCGGGGATAGTTTATGGGGTTTTTTATAGATGGTGATTGTGTGTTTTGTTAAGGAATTTCTTGATGTAAAGTCATCGGATCAGGGTGATATATTAGATCTGGAAAATTTACAAAAAAAAAAAACAAAACAAAAAAAATAATAATAAATGAAATAGATAAAATTATGAAAATTATTTATATATATCAGAAAATTTGGTGTTAACTATACTTTTTTGTGTTATTCTAGCCATGCTAGAAAGTTTGGTAGGAGATCATTTTCTATATTTATTATTAAGTTTTTCTACACTAAGTGTACACATGTGATAAATTTTATTAAAAAATTGAAAACTATTCTATGAGAATATTCTAAAAACCCCACAAATTAGCCCCAAAAATAATGGAAATTTTGGTAAGATTATCACAAAATGTGATAGATTTTTTGAAAAATTGGATTGCAGTTGTCAAAATGTTGAATCTTTAGTTAAAATGAGAGGGGGGGGGTTGAATCAGTTTAACACATTCATGAGCTTTTAAAACTTTTCATCAAGCTTATTTACAACTTAATTTTATAATCAACTTTATATGTGAACAGTCTTAATATGTAGCAGCAAATATTAAGATAATGTGGCACCAAACTTATTATGAGAGCAGAAAGTACTAAGCAAATTGGATAGAACATATCAACACATAGGCATCACACACAGAGACAGCAGATATAAGTGGAAACCCATAAGGGGAGAAAACCACATCTTATTATTGTTGTGATGCAAAGGCAAGCTTAAACTCCCTCTCACCACTAATTTTCTACAGGCACCAACCTACATGAGGCTCCAACCTCAGTCAGCTACAACTGAAATCTATCAAGCTTCAAATTGATAGGGAAGCTCCAACTTCCTCATTCTATCAAAACAAAACATTTGTTGATTTACCTTGGATATCAGCTCTGTTCTGTAGCATCTATTTCCGCTCCTCCTTCTTCTTATCTTCTCTGCCTCAATTCTTCATACTCTGCATTCTCTAACCTCTCTCTACATATCAATGTGATATCCTTTATACAGTTTGCCTCAGAACTATTCGTATTCCACAGGGAATTCAAAGAGAATAGCCCTGACTCATCGCCTTCTACCTCCTCACTTCTTTATCCAGCTCATTCAGAAAACTACAACAATTTGTACAACTTTCAGTTTTACAGTGGAGTTTTGTTTCCTATGGAGACTTTCCAATGCATCACAAACAATATAAACCAATAAAAAACATTTACATTTAGTTACAATATGGAGTACAAATCAACCCATTCAGTTTTGGATCACCGTGTGTTTGTCTTTTCTGTGATTGTCTCTGTCTTTTTCGGCTTTGCTTGCTCTCATGTTCGCTACTGTGGTGTAACTGCTGCATATACAACTGTCGCGTTATATAACTCAAATAACTCTCGGCGATATAACAATAAAAAATCATTTTAATACGTAAAATACCCTTTCGGGCCCACTCGCCAAGCTTGCTCTATTCTCCGATGCAATGAATCACCTCTTGAATACTTCCAATTGCGATTAATCGCAATGGCAAATTCCAGTTGTATGTTCCGATGCTCTGCTCTCACTCCGATCTAAAGATTCACTGTTCACATATACAAATATGTATATATCGTTTTACACACATATATATGCCGCTTTTCTTTCCTTTAACTCTTCAGCTTTGATATTAAAACTCGGAGCAAACCTGTATTAATCTTATCTTTTGAATGGAGCCCACATACCAGCTATACTCCGCCTTATTTATTTAAATCACAATCACAAAATTCATAATGCTACTGTGACTTGGTCATTTGATTTTCGCCAATTCGATTAGAAAATTCCCCACCATATAATGTTTCAGCATTTCAATGTTCTGTGTTACAATTTATTTTACCCGTTGAAGGGTTTTAACAAAGGAAAATCTTAAATTTATGTGTTTGAATCTCCTCCGATGCAATGGGTCACTGTAGACCCCACTCTGACTTCCTTTAGACCCCACTCACACCATCGCGATCGCAATATTCAACAGTTTTTTCAATCACACTTCTACTGTGCTGATGCGATTGGAATTCTCCAATGCATTAGATCCAACGGCTACGATTAGTTGGGAATGGACGGTTGCGATTGAATCGCTCGATCACAATCGCAATTTCAGATTTGTTCACCTCTCTACGCCTCTTGTTCTCCGTCGATGCGATTGAATTTTGTGGATCCGATGGATCATTTACTTGCTCTATAATCTTTCGGGTCCAGTTTTCATTCTTTCCTTTGGCCCCACATATTCAATGGTTAAATTTCATTGTTCGACTTTGTTAAACCAACACGTTGTTGCATATATCAACTGGGACTTTTAGGCCCACAACTCTATTCAACTCATATCAATCATAACACAGATATATATACATATATATATATATATATACTGCCATATATATGTATTCCCCAATCAACTGTTGTAAACTTTAATAACCCGTGGCTTAGATTAAAGTACATGTCAATGCATATGCTTCGCTCCTATCCTTATGCTCCAGAGTTATTTTAACTCGCCTTGTTTATAATAATATAATGCACTGTCTAAAGTTTGGGTTACCTCTTCGTTAATCCGCAACATAGTCGGGGTCCATAATTGATATATATAAACATATCAACCATTCAACATTTTCTCCAATGGTTAGTCACTAACCATTAACGCAACAGTTCAACTGGGCCCACCGCAACTTATATCCACATATACAATGTTTTATATGCGCACCCTTTGTGGTATACTATATTCACGCTACTATATTGACATACATTACCTTCCGCCTGTTTATTAACTTTTATAATACACACAATACACTGAACTTCGCATAATACTTGGCCCCGCAGCAATGAATGTAGGTCCCATAGCATGTTTTACATAATATATGTCAACAAACGTTAAAATCATTATAACACCCTTTGAATGTATAATGAATAAGCCTCATAAGAAATAAGGTTCGGCTTTAAATTTTGGTTTATGTTTCAATTTTCAACATATGTTTGACTCGGACCCACAGTGCTTTGCCTCAACTAACCTTTGTTCATCGCGCAAGTGCGATCATTGTAGATCTTCCAGCCTTGGCAATTGGACGGACCCAGCTAATATCATGTTTTTCTTTGGACCGAGGGTTAGCACTCAGAAATTACGCGATGTAAGTGGTATTCAAATACCACCTTAAGTCACGTGTCCATCAGCAACACGGATCGTGTTCAAAAAGCGAAATCCACTTACCACTCCCAAATATTGCTGGTATTTTCACCTCTGTTTTTACTATTTATTCAAGGTTCCACTCTTGACTCAAGGTTCCAGTTCTAATGATTCAGCTTCAAAGTTTATTTAACCTCCATTCTTCGTTTAAATATATTGATTGTGCATTAACCCATATATATATAACCCCACTGTTATTTTGTTTTTCGGTTCCGCCCTTTCTGCATGGTTCTGCATCTCCTGTGTTCATTTCACAGTTGATTTGTTAACGGCTCTGCCTCTGTATTCTCTGTATCTGTTTCACTATACTCTCTGCAACCTATATTTGCTTCTCGACCATTTCATTTCACGGCTCTGCCTCTGTATTCTCTGTCTCTGTTTCTGTATCTTTTGTCTCTGTTTCACTGTACTATCTGCAACCTTACTCTACTACTCAACTCACTCTACAGTTTCTCTGTATTCTCTGCATATTCTGCTTCAAATGGCCCTGCTTTGCAGCTGCTTGACCCTCTACATCCTCTTCAGATCTCTACTACCTCTCTGCTGCTACTCTACCTATTTTTCTCTCTTTTCCTTTCAACATACTTCTTTTGCTATCTCTTTTTCCATTAATGACAACATTTCCAACAGTCTCCCCCTTTGGCATTGATGGAAATACGCTTCCTTTGCTTGCCTTTTAGGACCCTTTCTTCTGTTGCTTGTTTTTCCTCCCCCTTTGACATCAATGGCGAAGGATTTCTCATTTCCCAGTGTGCTTTTAAATCTCGTCCATGTTACTCTGATCTTGAGGACCTTTTTCATGCCCTACTTAATTGCTCTAGCTCTTTTGTGACTCTCTTTGTTTACTAATCTCCCCCTGGAATGATGTATTATTTTCTGTTCTCCCCCTGGAATGAAGCTTTCTTTTTCTGTCAGAGAGTAGCATCTGAAGACACTACCCCTAGTTTGTCTCTCAAATATTTGAATGGCTCTCTAGAAAGAGGTTTTGTCAATATATCTATTGTTCGTTCTTTTGTTGGCACATATTCCAACTTCACTACCTTCTGTGCTACTTGTTCTCTTAGGAAATGGTACTTGATTGGGATGTGTTTAGTTTTTGAATGAAGTACAGGATTTTTTGACATACTTATTGCACTTGTATTATCACATTTCATATAGATAGGTTCATCAATGCTTACCTTCATGTCTTGGAGGGTTTTTTTCATCCACATGACTTGTGTGCAACATGCTGTTGTTGCTATCTATTTTGCTTCTGCTATAGATAGAGAGATATATGTTTGTTTCTTTCTTAGCCATGCCACCAGGCTCTTTCCCAAATAGAATGCACCTCCACTTGTGCTTTTCTTGTCATCCACACAGCTGGCCCAATCTGCATCTGTATATGTTGTCAAAGTTAAGCTCTTGCCTTTTGGATACCATAGCGCATACTGTGCAGTTCCTTGTAGATATATGAATATTCTTTTGACTGCTAGAAGGTGATTTTTTTTTTGTGCTGCTTGATATCCAGCCACAAGTCCTACTGCCAACATAATGTGTGGACTAGATGCTATTAGGTATAGCAGAATTCCTATCATGGATCTGTAAAGTCTTTGATCTATATCAACAGATCCATCATCAACACATAGCTTGCATCCAGTGATCATGGGAGTTGACACAGGTTTGCAGTCTTCCATTTTGAACTTTTTCAACATCTCTTTTAAGTATTTTTCTTGTGAGATGAATGTACCTGTGTTCTTTTGCTGAATTTGAAGTCCTAAGTAGAAGGTAAGCTCTCCAATCATAGACATCTCAAACTCTGATTTCATTTCTTCAGCAAATCCTTTTGCTAACTCGTCTTTGTTTCTTCCAAACATGATGTCATCAACATATACTACAACAATCAGGAGTTCATTTTCATGGGCTTTTATTTATAGATTGTTGTCTACTCCTCCTCTTAAAGCCTTGTTTTTGCAAGTACTTATCTAGCCTTGAATACTAGGCACGAGGAGCTTGTTTCAGCCCATATAGAGCCTTCTTTAGTCTGCACACATAGTCTTCTTTATATGTTAATGATAATCCTTCAGGTTGTTCCATGTAGACTTCTTCTTCTAGATCTCCATTCAGGAAGGTAGATTTCACGTCCATTTGATATAACTTGAAATCATGGTAGCATGCAAAGGCCAGAAACATTCTGATAGCTTCCATTCTGGCTACAGGGGCAAATGTTTCATTGTAATCAAGACCTTCAATTTGTGAATATCCCTTGCATACAAGTTTGGCTTTATTTCTGATTACCTGTCCTTGTTCATTCATTTTATTCTTGAATACCCATTTTGAGCCTATGACATTTTTCTCAGTGGATCTAGGAACTAATTCCTAGGTATTTTTCTTCTTAATTTGGTCCAATTCTTCATTGATAGCATTCACCCAATAATTTTCCTTGCTGGCTTCTTCAAACTTCTTTGGCTCTAATTGTGATAACATAGCTAGGTATACCTCTTCTGTCTATTCAGTTAGCCGTCTTCTTGTCTGGACTCCTACACTCTTGTCCCCAATGATTTGATCTTTTGGATGGTTCTTTTGAGTGTATCTTGAGGGGGATTTCGAACTCAGTTCAACATCTTCTATTATATTGCTTATTTCATCATCATATTGGTTCTCTTATTCATAATCTTCTGGAGGATTGCTGCAACCTATACTTATTGTCTTGTTTGGTAGTTCTTCATCCAATCTTACATCAATTCTTTCCACAATTTTCCGAATTGTTTTTTTGTAGCATCTATAACCTTTACTCTTGGATGCATATCCTAAAAATATTCCTTCATCTACTCTTGCATCAAACTTCCCCAGATTTTCATCATTATTCTTTATGTAACACTTGCTTCCAAAGACTCTAAAGTGCTTGATTGATGCTAGTTTACCTGCCATAGTTCATAAGGAGTCTTGTCACTGTTTGGTCTTAAATGAGATTTGTTGAGAATATGCACAGCTGTGTGTACTACTTCTGCCCATAAGGTTTGGGGAATGTTAATTTCTTGCATCATGGCTCTGGCAATTTTTTGTACAGACCTATTTTGTCTCTCTGCCACTCCATTCTATTAAGGTGTCCCTGCAATAGTAAACTGTTGTTTTATCCCATGTTCATTGCATAGGTCTGAAAAATCATAGTTTGTGAATTCACCTCCTCTATCTGATCTGATGAATTTTAGCTTTCATCCTATTTGATTTTCTGCCAATGCCTTGAATATCTTAAATTTCTCAAGTGCTTCCGATTTATATTTGAGAAATGAAACCCATGTCATTCTGGAGAAATCATCTATTATCAGCATGAAGTAGGATTCTCCACTTGGTGTTTTAGTTCTTGAAGGTCCACACAGGTCCATGTGTACAAGATGAAGTGGCCTACTCATTGATAGCTCATATTTGGCTTTAAAGGATGTCCGGGTCTGTTTTCCCAATTGACATGATTTACATATGGTATTTGAAGGCCTTTTTATAGCTATAATATCTCTGACTTCTTTCTTCTTGCTCAATCTGATGATATGGTCGAAGTTAAGATGTCCCAATCTCCTATGTCATAACCATGACTCCTCAAGTTTGCTAAGGTGGCATGCTTCATTCTCTTCTTTCACTATATAGACATTACTCTCTGTTCGAACACCTTTGATCAGAGTCTTTCCTGTGGTGCTTGATCTGACTTCACAGTCTTGTGATCTAAAAAGAACTTCACAGCCTTTATCACACATTTAACTGACACTCAGCAAATTCGCTTTCAGCCCATCCACAAATAGTACATCTTGGGCCTTTCCTCTGCCATTATCTAGACTGACTGAGCCTTTTCCTTTGATTTTCCCTGCTTTGTCATTGCCAAAAGTAACATTTCCAGATTTCTTTTCATCAAAGGTTATAAAATTGCTTCTATCTCCAGTCATATGCTTTGAGAAACCACTGTCCAAATACCATTGGCTTTTCAGGTCTTGAGCTGTTAGAGCCAGGTCAAATTTATTCACCTTCTTTTTCCATTGCATGCATCCTTTTTTTTGGTACCTTTTCTGAGATGATGACCCACATTCTCTGAGAGGACATTTGGAAGACATATGTCCAATTTTATTGCATACACAACATTTAATCATATTTTTAGAAGGATTATGAGTATGAGAAAACTCTCCATGATTCATAAACCTCCTTGAGGTTTTGAACATCAATCTTTGTCCATATTTTCTGCATTCAATGATTTTATGGCCAAATTCCTTACAGTAAAAACAGTATCCATAGAAACAATTTGCATACCTGATGAAAGGTTTTCTTCTCCATTTGGTTGCTTGAGACAATCTCTTCACTATTTTCATCCTTTGCTGGTTTGAATTAATTCTCATTGTATGACAGTATGCAGCAATATGTCCCAACTTGTGGCAGGCATAACAGGTGGCATTTTTCATAGGAGGGAAGAATCTCCTTTGATGGCTTACAAATTTGACATACTCAGGGGTATATGAGCCTTTTTCTGTTGGTTGAGTATTTATTTCTTCTTTGGCTGAGTTCCTTCTGGTTTCTGTCTCCTTCATTTCATGTTTCTTCTTTTGTAGGAATCATTTGAGCTGCTTCATCATCCTTATTTGCTTTTACAAAATAATATTTTTGTTTTCCTTTTCTTTGCCTTTAATTGATTCTCCTTCATAGCCTATCCCAGTTTTTATCAGAGGAGATCTTTGAGCATCCATAATTTCATTCAACTTACCAGAGCTTGTCATTTGAGAAGAATTTATAGACACTTTCCTTGGGAAATTTTCTAATTTCTTCCTCAAGCATACTACTTCTTCTTCCAACTTCTCTTGTTCCTGAATTTTATCCTTAATTTGCTTAACTAACATGTATTCTACCTTCTTGGCTTCTTCAAGATCTACTTTCAGCTGAATGATGACTTCTGAATTTTGTTCTTCTCTTAAATACTTTAGGAGAATGTCTTTCTATTTTCTGCACTTTAGTTTGAGTCTGTCAATATCCTCCAGGGAACTTCTTAGCTCCCCCTAAAGATCAAATTCACCTTCTTCTTCATCTTCTAGAAGGAGTCCTTCAATTTCTTCTATGGCCATCAACATAAATTCAGAGGTTCCTTCTTCACTTGAGGGTTCATCTGAGTCTTCAGATGCACTGCTGTCTTGTTGAGCATAGAAATATTTTCTATTGAATTTATTTCCTTTTTGTCAGTTCTTTGATATAGTTTTCTTTGATTCTTGAGCCTGATTCCTAGTTTTCTTATGAGGACACTTGGCAGCATAGTGTCCAAATATTCCACAGTTAAAGCATTTAAATGGAAGTTTACCTTTATATTTACCTAAGCCTCTATCCAGTTTCTTGACAAATTTAGCCTCTTCTTCATCAAAGCAAGAGCATATGTCTTCCTTTTCTTCTTTCTTCTTCTCTGTCTTAAAGGCTGCCTCCTTCACATTTGGCTTCTTCTGTGGGAGTCTCATCTCATAGGCTGTTAGATTTCCAAGTAACTGGTTCATGGTCAAGGTTTCCCAATCAGTTGTTTCTTCTATGGCAGAAACCTTGGGGTTAAAGATGGGTGGAAGAGATCTCAGAATCTTTTGAACAATTACAGCTTCTTTTATGGTTTCCCATACAACTTTCATGTTATTCACTATTTCTGCAACTCTGTTGTGTAACCAGCTCCAAAGAGAGAAGAAAAGAGATATTCACGCCTTAGAAATGAGCCACTTCGAGGGGGCAACCTCCAATACATTACATGAATGAACAATTCTTGGATGATACAAATGAACAAAACCTCCTTCTATATATAGGAGTCCATGGGGCCATAATATAATCCTAGTGGGGCCGCAATGTAATCCTAGCCGACCTAACAATAATAATGTAAGGGCACAATAATAACAATATGGGGGTTACAGGCGTACAATAATAAAAATAAGGGGGGCTACACTAACATAATAAGGGGCTACACTATTAATATAGGGACTTAACATGCCCCTCTCCTTCAAACAAGTGTTGTCCTCAACGCTTGATTATTTCTTGATGCTTCTGTATAAAATTCTCTTCCTCCCATGTGAAATCTTCTACAAGAAAGTTCTTCGACTTGCTGAGATACTTTGAAATTGATCGTACTTTTCGAGTTCTTGTTTCTATGACTGCTTCATAACTTCTTTCGATGTGATGTTGATCTTCCTGTTGTTTCATTAGATTCTGCATCAAAGTTGGGTTATCCTTTGAGAGTTGGAGAACTTGTTGTTGATGCTCGATGTAATCTTCCACTAATTTATCATCCATATTTGCTATTATTTGATCCTTCAAACCATCCAACTTAGCCTCCATTTATTCTTTTAAACCATCTATTTCATCTTCAATTTCTCTTCGTAAGATTGAAACTTGTTGCACTTGGTACCATAATTTTGATATCTCATACTGCAATACTTCCTCTTCATGGGTCATAGTATAGCTTTCCAAAGGCTTAATGGGTGTTGAATTATTTTTAGTGGCCATTTTATAATCCAATACTGATATGTATTCTACAATATGCCCTTGCAATCAATTCAACTTGATTCTTCAAACAAGACTTATGCAATTCGGAAAAAAATTACACACCTTTTACTTTCTTTAAGGAGCTCGATATTGAAATTGAATTATATCTGTAATTAAAAATCTTAGATATCTCAAATTCAGTCCTGTAGTAGCCCTCTGAAGCTTCTTTCAAATGCCACAGGTCTGACCTGATTTGGATTCTCCAAGACAAATTTGTGTCCAATCTCCCACAATGACCTAATTCTGGACTGGTTTAGTAGAGCGAACTTGTACGACTTGCCACGTGTCACTGTTTTGTTCTTTGTCTTTTAAATTGATAGCCAAGAAACTAGAGGCCGTGTACTTGCGACCACTTTTGACGGCACTCCAATCCAATCTCCCGAGAGAGAGTTATTGAACTTTTCCCACGATCACCTCTTTGAGATGCAATTCTGGAGCCTGAAAAAGCACTATATTCCACAGATCATATCTCTGAAAATATTGCGAAACAAGCTCTGAAATTTTTTGACGAATTTCCTCAGGATTTCAGCTTCGCACCATATGAATTTCAGACTCTGAAACTTTGTACAAAAAAATTTATAGCGCAATTTCCACGATGACCTGTTTATGAGCCTGAAAAAATACCTAACTTCCACAGATGATATCTCCTCAAATATTGCGAACCAAGATCTGAAATTTGTAGACAATCTTCTCATGTTCAACCCATCCTAAAATTCAACCACAGGCTTCCTTACCTTACGGTTTACGAAAATGCCACGATGACTGTTTGGAAAAATGAAACCCTAGAATCCCCAAGCTGCGATACCAAATGTTGTGTAGCTTGATAAAGAGAAGAAAGAGATATTCACGCCTTAAAAATGAGCCACTTGAAATACCAATACATTACATGAATGAACAATTCTTGGATGATACAAATGAACAAAACCTCCTTCTATATATGATCCGGATAAGTATAATATAATCTGGCAGTGCAGAGTGATATATGATAGCAAACCTATAATAATAATGTAAGGGCACAATAATAACAATATGGGGGTTACAGGGGTACAATAATAACAATAAGGGGGGCTACACTAACATAATAAGGGGCTACACTATTAATATAGGGACTTAACAAACTCTTAAAAAGAAGCTGGCAATATCTTCATCATCATTCATTTTTAAATTTTCAAATTGGGCTCTATAGACTTGAAGTTTGGCAGTCTTCACCTTCTTGTATCCCTCATGGATGTTCTCTAGAGTATCCCACATCTCTTTGGCAGTCTTGTTGTGCATTACTTTGATAAATTCTGCCTCACACAGTCCATTTAAGATTGCATTCATGGCCTTTGCATTGGCTACAAAATCTTGTTTAGCTTCTTTCTCTGAGTCAATTGCCTTTGGGGCATATCCAAATTTCATAACAGCCCAAACTTCTACTCCTAGAGACATTATGTATGCTCTCATTCTGATTTTCTAGAAGGCATAATTAGCACCGGTGAAAAAAGGGGCTTTATTGGTTGAGTTTCCTTCTTGACTAGTATCTTTGCAGAGCTAAGGATCACACTGAGTTGTTAAGTGACAAAGAACGTCACGATACTGTTGTTGGTCTTAGTTAGCCAGAGGGGGGTTGAATCAGGTTTGTACATACATGAGCCTTTTAAAAATTTTCATCAAGATTATTTACAACTTAATTTTATAACCAACTTAATATGTGAGCAGTCTTCAGCCATAGCGAGTATGATAAGATAATATGCAATATTTCAAACTTATTATAAAGAAGCGACAGAAGAGTATTAAACAGAGATTGGATAGAACATATCAACACCAAGCATCACACATATGAAGTGGAATGCTGATGAGAAACCATAGGGAGAAACACATCTGTGTATTTTGTGATTAAAACAACACTCCAACACCCTCTCACTGCCAAATTCTGCAGGCACCAACCTACGGGCTCCAGCCACATGTGTCCAAATACAAGCTGAAATCTATGTTTACTCCATTCACAGAGGCCAAGAGCTCCTTTTTCATTCTGTCAAGAAAAATTTGATTTACCTTGGATAGGTATATGACACATTATGTCTCTCTTTCTCACTCCACTTCTTCTTGTCTTCCTACAGCACTCTAATTCTTATATAAAAAATTACTCTAACCTACATTTTATGTCTATTGTGATATCTTGTTTTATATATTTTTTACTTACCTGAGAATTTTATTTATTGGTATTTCAGAAATTTGTTGGTAATGTGAATAACTTTGACTCATAGCACATACTGCTCCTTCTTTATCAGCTACTTGGAAAAACATAATTTGTCTGAATTTGATTTACGATGGGTTTGTTTCTAGATAACTTTGCCAGTGCATCACAAACAATATAAACCAATAAAAAACGTTTACATTTAGTTACAAT
Organism: Pinus albicaulis; assembly: GCA_034641835.2. Classification (NCBI taxonomy): domain Eukaryota; kingdom Viridiplantae; phylum Streptophyta; class Pinopsida; order Pinales; family Pinaceae; genus Pinus; species Pinus albicaulis. The sequence goes on along the minus strand of CM076578.1, from coordinate 219,919,760 downwards.
ATGGAGTACAAATCAACCCATTCAGTTTTGGATCACCGTGTGTTTGTCTTTTATGTGACTGTCTCCGTCTTTTTCAGCTCTGCTTTCTCTCCTGTTCACTGCCATGGTGTAACTGCTGCATATAAAACTGCCGCGTTATATAAATCAAATAACTCTTGGCGATATAACAATAATAAATCATTTTAATACATAAAATTCCCTTTCGGGCCCACTCTCCGAGCTTGCTCTATTCTCCAATGCGATGAATCACCTCTTGAATACTTCCGATTGCGATTAATCGCAATGGAAACTTCCAGTTTTATTTTCCGAGGCTTTACTCTCACTCTGATCTGATAATTCACAATTCACATATGAAAATATGTATATATCATTACACACATATATATTCCGCTTTGCTTTCCTTTAACTCTTCAGCTTTGGTATAAAAACTCGGAGCAAACCTATATTAATCTTATCTTTTGAATGGAGCCCACATACAAGCTATATTCCGCCTTATTTATTTCAATCGCAATCGTAACATTCATAATGTTCCTATGACTTGGTGATTTGATTTTTGCCGATGCAATTAGAAAAGGCCCCACCATATAATGTTTCGGCATTTCAATGTTCTGTGTTACAATTTCTTTTACCCGTCGAAGGGTTTTAACAAAGGAAAATCTTAAATTTATGTGTTTGAATCTCTGCCAATGTGATGGGCCACTGTAGACCCCACTCTGAATTCCTTTAGATCCAATGGTTGCTATCTTCAATGATCCGACGGTTGCGATTGGATCGCACCATCGCGATCACAATATTCAACAGTTTGTTCAATCACACTTCTATTGCGCCGATGCGATTGGAATCCTCCGATGCATTAGATCCAATGGCTATGATTAGTTGGGAATGGATGGTTGTGATTGAATCGCTCGATCACAATCACAATTTCCAATTTTTTCGCCTCTCTGTGTCTCTTGTTCTCCGCTGATGCGATTGAATTTTTCGGATCCGATGGATCATTTACTTGCTCTATAATCTTTCAGGTCCTATCTTCATTCTTTCCTTTGGCCCCACATATTCAATGGTTAAAGTTCATTGTTCAACTTTTTTAAACCAACATGTTGTTGCATATATCAACTGGGACTTTTGGGCCCACAACTCTATTCAATTCATATCAATCATAACACAGATATATATACATATATATACTGCCATATATATGTATTCCCTAATCAACTGTTGTAAACTTTAATAACCCGTGGCTTAGATTAAAGTACATGTCAATGCATATGCTTCGTTCCTATCCTTATGCTCAGAGTTATTTTAACTCGCCTTGTTTATAGTAATATAATGCACTATCTAAAGTTTGGGTTACCTCTTCGTTAATCCGAAACATAGTCGGGGTCCACAATTAATATATATAAACATATCAACCATTCAACATTTTCTCCAATGGTTAATCACTAACCATTAACGCAACAGTTCAACTGGGCCCACTGCAACTTATATCCACATATACAATGTTTTATATGCACACCCTTTGTGGTATAATATATTCACATTACTATATTGACATACATTACCTTCCGCCTGTTTATTAACTTTTATAATACACACAATACACTGAAATTTGCATAATAATTGGCCCCGCAGCAATGAATGTAGGTCCCACAACATGTTTTACATAATATATGTCAACAAACGTTACAACCATTATAACACCCTTTGAATGTATAACGAATAAGCCTCATAAGAAATAAGGTTTGGCTTTAAACCTTGGTTTATGTTTCAATTTTCAACATACGTTTGACTCGGACCCACAGTGCTTTGCCTCAACTAACCTTTGTTCATCGCGCAAGTGCAATCACCATAGATCTTCTAGCCTTGGCAATCGGACAGACACAACTAATATCGCGTTTTTCATTGGATCGAGGGTTAACACTCAGAAATTACGTGATGTAAGTGGTATTCAAATACAACCTTAAGCCACGTGTCCATCAGTGACATAGATCGCATTCAAAAAGAGAAATCCACTTACCACTCCCAAATGCATGCGATACTACTGGCATTTTCACCTCTGGTTTTACTATTTATTCAAGGTTTCACTCTTGACTCAGGGTTCCAATTCTAATGATTCCACTTCAAAGTTTATTTAACCTCCATTCTTCGTTTAAATATATTGATTGTGCATTAACCATCAGCCTTTATTTTTGATTTTCATTTGTGGTTGCTTCCCTTTATGATTTAAGCATCTCCTGTGTTCATTTCACAGTTGATTTGTTAACTTCTTTGCCTCTGTATTCTTTGTCTCTGTTTCACTGTACTCTCTGCAACCTTTCTCTGCTACTCGACTATTTCATTTCACGGCTCTACCTCTATATTCTCTGTCTCTGTTTCTGTATCTTTTGTCTCTGTTTCACTGTACTGTCTACAACCTTACTCTACTTCTCGACTCACTCTACAGTTTCTCTATATTCTCTGCATATTTTTCTTCAAATGGCCCTTCTTTGCAACTGCTCGACCCTCTACATCCTCTTCAGATCTCTGCTACCTCTCTGCTGCTACTCTACCTCTTTTGCTCTCTTTTCCTTTCAACAATCTTCTTTTGCTATCTCTTTTGCCATCAATGACAACATTTCCAACACAAAATTCAACATATTGGGTCTGATTTTTTGAATTTTTTTTACGTCGATTCCAACAACAAAATATTTTCAAATATATTTACATATTATACAATATTATTATTAAATTTTTTTAATACATAAATTATTAAAAAAATAAATAAATAAATTTCATAAAAAATAATTATAAGTTGGATAGGACTACATATGTCCAATACACATCTTAATCATCATGCCCCCATAAGAGTGAGGAATTGAACTAATGACTTCACATCAAAAAGTACCTTAACATAACACCTAATCACCTTCTAAAATTAATAATTATAAATGAAATTTAAAACTCAAAAATATATATCTTTCCTATAATATTTGTTTGCATTATTTTATAATAAAAAAAACATGTCTCACTTTAAAAATGTATTATAATGAATAACATATTACCATTCTATTTAACTAATTAATATAAGTCTCTATTAAACAATTTTGTATTTTTATATATAATTTTTATAATATTAATATAAAATAATAATTAAATAATATTTTATTTAAAAATAGTAATAAATGAGAATATAATTATCATAATATTTAAAACAAATAATAAATGAAATAGATATAATTATGACAATTGTTTAAAATAATAATTTTACAAGAATTGTATCTTTTATATTGATCATACTTTTTGTCTTATCGTGGCCATGAGAGAGAAAGTTTGGTAGGAGATCATCTTGTACGAAACCGAATATTAACATGTTCATATTGTTCCTGGATACTTGCGTAGAGAAGGTACATACGAGGACTCGAGGATTTCCTTTGATCCAAATCACCATTGTACATTTTGGTCCTAATTTTTAATAATATCATAATATGTTATTATGATGAAACTTGTTTCAATTGAAATGAAACTCTAATAATATTTTATTGCAATATTTTGCCATGATAAACTTGTCTCAATTGAAATGGAACTCTAATAATATTTTATTATGACCAAACTTCTCCATTGAATTGTACACTTTGGTCCTAATTTTTAATAATATCATAATATGTTATTATGATGAAACTTGTTTCAATTGAAATGAAACTCTAATAATATTTTATTGCAATATTTTGTCATGATAAACTTGTCTCAATTGAACTCTAATAATATTTTATTATGATCAAACTTCTCCATTGAAATAAAACAATTAAAGTCTAATGAAAAAAGCCATTTAATATGGAATAATGTTATTGCATTCTCGAACAAGTCAATGTTTCTCACAATATTTTAGAAGCTTTAAAGAAAATGTGATTTATTCTCGAACAAGTCAATATTTCTCACAATATGTTAGAAGCTTTAAATAAGATGAAAATTAGTGTATTGGAAGTTTTAAAGAAAGACAATAGTGAATGATATCACATGGTCAGTTAGCAAGTGTTATTATGGATGGAAAAGAGTGAGTAAATTTTTACCTCAAATAAAATATTGTTTACTCTCAATAAAAAAATTAAAATTTTGAGTTTCGTAGAGGATAGAAGTTAGAGAGAGATTTTGTACAAAGATAGTGGTTGCAATTAATAGATGAAGAGATAAGAAAAGTTTAGGGTGGTTAGGGATTTAGTAACCATTTTAAGTTATCTATATTATAAAATTTATTTTTTATAATTTTAATGGTTGTTTATAATTTTGAAAATTTTGAGTTTTTATACATTTTGAGAAGATAAAATAATTTTGTGAATGTGAAAGTTAATAAAAAAAATTTAAATGATGAAATTATAAATTTATCTTTTTTTTTCTAATATTTGATGTGAAAACATATCATGGTGAACCCATCAAATAATAAATTTAATAAAATTTAATAAATTTGCTCTCTTAATTTAGCATGTTTTATTAAGTTTATTTTTCATTTGTGCAATATGTAATGTAATATCCATACTATGCTTTTAAGAGTTTGTTAGGTCCCTATATTACTATTATAGTCCCTTATTGTTGTTAGTGTAACCCCCTTATTGTTATTAGTGTACCCCTGTAACCCCAATATTGTTATTATTGTGCCCTTACATTATTATTGTTAGGTCAGCTAGGATTATATTGTAATCCCATGGAATCCTATATATAAAAGGAGGTTTTTTCATTTGTATCATCCAAGAATTTTTCATTAATGTAATGTATTGGAGGTTTCCCCCTTGAAGTGGCCGATTTCCAAGGCGTTGGTCTCTCTTTTCTTCTATTTTTGTAGTTGGTTTCATAACAAAGTTGAAACTGATAAAATAAACCTTTTAAGTATTTTTGCTAAATTCTAATATTAACTAAAATGATTCTGAAAAAAATGGATATATAATGTTGTTTAAATTACTTGTAATGGTTATATCATTCTTTCTAAATTAGTATTTTTTTAATCTAATTGATACTCATTATAATGTTTTTTTAATATAAATTCTACTCATTGTTATATATATATATATATATATATATATATATATATATATATATATATATATATATACTACCATTAACTAAAATAAAAATAGGTAATAACCTTATTTTAATTTCTCCCCAAATGGGGCGTCGATTCCAAGGTCTTAACGAAGTGACACGTGGGGGAGGAACATGAATGATGTCCCCACGTCACATGCCATCCAAGGGATGTGCCCATGTTCCAAACCCATCACCCATCACCCACCACCCTCATCAATGAAACAATTATTTTCTATCACAATTGGTAGTTTAGACATCACAACAATCAATTCCTCAAGAAGTATAGGATGGTTGATGGACAATAAGTGGAGTTTAGGCACTTCAATGAAAAATAATCTAGGTGTATTTCAACCATGATAAAAACCAGTGCTAGCCATTTTTCCCATGCATAAACCTCATTATGTGTAGTTTTGGTCATTCATTCTATCCTTTAGGAGATCCCAGGTCGAGGAAATTGAAAATATTGGAGCTCCAAGCCATAGGGAAGAAGTTTCATTATTTTTTGTGGGATTTGTTCTCCATTATCTACCTCTTCATTTGGTAATGGATCCTTGTCCTTCTTTTCTTTTCATAGTTTTACTCTAATGTTTCCTTATTTAATCCATATTTCCTAAAGTATCAACATTGCACTATAGTTGGCTCTATAAATTTGCTATCATGGCATCCTGTCTTTCTAGGCAAGCACATTAATATTGTTGAGCACATTTAATATAATTCAAGGTAGAAAAGATATCATATCTCTTCTCCAACTTATCTTTTAATAACCTATTCAATTTGTTCTTCATTTTACATTGTAAATAAAATGAATTAAGGTATTGTTTCCTTCTTCCCCTAGTGTGATTAGGGTCAACAAACCAGTTTCATACCTTCCTCAACATCTTTGAGTCTCAAAATACTTGGGGGTCCACAACAGAAAGGGAATCTAGGTGACAATTCTCATTATGGGTTTCATGGGGGACAACTGAGTGAAATATATTTGCACCTTCATGCACCTATTTTTTGGATCGATTATGACCCTCATGATTGTGGCCTCCACCTTCTCAGTGACTTCTCATACATTGTTGAGCCATTTTTTCCAAAGGAAAAAGGCACCAATGGTCTGGACAGGGTTTATCTGGAGTAGGGAGATGGAAGCTAGAAGTGAACATGTAGACATAGGAGGTGAAATGTAGCAAGCCAAAATAAATATACCAGCATAGGATAGAAGAATGGGAAAGAACAGAGCTAATATATTTGTAATTAATAAGGGAATGTATCAAATTTATATCGCAAAACTGATATTCATGCACCCAAATCGCAGCATATGCAATAGTTCTAGCTATACAGAGACCAATTAACTCAAAACCAAAGAAAATGGTAGCACAAGTGAGGGATCCAGGTATTATCCTTAACGATAATTTCAACACAGACTATACTTAAGAAGTTAAAATACAGGAGGAAGTGTCAACGACTTAGACCAAATTCAACCAAATGTTACTCTATTTTTTAATTTAAAAATTAATTAAAATTTTACATATGTATGTATCATATCCAAATTAGTTTTAAATTAAAAATTTACATATTTATGTATCATATCCAAACTATACTATAGTATTTCTTAGTTAGTTTGAAGTCTCAAATATGTGTATATTTATGATTTAATAAAAAAATGAAAAAGAGTTAATAAATATATATACATTAATTATTAATAAAATTTATATGTTTTTCCTTTTTTTTAAATTCACATAGAGAAGGAGCTTATTCACAATACATGACATTCATGATACTAAAATTGTTTAATTAATTTAATATGTAAAATTTAATATGATAAATTGATTATTAAATTGTATTAATTTTTACATATTTCTACATATTATTTAAAACATAATTAATATTATTAATTATTATGGAAAAATTATAGTTATAATTATAATTATAATTATGTGAGTATTTAATTAATAAATCAAAAATGAAAAAAAATAATAATAATATATTAATTTTCCCTAAATAAGATGGGGAAGGATGTGCTAGGAGGTGGGGTGGTACCTTGTTGTCACCTCATGTAATAGATGAGGGAGGCATGGATACCACTCTCTCTCATGAAGGAAACATGGGGAGACATGAGCCTCATTATAGTTAAAAATGAATGAGTTTTCAGTGTTTTCAATGTAATGGAGCTAGGTGGTAAGGTTGATTCTAGACTCAATTTAGTGGTGCACTATGATGAGAATTAGTGTAGGTGGTGTATTGATCAATACAAAATTTTCCTCCTCAGCATGCTTTTATTCCACTACTTTTGGTTTTGGTGATTCTCGGTCTAGTTTCTTGGTTGCACCTCCAATTTTCTTCCATTATTCTTCATTTTGTTTGTTAAATACTATTTTTTTATGGGGGGAAGACCAAGCCATTCTAGCTTGGCTCCCCCCACCTTTATCTCCAATAGATTATTCCTTCCCTCATTTTGCAATATTCCATTTCTCTTTGTTCAAGAGTGTTGCAATGGTACCCAAGGAGGCTTCTGATTTAATTTTCCCTTAATTAAATTGGAAGAGAAATCGTAATTGCATCTCATGACAACTTGTATTAGTTAACTAAGACAAAATGATTGAGTTAGCTTAGGAAATTCAATTTGAGGGTCAAATAGGAAGCATGTAGAGGATTTTTCTATTTTTAGGGGGTTTGGTTACAGTTATTTGTGAGTTGTAATTAGTTAACTCAAGAAATTGAGTTAAAATTAGTTTAACTTGTTCTAATAGAGAGATGAGCTAGTGAGAGATCGAGTGAATTAAATATGAGTTAATTCACAAGTAGTGATCAAATAAGTTAACTTATAATTCACTATAAATATTCTTTTGTGTTCGTTCTAAGAAATGCCTAGTTGACACTGAGGTTAAAGGGATGATAACTATTAGTTGTATGATTAGAAAATTCTACAGGTCAATTATAGAGTCATGTGGAAGCCTGTGATTCATTGCGCAATCAATTCCAAGGAATTTCCTATTTAATATGGCGACAACTCCTCCAAGAATGTGTGAGCAAGGCAGGCTGAGCAGAGGCTGAGAATTACAAGATCAAATTGAATCCCTTTTTTATATTGAATCCCTTTGCTATATTTCTACATAGTATCATAGTGCTAGGAATCAAAATAGAAGAGAAGAATAGAGTTTGTTTTAAACAAGTTCGAATTTGCATATTTATTCTTCAAGACCCAGCGCAAATCAATATGTCTTTCAATGGCTTGAGACTTGAATATGCCATTGAGATAAATTTAAATTACATAGCATGGAAGGAAATGATGGAGGTAGTTCTCAAGGACAACAAACTAAAGGCATTAATTGATACTGATATTCCTTAGCCCGCAATAGCAGATGCTACACAACTTGATGAATGAAAGAAGAATGTAGCAAAGGAGAGAAGGATATTTTTAGAGGGATTTTGAGATAATATTTTCTTGACTCTCCATGGGATTGCGACTCCATATTCTATGTGGAAGGCGTTGATAGATTTGTTTCAGAATAGTAATGACCACACGAAGCTGGCGCTAAAATACAAGCTCTAGAAGATAAAAATGGATAAGGGCGACTCGATCCAAAAAATACTTGACAAAGCTCACTCAATATCGAGATGAGATTGGAAGTGTTGGGATAATTTTTGCATCAGACGATTTGGTGAGCCTAGCTCTTCTAGGCCTTCCCAAGAGCTGACATAGCTACCAAGACTCTGTCAATGGGAGGGAGAAGCTACCAGGTTGGGAGAGACTATGGTCATATTTGGTACAAGAAGAAATTTGGTGGAGTATCGGAGATGGATCCTCATCAAAGATTGATGATGAGGATAATTTTTCCTTGGATGGAAAGATGAATAAAGGAAAAGAGAAGGCATCCCATTCCAAATCGGAGTCCAGATAGGAAGGCAAGAAGTGATAATTATCAAAGGTAAAATTTTCAACTCTCATGAGAATGGGCACTATGCCACAAATTTTCCACAAATTAAAACCAACAAGAAGGCCTCAAGAGGAGCAGTAGGTGAAGCACTAGCTTAATAGTTCGAGTTGGATTTCAGTCTCATCGCATGCATAGTGTCATTGGTGATGGGTTTTTTTGTGGTACTTGGATAGTGGAGCTTCATTCCATATGACCCACAACAAAGAATCATTTAGTAACTTGGAGGAGAAGTATCTCCAGATGCACATCGAGATGGGTGACGTAGGGAGGTATAGCGCTACTAGTGTAGGTACAATTACCTTTCAGAGGGAGTCATGTAATCAATTCACATTAAAATATTTCATGTATGTTCCTATTTTAAAGAATAATTTGGTTTATGTTGGTATGTTGGAATATCATGGCTATGATGTGATATTCAGTGAAGGAAAGGTGTTCCTTCATCACAAACCCACAGAACAGGTGAACAAGATTGGGGTTCGAGAAAATAATCTCTACAAACTAGATGTAGACTCACTACGCAAAATTGAGCATGAAATCAGAGAAGTTGGAGAGTTGAGATATCGGTGAGTTATGAAATAGGAGGTTGGGCCATCTACACCACAGCGCTTTGAAGATCATGCAGCAGATTTCTACAAGACTTCCAGAAGGTGAACTTTCACAAGAGATACTTGCAAAGGGTATACATTGGGGAGCTATACCAATGCCACCTTTCACAATAAGGAAATATGATCCAAGACGATCCTTGAGTGAGTTCTCTCAGATGTGTTTGGAGCATTATCGGTAGCTTCCATAGCAAAGAATAGGTATTATGTTATTTTTGTTGATGATTTTTCAAGAAATTTTTGTATTTTCTTCATGCAGAAGAAATTTCAGATGTTCTCCATGTTTTTTGAGTTCAAGACACTTGTCAAGAAAGATACATTGAATAATTTGAAGGCTCTAAGGAGCAAAAATGGTGGAAAATACATCTCTAACGAATTCAAGAACTTATGTGCCTCAAAACGAATTCGAAGGGAATTGATAGCACCTCATAACCCACAACAGAATGGGGCTGTAGAAATAAAGAACATAACTCATGTGGGAGCAGCACAAGCTATGTTTCATGACCAGGGTCTATCATTTCATCTATGGGTGGAAGTATGTAATACACCAGTATTTGTATAGAACAAAATTCCTCATTGGATACCTGGGATGAGTACACTAGAGGAGGGATTTTCAGATAAGATATTAGATGTGTTACATTTTAAAATTTTTGGTTCATCTGTTTATTTCCATATAACCAGAGATGTCCAGAAGAAGCTAGATCCAACAAAAAATTTGGGGATATTTGTGGGGTGCACTGAAACACCTCACAACTATTGGGTGTACTTTCCAGCACACGGGATGATATTGGTCAGAAGAGATGTGAAATGAGATGAAGATAAAGCCATGTGATTGTCTCTTGAGAGGGATCTATAGTTACGTGCAGTTGGGGATATCTTGGCTCCAAAGGATGAAACTCAGGATGTGGAGAAGCCACAAGCAGAGGAACAAAGAGAGGTAAAAACCACTCGTGGAGATCCATCAACCAAAGAGGTAAGGAAGCACACCAAAAAGGCTGGTATATTTTTGCTATATGCAAGAGAGAATGTGGGAGCACCCACATCATTACGTAGGCAGAGAAGGTCCACAGATCAGTACACTAGATACATGGCTCTTATGAGAGAAGTTATTGAGATAGAACAATCATCTTTCGAGGAAGCAATGCAACAACTAGTGTGGGTTAATTCCATGGTTGAGGAGTATGACTCCAATATCAGAAACAATACATGGGAATTTGTCCGAAGACCAATGGGGAAGTCAAGTGCAGTATCCATGTGGGTCTACAAGGTGAATAAGACATCAAATGGGTGTGTAGAGAAGCACAAGACCAGATTTGTGGCCAGAGGGTTATCTCAGTTGCAGGGGATAAATTATGATGATAATTTTGCACCATTCACAAGGTACTCATCAATGAGATCCAGAATTTCACTCTAAGTGCAGATGGGATGGTAGCTACCTCAGATGGATGTAAAGATAGCCTTTCTCAATGGAGTTATTGAGGAATAGGTGTACATTGATTAGCCAGAAGTTTTTGAGGCCTTAGATGGGGATTCATGTGTGTGCATAATCAAGAAATCATTATATGGGCTAAAGAAAGCACCTCATGCTTGGTACACTAGGATCGGTAGTTATTTAACCAAGTTGGGCTTCACCAAGAGTGAAGTGGATGCAAATATATATCATATTTTTCTTGATGGTAAGATTTTTATTATTGTACTTTATCTCGATGATCTGATACTAACAGGTGATGAGAACCTCATCAAATCATTCAAAGAGGATCTTGCAAGAGAATTTTAGATGAAGGACATGGGGCTCTTGCACTATTTCCATGGATTGGAAATATGGAAAAGGGATGGGGAGTTATTTGTATCTCAGGGAAAGTTTCCAAGGATATTATGAGGAAGTTACACATAGAGGGAAGCAAACCCATGGATACTCCTCTAGCAGGAAACTAGAGGAAGGAGGATGCTATTTTGACTAAAGTAGTGGATGCTACTATTTACAGGTAGGTTGTGGGTTCACTCATGTATTTGGTGAACACATGACCAAACATATGCTACATAGATAACCAATTGAGCCAAGCTATGGTTAATCCTACGAATATCTTTTGGAAGGCAGCCAAGAATGTGTTGATATATCTCAGAGGCACTACATAGTATGAATAATGTATAGACAAACAGACACAGTGAAGCTTCAAGGCTTCACCAATGCATATTGGGTAGAGATTCCATCTGACAGGAAGAGAACATTAGGAGGCATCTTCATCATACGATTAGCAGAAGTTTCTTGGTATAACAGGAAATAGAGATCAGTTTCACTCAGTTCAATAGAGGCGGAGTACATGGCAGCCAATCAGGCAGCATGCAAGGCCATTTGGATGAGGAAGGTACTTGTTGGTTTTTTTTTTGGTCGACAGGTGGATCCAACGGTGATACATTGTGATAACCATAGTCACCATCAAACTCTTCGTTAATCCAGTATTCCATGACAGGTCCAAGAATATATATATATATATATATATATATATACGTTATCACCATCTCAGAGACTATGTTAAGAGGTGAATTATGTCATTAGAGTACATTCCCACAGAGGATCAGGATGCAGACATCTTGACGAAGGCATTGGCAAGAAGAAAATTTGAATTCCACAAAGACAAGATCAAGGTAGCAAATAATACCTTTATTGTTGAGAGGGAGTGTTGAAATGGGACCAAGAAATGGAACCCAAGGGGGCTTCTGATTTAATTTTCCCTTAATTATATTTTAAGAGAAATTGTAATTTCATCTCATGACAACTTGTATTAGTTAATTAAGTTAGAATCACTAAGTTAGCTTAGGAAATTTGAGTTGAGAGTCAAAGAGGAGGCATGTAGAGGATTTTTATATTTTTAGGGGGTCTAGCTATAGTTATTTGTGAGTTTTAATTAGTTAAATCAAGAAATCGAGTTAAATTTAGTTTAACCAGTTCTAACTAAGAGATGAGATAGTGAGAGGTCCACTAAATTAAATTTTATTTAATTCACAACTAGTGATCTATCAGTTAACTCATAATTCACTATAAATATTTGTTGCATGTTAGTTCTAAGAAAGGCACAGTTGAGACTGAGGTTAAATGGGTGATAGTTATCAATTGTATAATTAGAAAATTTTACAGGTTAGTAATAGAGTCATGTGGAAGCCTATGATGCATTGCGCAATCAATTCCATGAAATTTCCTATTTGATAGGGTGAAAATTACTCCAATAATGAGTGAGAAAGGTAGGCTGAGGAGAGGCTGAGAATTTTTTGAGTATTTGACTGAATTTTCCAACATTAGAGTGAGAGAGTTGGCAGAGTACAAGATTTTCTGAGTACGCGAAATACCAATGTATTTTTTCATGGTTTTGACTTTATACAATATACATATAGCTTGGTTTTAGGCAATGTGATTTCCCTAGATATATCTTGTGTTGTGCAATCAATTTATTTCTTCCTCTTACTTGTTATGTGATTGTGCGATCGTGTTTTGTTTTTGCAAATTGTATAAGGATTCAGTTTTTTTTAATACATTACAAGAAAAGATTGAATCACATTGTTATATTTTCTATAGTTTTCGAGTCTTTAGTGAAGATAGGTTTGATATATTCTCTTAGGAATCACTCTATTCATGGTATATCACTTCTCACTGCAGTTTTGGGCTCGATTTTTCATTCAAGATGTTCTCTTTGGCTAGGGTCACTCATAGCTTATATCTCCTTCAAGGTATATCTATCACATGTACCTAAATTTATTTCTTTATTTTGGTTTATGGTATTTTTTTATTTAAGTATTAGGCACCTCATCCTCTATGATGTGGTAATGATTGTGCCTTTAGGGACCACTTTCATCAAAGTGGTGTCATTCTTTGAAGGAAGGTTGTTATTGGTTATTCCTAGAAAATTTTGATGTTTTGATCGTGGCATTAAAAAAAATTATGTTCCTTAAAAATTGGTTTTGGGTGTTAAGTATGTATTCTCCTTTCGCTTTAAATCTATCTCTACTTCCTGTTGAAGGTCTATATCCATTTTTTTTCATATTCTTGTCACTTTTAGTGGTGCTATTTGGTCTTTGTTAATATGGTTACAAAGGGAGTGTGGTCTTGGATTTTCATTTTCTCCTTTTTTATTCTAATGCATAGAAAATGTTATCATTCACGTAAATATCTATTGGGTATAGGCTTAGAGGTAAGCTTCATACCAAATCCAAAGTTAAATCGTCGACAAGCCTTTAATGGATACAGAATCCTCCTAAGATTCTGGAGGCAAATTTCAACAACAAAGAATGTCACTCAAACTTGGAAATATTTTTGACAATAGTTGATTAGGTGCTATATATGGGGCACACATGTGGGATAAAAAATTAACATTTACATACTATAGATCTCTATTGTAAACTAAAGTCTCTTATGGTCAAGGTCCTCTTTGAAATGAAAGATGCCAATGATGAAATTCTACTATAGATGGATGAAATTTACATCTTGATAATAAGGATATGGATAGGAAATTATCTCAATTAAAGGCTGCCATTTTACATGGGAAAGGGCTAGCACCACCTGACCTCCCCATTGAAACTATTCCCATTGAGGTGGGTTATACCAGTATGCATCACAACTATGCTAGTTGTTTTTTCAATTTTTCGATAAATGATATTTTATTTTACAAATAATATCGTTTCTCAAGTGTAAAATATGATCCAAATTGGATCATTATATTTTTTCTATCCATATTGATACTTTTAAAGTGGAAAAAGTGGAGGAATCATCTCACAAGACCATTTTATCGATGGGACCCAATTTGGAAAATCACGCTTTGAAACCTTCTAGGAGAAGTTTGAGGCATCAAATGGATTTTTTTGGGGGTCAAACTTTTCCACTTTACTTTGCACCTTTTTTCCTATTCTACACATAGATACATTTCAAATAATGCAACAATCATCTCAATATTAGTGTGTATGAAAAAGTTATGCCACTCAGAATTTGACCTTCTTGTTTTGATCACCATAATTTGAGAGGATGTCATGTCAACCCCCCTTATTCATGGAAAATGGAATATACATGTGATCATGATAAAGAAGACTCTATAAGAGTACATATTAACGCTCTTTTTTATAGTTTATGGAGTTAAAATTCACCACTATTATTTGATTGGGTTGTATTATAATAGGGTCAATAGGAGGAAAAGTGGTTCCATTATTTTCAAGTACATATTTGTTCCATAGATGAGTAGAGTAGGCATAAGGAGAGTGAACATGGATAATAGTTTTTCATTGTAGTATCTCATGGGCCACAAGCCTTGTTCTTTGTACATGCATCCATTTTTCTATTCAGAGAAAGATAGGAGAGTGACCTCATATTTCAATCGGGTTTTCTCATGAATTTTTTTCTTAAGATATATCTTGGGTCAACTTTAATTTGCGATTTTTTTTTTTTTCTCTATTTTCTACATAATTATAATTTTTTTTCATTTGCAATAAAAATTTATTTACATATCTAACAATCTAAAGAGAAACAAACCCTCATATAAGAGCATATTTCATATTTTAAAGTATAATTTTATCAAATTTGTTATGAAAAAATATCCAGTGCAATATCCATGACATATAAGAGCAGGTTTCTTTGGGTATATTATGGAGTTTTGCAAGGGATCCAAAACGATTAAGAAAAAATTCACAAAAGCACAGTCGTATCTGAAAAATATGTGAATAATCCTCTTAACCTTGCAAAGGTGAGGTTTTAATGGTTGGAAGCACAAGTTGTAGCTATAAATTGTAATGTGAGCATCCTCATGACGGCCCCAACCAATAAGCTTGGGTTATTCATATAATATTGGAGTTCTAATGCAGAGGTATGATTAAAGGGGAGATCAACGGATCAAGAAGAAATAAAGAAGGAGCCAAAGAAATAACTTGGAAAAAAAAAAAACTTAATTTGAATGCTTTGAACCATTCATAGTCCCTATTCAAAATGAAAATGAAAGTTGAAATCAAGTTGTATCAAGATGATATTGACACTCTGAAGCTAAATCATTGGTTGTAACAATTAGAAATCTATTTTAGTGTCCACCATATAAAGGAAAACCAAAAGATTTAATTTTCTTAGCTAAAATTAGAGGGCCATGCCATAACCTAGTGGGAAATCCACATGGAGACCTTGAGGTTGGAGTAAGATCCTCTAGTGACTAAGTGGTAGGAATAAATTCATAATTTCACCCTATCAGGTATTTATAGGACTAGTGGATTCAATGGAATTAGTTCAAGTAGAAGCATGGGTAGAGTATGCATGGGAAAAGTGTACAGGAGATTACCACAAAGTTTTAAAAGATGGGCATATTGTTGGGTGTCTCCCCAAAGAACCTAGACATACTCCTCAAGTATATGGGGGACCTACATAACCATTTGGAGAAGCAAGTGATGTTCTTTCAGCCCAAATCGATGGATGAGGCTTGTCTACAGGAACAATACTTGGAGAAATAGGAAAAAATAAGGGGAAATTAAGTGGGTCAAAGCAGAAGGATCAGTGGAAAGGGGAAATATTAAAATATTAAAAACAAAACACACTAGTGAAAATACTCATGCAACCACTGTAACATTTAAGGTCATATATATGAGAATTGTTGGAAGTTGCATACAGAACTTAAACCAAAGAACAAAAAGAGAGATAATAATAACAAGAATCGCATGGCCACTGATTAGAGAAACCAGGTTGAAAGAAGCTCAGATATAGATAAGAATATCGTATGTACATTAGTGCAGAAGGATTTGAATCTAAGTATCCCTTCAACAACATGAGAGAATTAAAATACCATACACTTCCATATAAATATAAAGGTTAAAAAGACCAAGATTGATGCTCTATTCGACTCATCATCAAAGGAAAATCCTATTACAGTAGAGCTAGTCAAAAAATTGGGATTATGAGTTCATGATCATCCATTCCCATATCCATTTGAATGGGTAAATATACATGTGTATATGAAGGTAAAAAAATAATGCAAAATCATATTTTTTATAAATGTTTATTTTACTAATGAAGTAGAACTAGATGTAGTTCCCCTTGATGTATGCGGAGTGGTCTTTGGAGGGCCCTATATGTACATGTGGGATGAAACATTCATGTAAATATCCAGCCATTATTACCTCATCAAGGATGGAAAAATTTTCACCATCAATGTGGGTAAAGACAAGTTAAATTTTTTGTTGGTAAGTGCCAACCAAGCCAGGAAACTGACCAATTCTAGCAAGAAGTATTTATTATTGTTTTTAAGAGAAAATAACTCTATAGAATATTCAATGAGATCAAAGGCATTCATGGAGGGTTGTACTAATAAATATAAACAAAAATTGAAATATTTTATATGGGCATACAAATATGTGTTCTAGGAGCCTAAATGGCTACCACCAAAGAGTGAAGTGGATCACAAGATCCAACTATTGTTAGACTCCCCATTGATAAGCATTGGGTTGTAGAGGAAGTTTTTTATAGAAGCAAATGAATTGAAGAAGTAGCTACAACAAATACCGGAATAGGGTTTCACTTGACCTAGTACATTACTGTGTGGGTCACCCATAATCATTTTTCCAGAAAAGGATGAGACTTCGTACATGTGCATAGACTACAAGGAATTAAACAAGATTATTCCCATGAAAGAATTGTTGTCCTAAAAGTGGATAAAGGAGGAGTTTTCATGGTCTTGGATAAGGATGATTATATAAACAAAAATAATTACCATCTTAACTTTAGTATCTATAAAAAAACTTAACTCCAATTCCATGCCCAAGGTTATAAAAGAAGTCAAAAAGGAAATCATAGAATCTGGTCTTGATAATAAGCTAAAAAATAAATTGATCCCTTCATGTGAGGTCATCTCTAAGATTTATTGATTACCCAAAATTCACAAAGGAGGTGTTCCTCTTAGACCGATATTTAATACCATAGGATCCCCCACCTATGAGCTGGTAAAATATGTTGCCAATATTCTTAAACACCTAGTTTGAAACATTGACTTATTCATAAAGGACTCTAATGATTTTGTAAAGCTCATCTGTAATGAGAAGGTAGAGGATGATGAAATTTTGGTAAGTTTTGATGTGGTGTCATTATTTACCAAAATTATGTTATATTAGGGTGTTCAAGTTATAAAAGAAGTAACTGATCTAGAAACAACTAAAATTCTAGAGATTTGTTTACGGCCCAATTTTTTTAGTTTCCAAGGAGAATACTATGAGAAGGTATCTGGTGTTGTAATGGGATCACCTCTTTCACCCATTGTCCTTAACTTATATATGGAGCATTTTGAAAATCTTTCCCCTCAATCCTTTCCCCTAGAACTAGCTTGGTCAAAGAGATTTTTTGACGGCACCAATATAAAGTGGACTCATGATGAGGAGAAAATTGAGAGGTTTTTTAATCACCTTAACTCTATTTCATCGGAAATTAATTTTACCATGGAGGTTGAAGGAAACAAGAGCATTCCATTTTTAGATTTCGTTGTTTCCAGGGAGGATGGAAATCTAGGGAATCATGTATTTAGAAAGAACACTCACACTGACAGCTATCTTCATGTTGATTCCTACCATCATCTGGCTCAGAAATTTGATGTCCTGAATACTTTTGTTGTTATGGCCCTTAGGATATCTGACTCTGATCACCTTAGAAATGATATCAATCATTTGACCTCTGTATTTAAGGGTTTAGGATATAAAGAGAGATATATTAATGAGTCCATAAAGAGAGTTGAGGATTTGGTCCTTTCTCATAAGCATCAAGAATCTCACGATAATTATGGTAGGTTTTTATTTCCATACATCCAAGGAGTTACATATAAGATCGCTAGGTTTTTGGGGAAGAAGGACATAGTCACAAAATTTACAGTCAGAGGAACAATAAGACAAAAAATGTAGTTAGTTAAGGATAATATCAATCCTGAACAACCTAAAGGAGTTTATAAGATTGATTGTTCACGTGGAAAAATTTATATTGGAGAAATTGGGAATTCTTTGTAGAGAAGATTGAAAGAGCACGAAGCCGATATTAAGAATGGGAGATCTCATACCTAAACCCTTGTAGAACACTCGTCAAAAACTAAGCATCACATGTGTTTAGAAGATGCCAAAATTATCGCCAGAGAGGAACAATACCGGAGAAGGAAAATCAAGGAAGCTCTCGATATTATTAAGCATCCTCATAATCTCAATAGGGATGGAGGGAGTGAAATCAATGATAGTTGGTTCGCTTCCTCTTATCAAAAAAAAAAATTCCTCCAACTCGTCCTCCCAGGTATAGTATCTCAGGTAAAAAAATTTAGATTAGAGTTTATTTATTGATTTAAACAACAAAAGATCATAAATAAAAATTGCACATTAAAAATCAAACTATAATAATAAATATTCAGTTATAACGTTGATAAAATTCTAATTATTATTTTTTATTAAGGTCCTTAACCAAAATATTACGTATAAGTAGGTATTAATAAGAATAATTATTAATTTTAACCAATAAACATGGTTATTATTGGATAAAATGAATAATTATTTGGTTTATTAATATTTATTTATAAGTATATTTTAGTTATTCAATTTTTTTTAAATAAATTTAATAATTATATTAATTAATTATTAATGTCTATTGAATTAGTAAAGTATATTAATTAATCTAAAACATTACTAAATAATATTAATTAATCTAAACAAAATTACGAAAGAATATTAATTAATCTAAAACATTGCTAAAGAATATTTAATCTAAAACATTTTATAAAAATCATTATTAATAGTAATTATTATAATTGAATTTATTAATATCAAAATAATATATTTATTAATATTAATTATTATTTATCAACATTATAATCATTATAAAATTTTATTATTTTAAATATAAATTAAAATTTAAAAAAATAAAAATTACAAATTACAATAATATTAATTAAAAATTAATTAAAATATATGGTTGGATATTTTAGAATAATTAGGTTTATCTTTCATTATTTATCACCATTTTGAGCCCTCTCTCTGCATTCATTCAAAATATGTCCTGAAGCTGGATCCCTGTTGGGATTCAAAACATCGACTAATTTATGTTAACACTCTGGAGAATTTGATTCACTCTTATTCTATTCCCAAGAATAGATACCCTCCCCCCCCCCACCTAATATATATGATTTCTTGGCTCAACCGCATTAGGCAAAATACTTCACTAAGATGGACTTGATGTTTGGATATCATCAGGTTCAATTCATAGAAGAAGATACTTGGAAGATCGCTTTCAAAACTAGCAAAGGTTTGTATGAGTGGTTAGTCATATTGTTTCACCTATGTAATGCACCGACTACATTTATGAGGTTAATGGATGATATAATACACCCATTTATATATTCATTTTTTATTGTCTATTTGAATGATATAATGGTACATAGTTCTACCTATGGGAAGAACATCTCACATTTGACACAAGTGTTAGAGACATTAAATAAGGACTAGCTACTAGAAAATATCAAGTGTGAGTTTGCACAACAATATTTATTGTATTTAGGGTATGTGATAGGTGGAGTGGAGATTAAGATATATATTTCCAAGATGGAGGCCATCATGAAATGGACAGTGCCTACTAATGTTTCTGAGGTTAGGAGTTTTTTTGGGGTAGCAAAATACTTGAGGAAATTCATAGCCTCACTTTCAATAGTAGTAGCACCACTCCAAAAAATAACAGCAAGTGAGAATATTTTCTAGCGGGGAAAGGGTCATTACAGGGCCTTTAAGGAGTTAAAGAAGAAGACCAATCAAGCACCAATTCTAGCATTACTAAAAGTTGTAGTATCCCTTCAAAGTGGAGATAAATTCAAATGGATATGTTATGGGAACATTCTTGTTGTACGGAGGAAAGCCAATATGCTACCATTCTGAAGTATTTCATGGGTTGGTTCTTAACTACCCTACCTATGACAAGGAGATTTAATCCCTAGCGCAAGATTTGAAATGGAAGAACTATCTGGTGGGAAAGGAGATAGTAATCCACAAAGAACATCAACTACTATAGTATTTTTTTGCCTAGAGTAAACTACAGTAAACTAGGAATTACAAGTGGATGGGGTTTTTATAGCAGTTTCATTTAATGATCAAGTACAAGAAGAGAAGTACAAACAATTTGGCTAGGATCCTCTCAAGGTTAGCCACATCAAAAATCATAGTTTTTGGAACTCTTATGCTCATGAATTCAACCCCCCATGATGCATACAAAGAGGAATATTTAGAGGATGACTTCAAGGAGGTGTTTTAGTAGTTGCATAGCCAAATTCATGTGCAAGAGGTGATAACACAATTTATTACCATCTCCAAGATGGGTTACTCTATAGGTTGGATACATTATGTGTTCCTAAATGTAAGTGATTTCAACTGATTAGATAGGCTCACACTTCCAAGGTTACAGGGCACTTCAGTGTACGGAAGACAATAGAAACTTGTAGAGGTATGTGTATTGTCCTACGATTCAAGAACATGTAGCTAGGTCATAAGAGGATGCACGCTTTTCTGTACCATCAAACCTAGTAACAAGAAATAGGGTCTATATTAGCCCTTACTTGTGCCCACTTGTCTTTTGGAAATCGTTTCCATAGACTTTGTGAAAAGTTGACCAAGAACTAAGAAGGGACATTACTACTAGTTCATGGTAGTTGACAGGTTCAGCAAGATTTTCTAATACCATGTAAAAATGCCATAAACAAGAAAGAAGTAGTGAAATTGTTCTTTGGACAAGTTTGGGTGAACTTTGGGATATCAAGGAGCATCATTTTGGACATGGAAACAATATTTATCAATGCATTTTGGACCACATTGTAGGAGAATATGGACGTGAATTTAAATAGGTCTACAGTATTACATCCAAAAAAAATGGGTAGACATAAGTAGCTAATACAAATTTGGTGGGGATTTTAAAGGGTTACAATAAAGAGCATTCGAAGACCATCGATGAAAACCTGGTATATATACAATACTATTATACTAGAGAAGTTGGCACTTCTACTGGTAATACCCTATTTGAAACTTGTATTGTATATCAACCACCTTTACCTTTGGATATTGCAGATGTGAAACAAAGAGGAGTGAGGTAGTATATTACAGGGGATTCCTTGAGGGAAGGAAAATTTGTGTAGAAGATCAAGCAATTACATATACAGGTATAGGATACATTGCATAAGTCATAGGAAAAATACAAGGCCAGACTGATCAACAAAGAATAGTTAAGATGTTTAAGGTAGGAGATAGAGTATGGTTAAAATTTAACAAGAAGAGGCTACAAGGTCATGGTAAGAAAATAAATGATTTTTGATATGGTTCCTTTGAGATATTGGAGAAGGAGTGGTATAACATGTATACTCACTCTAACCCCATATGTGTGCATTTTCTCAGTGATGAATGTAGAGAATTTGAAACTATATGAGCCTTCCATGCTACATCAGGAAGAGGAACAAGCCCTGCCTACTATAAAGGATTTGGCACAAAATGATCAGGAAGAGTTAACAAAGGATACATTTTTTCAAAATAGGTCCAAAACTTTGAGATAGCTATAAAATTACCTTTGGCATATTGGGCGAAAATAAAAACTTACAGGAAAATATAAATGGTACACCTGAGAAAAGGTGGAGGAAAAATTGCCTCACCTCATTCAGTAGAAGATTTTGGGGACCAAAAGCCTCCAAAAATGGGGAGGTGTGATCTGGATTCGATAATTATATTGTTTTACATCCATCTTGATGCTTTTAGAATGGAAAAGTGAAGGAATCAACTCACAATACCATTTTTAATAACGAGA
The DNA here is from genome assembly GCA_034641835.2 of Pinus albicaulis. Taxonomy (NCBI): domain Eukaryota; kingdom Viridiplantae; phylum Streptophyta; class Pinopsida; order Pinales; family Pinaceae; genus Pinus; species Pinus albicaulis. The sequence goes on along the minus strand of CM076578.1, from coordinate 219,897,381 downwards.
CCCAATTTGGAAAATTGAGATCTCAAACCTTTAGAGGCCATTTTGAGGCATAAAATGGAATTTTTTGGGGGTTAAAACCTTTCTAATTTAATTCAACACCATTTTATACTATTCCACACACAAATACCTTTCAAACAACGCTAGAATCATCTCAATCAAAGTCTGTATGAAAAATTTATGCCACTCAGAAGTTGACCTTCATATTTTTACCACCATAGTTTGAGAGGATGCCACTTCATCTCCCATTATTCATGGAAATTGGACTACCCACATGATTATGATGAAGAAGACTCTCGAAGAGTCGATATTGTAACTCTAGTTTATATTTTAAGGAGCCGAATGTCTCCCCTATTAGGTTATCAAGTTGTGCTATAACCAGGCCATTAGGAGGAAAAGGGGTTCCATTATTTTCAATTTCATTTTTGTTCTATAGATGAGAAAAGTAATTGGGAAGGATAGGAAGAGATAACACATGGATTATTTTGGTACTGTAACTGCCCACAAGTCACGGGACTTACTTCTTTGTGATTGCATCAATTTTCTATTCAAAGAAAGAAAGCATAAGGAACTTAACTTCCAATAGGTTTTTCTCCCAAAATGGTTTCCCAAGATATATATTGTGTCAAATATGGTTTGTGAGTCTTTATTTCATTGTTCTCTATTTTATGAAAAATTATAATTTTTGTGCATACCTATAAAATAGTAATTTACATATTGATAAATCTAGAAATAAATAAAGCCCCTTAGTGCAGATTTCATATTTTTAAGTATAATTATATCAGATTTGTTGTGATGAATTGTCTAGTGGAATATCCACAACAGTTTACATATCAAAATCAAAGGAAAATAAAGAGCTAGAAAATATTTAACTTTCCTTAGTTTAATGAAAGGCTTCTAACTTACACATAAATATATAAATAAATCTTATTATTAATAAATATTTGTAAACATTGGCAAGGAAATAGCGAGAGGGGTTTTATATGGCCTCGATGAAAAAAGGAGATATATTTTGCATGGGGACTAGGCATAATGACCAACAACCAAGTAGAATTTTTAGCATTATGGAAAGATTAAAATTTTCCATGAAAAGCGAGGAAGGATCTCTAATAGTATTAGGGGACACAATGTTGGTTATACATCAGTATTAGAGGAATCTTGAGAAATCAACACTCCCCATGGTGAGAACGATTGGTTCTCTATTTTTCAAATTTGAAAGAATTGAGTTTTATCATGTAAAGAGGAATTTAATCTTGAGAAATCAACACTCCCTGTGGTGAGAACGATTGGTTCTCTATTGTTCAACTTTTAAAGAATTGAGTTTTATCATGTAAAGAGGAATTTTAATGTTGAATCTCACCAAATGGAAAATAAATTAGTGCAAGTGAAACCAAGAGAATATTGGTAGGAGGGAAAAAATTTAGGTCTTAAAAATATCCCATAATAATGTTGATGGTCAATAAAAATCAAAAGGTTTGTGGCAAGAGCCAACTAAGAAGGCTGGAAAGTGCATTGGGTAATGATAAGTGAGAGTCTCAAGGCAAGAAATTATTCTCCATTTCACTTGGAATATATTGGAAACTCAAAGGTACAAGGGATGACAACATATCAATGCCCAATTTCTATACACAATTTTCAACCAGAGATATTAAGTGTAAAAAAACCAAGATTCAGGGTCTTTTTTAGCTCAGAGATCATACACATTGACATAAATTATAGGTTTAGGAAATTTGGACTAAACAATGAATGTGAAGCATGCATAAACTATGGTGTCCTGGAAAATAATTCTTTGGTGGTGATATTGCATGGAGGAAATCAAGTTTTCAAAGAAATGGTAGTCACTTCACTTGCGGAAATGAATGTCCTAAGTAGTTATAAAAGGAAAAGGGGTCGATATCATATCGATATCTATTGCAGTTTTGAGGTGGTTGATATTAGTACACACTGGAAGAATCAGAGTGATACCAACACTCTGAAAGTGAGGAAATTGTGAACCATATAGCTCACATGGGAGTGCAGGTGGATTACCTTACCACCCTGGTGGAAAAACTTGGAGATATGAAATTTTTTGAATTCCAAGCTCAATTCGCAGTGCTCACACAAGCAATCAAATTAGTTCAATATGAATTTGATTGTATGAATAACACTTAGGACGTTTTGTCTGCTCACATGCATGCTCTAGAGCTACAAATAGAGAAAATTCCAATTGGATCCCTCTGTGGAGATCTGGATGTTGTTGATCATGATAAGAGTGCAGTGCCACACATGGAGGATGGTGAGATGGAAATAGTTGAAGAAGATGACTCCTAGGTTATATTGTGTGCAGGAGTTGTAATGGAAAATTATGTTCTTGACCCATATGTGCATAATGTATGAATATAGTGTCTTGTTACTTTCTTTTTTGTCTAAATTAGTAAATAATGAAGTGTTAGTACATTGAGTTCTTGGGTGTTTTGTGGCGACAATATAAGTATAGTGAGTTATGGCAGGTAGAAGTAGGAAGTAGTATGAGATATATTAGATTTTTTTGGATTTCGATAGAGGCTAGAGAAGAAGAACTAGCATTATCTATAAAAGGACATGGCCTTCACTCCATATTTAATTAATATAAATTACCCGTATTTTTCAAAAAAAAAAAAAGTTTTCTAAATACATAATATATTAACTATGTTTCAATTTTTATTTGTTAATAAATTAATTTCTATATAAGGGCTCTTAAATTATTTATGTTGTCAATATTAAAATTATTATTGTATTTAAATTATAAAAAAAATGTAATGTAATAAAAAAATAAAAAAATAAAAGGAAGTTAAAACAATATAAATAGGTGTTCAATTCTAATTTAGAAGATCAAACTTATTTTTTAATTATGGCTCCTACAAAGAAGAAAAACTATATTTTTGAAATACTAACCAACATCCATGAATTATATATAAAAACTAGGTGTTGATCTACATAGAGAAAGTGGGTTGAGCTACATAGAGAAAGTCAATATCTGAAAATTCCCAAAGCATCATCTGATACAGGAATATATTATCTTTGTGATAAAATGAAAAGAACTCTCCTAAAATTCAGCCTTGGATATTTTTAAGACCTAAATTTTTTCCATCCTCCAATATTCTATTAGTTTCAATTGCACTGATTTATTTTCCATTTGGCCACTTCAACATTAAAATGCCTCTTTACGTGATAAAACTCAATTATTTCAAAGTTGAACAATAGAAAACAAATCCTTCTCACCAGGGGGAGTGTTGATTGCTCAAGATTCCTCTGCTACTTTTGAATTTGATGTATAACCAACATTGTTTCCCTAATACTACTAGAGATATTTCCTTGTTTTTGATGGCGACTTTTAATCCTTTCCATAGTGCTATTAAAAATTCCTCTTGGTTGTTGGTCATTATGCCTAGTCCCCATGCATAATCTATGTCCTTTTTTCATCGAGGCCATATAAAACCCCTCTCGATCTTCCATTGTCACTATTTACAAAGCTTTATTAATAATAAGATTTGTGTGTGTGTGTGTTAGAAGCCTTTTATTAAACTAACGAAAGTTAAATATTTTCTAGCTCTCTATTTTCCCTTTATTTTTATCTATAAACTATTATGGATATCCCATTAGACAATTCATCACAACAAATCCAATATAATTATACTTAAGAATATGAAATCTACACTATGAGGCTTTACTTATTTTTAGGTTTCTCAATCTATAAATTACTGTTTAATACGTATGTATAAAAAATAAAATTTACAGAAAATAGAAAACAAAGAAATAAAGACTCACAAGCCAAATTTTATGCAATATATCTTGGGAAACCATTTCGGGAGAAAACCCTACTGGAAGTTAAGTTCCTTATTGGTTTTTCTAATTTCCTAAATCATCGAAACTATGATAATCTTCAAACACTTTTTTTATGAGCCCCTTCCAAGGCAAGACCACAGCAATCGATTTAATGACCACTAATAGTTTAGTGTTGACCGTGACAACTTCAAATGTTTAACTTTAGAAATCATTAGATAATCATTTTAATTAAAAAATAATAATTTGTTACCATGCGATTGGCTTAAAAGTTTGTGTCTTATTTCAGTTTTTTTGAAATGTGTCCCATATCACCCATGAAATTTGGACACCCTTACAATTTGTCAATTTTCATAGGGATCATGGTTGGCATCTTGTAATCAAAATAAAACAAATCAATAATTCAAACCATTTTTTATTAATTAACTCTTGATATTGACTAATTAACTAATTGTAAATATGAACAGAACATAAGGTTAATATGGTTGTGTTGAGTTAACATATTTTTATTATTTAGAAATTTACATGTTAAAGAATCAAATAAAGAAAATATCCTAATTGAATTATATATATTAATTATTTAAATCAAATTAGTGGATATTAGTTTTGATTAAAGTTAAATTAGAGAAATATATACTAAAAAAAAAATTAATTATAAACAAGGAACATAATGGCTATAGAAACTCAAATAATGATACACTTTTTAAGTAAATAAATACATTAAGTTATAGATTATTATATGAAACTGTATAGTAATAAATTTTAAGAATCATGGAAATTTATATTTAATGTAAATAACTAATTGTAAATACCAAAATAACATAAAGTTAATAAAGTAAAAAAACACCGACAATTCTAAATTTTCATGGGGATCATGATCGGCATCTTGTAATCAACAAAACAAAATCAATCATTCAAACCAATTTTTATTAATTATTTTTTTGTATTCACTAATTGTAAATATGAACATAACATAACATAATATGGTTGTGTTGAGTTAACATATATTTATTATTTATAAATATACATATTAAAGAATCAAATGAGGAAAATATTAAAAATATATATTGTTTATTTAAATCAAATTAGTTGATATTGCTTTTTATTAAAGTTAAATTAGAGAAAGATATACTGAAGAAAATTATTTGTAATTATAAGCTAGCATCTTGTAATCAAAGCAAAACAAGTCAATAATTCAAACAATTTTTTTATTAGTTAACTCTTTTTATTGACTAATTGTAAATTTGAACATCTCATAATGTTAATATGTTTGTTTTGAACTAATATATCTTTATTAGATTTGGTGTAGCTCCTACAAACAACACATGGGTTGAGGAGAGGTCAGTGCCTAGAACATATTAGAGTATTGATAGAGTTTGTTGGAATTGTATATTTACATTCAACACTCAAAGTTACATATTTTTAATTAGAAATGTTCTAAAATCCCTTTCAAAAGGGTGGATTCGATTGTAATAGAAGAACGCTTTAGAAGACTTAATATTAGGCTCTCGTGGCTAACTTACAAAAGCATATAGTTCCTTTTTCATTGTAGCATACATGAAATACAATATATGAAGGAAAGAAATCGAATACACAGGGCTAAGCATAAAATCCCATGAATCGAACTTCAATTGAAAAATGAAAATATGAAAATAGTAAATGATGTTTTAGAGTACATGAAGTACATATTAAGGACAACAGGTATCTTTAATCATAGGCATCTCTAACTAAAATTAGACATTAATGAATACATGATTTCAAAAAAATACATCCAGTTGCTACTATTACATGCCATCTAAGAAGAAATAAATGGATAATGAAGTGAAAACAAGGAAGAGCACGTACTACAGTCTTATGGAAGTAGAATCACCAAAACTTATTTATTAATGTACAAACATAGATTAAATTTTTCTTTCACCATTCACATTTCAAGATCCCTTTGAAACAAAAATTATGAAGCTTTAAAATGTATCAGAAACCTTTCTTATCGGGTCTTAGGATGAGTATCCCTTACAAAATATTCCTTCTTGATCTCCTAACGATTCATCATAACAAAAATGGTACAAACATGATGTTTTCACAGTTGTACTAACTAAACCCTAAGTGACTTGAGTTCATTTCTTAAAATGGAATATTTACAAAAACATAAAAAACAACAAATTTTCATGATTGACAGGATCAAAATAATCTCCATTCCTAGTGGGTAGGTTTTGGAGGAATATTTGTTGGGTCAATGATATGGATTTGTGGGGGATTAATGAACTGGTCACATTTTGCCACTGTTTTGGGCTCAGCAGAGGAGAGATAAATAAAATTTGATAGGAAATCTTAAGACCTTTGAGCCCTACATAATTTGGCCTGGTGCGAAATAAGGTCATCACCAACCATAGCAATTGAAAATCCATCCTTAGATAGTTCACTATTGTATTTCCCTTTAAGGAGAATGCCTTCTCATGGGAGGATTCAACTCGGCTCTTAGCCTCTACTAACATTTGAATGTATTTCTACCATGGGATGAATGCTTCTACAAGGTCCCAACAGTTGGGTAGTTCAACTCTAACCCTCTATTCGAACTTTGAGTCAAAACCAGCTACATAGTTTAGCACCTTTTTTAGACATTCCTCGAACTTGTCTCTAGCAACTTCCTTCTGGATCATCTTGGAGACCTCGAATATTGAATTTACCTGCTCTACTACATTGATGGCCCTCAACTTACTCGTTTTTTCATTAATATATTGAATGAACTTTTTATTTGTCTCATCTTTTCTTTCATCCTCCTCCTTAAAAGCTAGGATAAATAAATCATAGTCCTTGATTTCAATATTTTGATCTTCACTTCTCCCATAAATAAATCATATTCTCCCATTTATTCCTCACTTTTGTTATTATTTCATCCCATATCAATTGTTTTTTTTGGAGGAGGGATGCATTACCTTTTATCCTATTTTCGGTTCAATAATTTCTTAGTTTGTTGCCTGTATATTTTTACTAATTATCTCTGCATTTATATTTGCAGTCTCCAGTTGTTTCTCCTTTTGTGAAAGGGAATGCTTGGAACTATATAAATCCACCTATACTTTCTTTAGTTCTCCTTAATATAGTGGCATCTCAGTGAGGGTATGAGTGAGTTGCTTAGTAAGATTTTGAGGATTCTCTAGTACAATCACTGCACAAATATGAGAGTCAATAATTTGTTGGAGCTCTGCTACTTGTTTCTTAAGGGACACTACTTCATTATTCCGATCTATCTGCTCCTTGGAAAGAATCTCCTTTTCTTCTTCCACTCGTGTTAATTCGTTGGACTGCACATCTTTACTAATCTTTATCTTCAACTTATGCTTTAGTTCTTGGATCTCAGCCTGCGAACTCTGGATAAGAGTCTCTATATCAATTTTTTCTTATGGGTTCACTCCAAGCTTCATAATCAGTTATTTAAAGTTCTCATTCTATAAATTTAAAGCTATAGAAATATCTCTCTCTTGCTTTAGTTCCATAGCAGCCTTCTCCAACAACTTCTCAACTTTTCTTATGGTCATATAATGTCAGCTTAATTCATTGTAAAGCATCTCTCCCACCTGTCTATGAAATTTGATTTTGTCTGATAAAGGGACACTATTCAAGTCCAGAGATACATCCACAACCCTAAATTAGGATCCTAATGGAAGGGACTGTTCCAAAGGATCATGTAATGAAAACTTCATTTGATTCCTCTCCAGGTCCAGGGCATCTAGAAGTTTGTTCAGGTAACGCTTGACTGAATGTGAAGCTAGTTTTTGTTTCATTTCCTCTCTAATATTCTTATTACTTTCCTCTATTTCCATCCATCCACCCCAACTGGACCATATGATCGTCGAGCTCCTAACAAAATTCAAAAGTGTTACCTTTGTAGATGAAGAGGAAGAAGCTTGAAGTGGGTCTTCTAAGGTCACCTGGAAGCCTAGATGATCCAGCTTTGTCTCAATCAATCTAGTTTCAATCTATTCATTAGTTGCTTCCTAGGTTTTGGCCCTTTTTCTAGAGTGAGCATCTTCCATTTCCACATCTTCAATCTCGTCGGCATTCCTCTTTTTCTCCTTGTCCTTTTGGGTGAAATATCAATCTCCATTCCTGTATTAATAGATCAGGAATAAAATTTATCTTTCCACTCAACATCTTGCCTATATTCATGATCATAGGTTTAGGCATTAATGTTTTTCTTTATCTTTGAAATGATACCATGGGGGTCATAGTTCCATGTGTCTCCCATTTCAAAATTAAGTTATCTCAACACATCTTCAACTGACTAAAGAGCTTGTTTGATATTTGCAATAAAGGGACCTATTGGTTTAGCTAATTTGAACATATATCCCTTCTTAGCAAGAACAAAGTGAATTTTATGCACATGTAGGATTTTTCTAATGAATTATATGTAATATATTCTCATTGGAATAAAAACAGGTAAACGGTAAGGAAGGATCTCACACCCATAAATCCTAATTTTAGTGTAATCCTCGAACAAGTACTAGTTACCCACCTTGGTGTCTTTACTGAGCTAGAGGATTTCTTTTTGCTAGGGTAGAATCCTTCAGGGAGAGACATTATGGATGATTTTGTATGTAATAGACATATAAGTGGATATCAATTGATAATAACCCTCATTGTTGGGTTTCTTCTTGATAGCAACATCCCAGTAAAAGACAGTCTTTCTTTGTTTGCCTGAATCCACGAGACTGAGACCCAAGTATTCAAATTCATCTACATGGGTGTATAAGAACAAATAAAACATAATGAAGTAGTATCTAAAAAAATGAAGTGATACAAAAATGGTGGAGTTGTAATTTGATGGATTCAACTAGGAAATAAGGTATATAAAAAACATGGCCTAGTTGCACCATCACTATCAGAAACCCTATGGTATCTTCGGTTACATTAGTGGCATCATCCTCCAAAAATAATTGAGAAATCACCGTGAGGACAGTCTATACAACTTTTGTAAATGTAGGTACAAGAAAAGAGTCAATAATGGGTAAGCAGTGGTGTCCAGGATCCAAAATCATCTGTAAGAAATCCTCTTATTCCCCATCTAAGAGAGTGTTATAATTGTAGAATAGGGTAGTTCTAGTAAATTTTTCATAACCATGGGGAGACTAGGTACACCATATCCTTTTAAATAAGTTTTGGGGTTATCTCCAGGAATTTCACACTGGTAGATGATATAAAGCAACTTTTATCTTTGACATAGGATGCGACAAGCCATGAACCGAAATTTAGAAAATGATAGATAGATGGTGAGATTTGGTAATATAACCCTTACTACATTACCATAAAAGGGTCTTCCCCCTTGAGATGGCAATCATACATGTCAAACTAGAGATCCAATAGGTGTCAAGGGCATGGTGGGTTGTAGATTTGAGACTATATGTCCATGAGCATCTCAAATATGGATGAAGGTTTGGCCTCCTACGCCTTAGGATTTTTGGGAGCAGGATTCCTCATTTTAAGCATGAGGATAAAATTATGAGTAAAGGGCATGCATGTCACCTGATTGACCTGGTGAAATTTGGAAGAACGACATTGAGGGAGCTATGGATTTGAATGATAGGTGAATGGCTTCATAGACCAGTAGAGCATCAGGAGGACTCAAGTGTAGGGAGTATAATTTTAAATTCAAACAGATAATGGGTCGGGCATTTAAAGGCTAGATAAACAGTAACATGATGTCAGGTGAGGTCATGAGGGGGTGACACGTGACAGAAGGTGAATTGGAGGATGAGAGGTTGACACGTGACAGAAGGTGAATTGAAGGATGAGAGGTTGACACGTGGAGGGGATATCTTTACCATTTACTGCACTCTTGATTGCTAACATTGATGGCACCTCGACATATGGCGTGGTGGGCATGGTCCCCACCTCTCTTCGGCGAGTGGGGAAGTGAAATTTAGGATCGATATTGGGCAATGTTGACTTTTCTATATCTAGGGGTGGTATCGACATATCAGCCGTGCCAATCCCCTCTTCAACCCCCCCCCCCCCCCAAACCAATAATGCCTTTGGGGGTTGGTCGGCTCATGATGGGCAATGATCCACCTAACACCTATTCAGATGTTAAGCAAGGGACCTACAGACCATTTTCCTCCACCTCTTCATTGTTTTTCCCACTAAGAGACTATTTTTTCTAATGTTTCCTTTGCCGTAGGGGATTTAGTGCACGGCCAACACCTTTTTCAGTTTTTGTTTTCCAACCTAGGTGTCTCTATCCATATCTATGCTAGGGTGAATATGGGAGCATCCAACACAAATACGAAAAAGGTAGAAAGGAGAACAACGAGACCCTAAAAATTAATACCTATATATAAATAAAACCTTTTTAATAAAATTAGGAAAGAAATTATCACAAGATTCTAAAAACTAAAAACTAATTATCATAATAGTTATTAATTATAAAATATATATGTAAATAAAACAAAATCAAAAAAGTTAGGAAAGAAATTTTCACATGCTTATAAAAACTAATAATTAAATAAAACATAATGACTATATAAGTTCAAATAATGATACATATTTAAAGTAAATACATACATGAAGTTAATTCTTTAAATCTTTGTTTGAATAATTGTAAATATAAACATAAAATAATGTTAATATGTTTGTATGTTAGTATTATAAATTTACATGTTAAAGAAACAAATAAAGAAAATGTCCTAATTAAAAAAAATTGTGTGACTTCCATCACTACAATTACTCTAATAATTCTTTCCACCAAGTTCTGCTCAGCCGTCAACCAACTCTAGAAGGTAATGAATTAACAAAATCGCATGACCAGTACCGAATTAACAGAAGTGCATGACCGGTAGCGAATTAACATAATCGCACGACCATAAGAAAATACTCGAACTTGATTCATTGCTTTATATGGAACTTGCTAATTCTTATTTTCATAGTGAAGTTATCGTGAATGTAAAAAATAAAAATTTCATAATTAAATTATTAATGGAGTGAAATTAAATTGTTTCCAAATATTTTAGAAATATTCCTCATAACTCTTGAAGTCAAACTTTATATTTAGAATATTTTTAAATTTACTAGCAAACGGGGATAACAAAATAAAGGATTAAAATTCAATTTGAAACTTAATTTAATTTTAGTTTTTTAACATTGATAAATTAAACTGAATTATTCCTTTTATATGAAGTGGACAATAACAGAGAATACTATAGATACAATAATATGAAGATAATTATGTGTATTCTATATAGACAATTAGAGGTGTCATTTTTGTTTTAAAACAAAATGTGATAATGGAGTAGAATATTCTAAATAGTGATAATATTGGAGTAGTTGATATGGAAGTGGATGTGTATTGATGTGGATCAGATAATATTTTTATGGTGTAAAAGTTTTGTATATTTTATAATTGGTATATGTGTTATATTTTATTTTGTATATTTTAAATTGTGTTTTATTTTTTTAGAATGTGATGTGGAAAATTTTTGTGAGATTATGAATTTTCATTTTTTAAAATATTTTTTTGAATATATGTTGTGCAAATTAAAAAATTGAGATTTACCATTTTAAAAAATCCTTATTAAATGGACAAAAAAATATCAAACAAAAGACACATCTACTTATATAATATATTGATTTGATATATATCTCACTTAATTTTAACAACCATTAGTTGCAATTAAAATTTTCTAATATGAGTGTCTGTGGGGTCTTGGTTAAACGGTGATGAGGCGGGCTGTTATAGCACTCATCACAGGTTCAATTCCCTTCCCCGATCGGGGTGATGTATCTAGACATGTTATGAAAAATGGAGTAAAAAGGTGAAAAAAGAGAAAAATGAAAGGCACTACCAAACTTACAAAAAAAAAAAAAAAATTCTAATATGAGTGGTTCAAGAAAAACATATTTTAATTATAAGAAAAAATCACAATTCAGCCAATGAAAACTTTACAATCATGTTAAAAAAAGTAAAAAACTAATGTGAAAGAATCACTAGACTATATTTATATTTCCTTGTCAATGGTTATTTAAACAACCAATGATTTTCTTCACGAGAGATTCAAGTTGAGGATTCTTTCATAGAACTTGATGCTAATATTTATTAGTAGTGTTATAAAACCTATGCAACTCGAATAAAAAAATTCAATTGATTTATGAATAATTTAAGCATATTTTTAATTAGGTTTAGTAATATAAAAATTGAAGTTGTTGGTATATAATGAGATATTTAACTTATAAAGAGATATTTTATGGAAAGGAAAGCTTGTATACCATTTAGTTTACAAAAATAGAATATTAGAATAATTAGATATTTTATGCAAAAGGTTTCAAAAGTGAAAAGGATGTCGAAAAAATGAATAATTTAACCATATTGTGAATGAGGTTAAATCAAATAAAAAATTGAAGTAGTTGGTTTATGAAGAGATATTTAATTTATGGATAAAATAAAATTATACCATTTAGTTTATGGAAATAAAAAATTAGAAGAATAAGATACTTTATGAACAAGGCTTTGAAAAGAAAAAAAATTAAAAAAAATTATATAACACATTTAGATTCAGTTTAGAAGGCATTGTCATTGCGACAAACACCCTCCAAAATTTTATGTGCACTCAAATTTTGGATCCTACTATAGATATTTTCATCGATAGTTCTATAGTCACTTCTTGGTCAGTTGGTGATTTTAAACTCCTTTTCGGGAATGGAAGTGTCGAACTCACTTGCTCACACATGCTCAGTACATAACAAGTTCATGAGCACATTATTTGACGCAAGCTTGGAAATCATAGCACGTTCCATAAATATTGTGCCTGTGTAATGTCCAATCCATGTCTTTATTCAGTGCGTGGTTGTTGGACAGAATTGTGAATTATGGATAAATACGCTTCCCTAGACAGGTGATAATCTAGAACAATAGATTAAAGACTATATGACTTCTTCTCCTAACTAAGAACAAACACACAAAATAGATTAGAATCTTACTTGAAATCCAAGCGCTTCCAAATGGTTCCTTTTGTTGCTTACGTTGCAGCTTCAAATTCCAGTGGTTTGTGCAAAATGCTTCCTATAAGAATGAACACTAAACAGTAGAAGATAGCAATAATACAGATGTCTATTCAAGTTAGTTTGCTAAATCAGTAAAGCATAAACCATATACATCAACTAAGATCTTACAATATGGAAATTCAAAGCCAATACAGATGCATATAGGGAAAAGTAAGATGTATTCTTTATTAATGATAGAAGGAGAGGTTACAACCTAGTGATTTGAAGTGACCATTCTAGCAACATTCCTAGCCGCATCACAGTATAAATCTCTCCAGCAGTTGTTACACAAATCTAACCCTCAATTGAAAATCAACTAGCATTTCTCTACTCAAATTCTTCCTTCTCAAACACTAAGATCTGTGCTCAATTTATAGAGAGGCTGAGGTAGTTTTACAATCAATGACTTTCCAATAATAGGAAATACATGTTACCAATATTGTAGATGTCAAATGGGCACTTGGATTCGAAGCTTGACACATGTGAACTCTTCTAAAAGGCATTGGCCAAGTGGAGATTCCAGAACAATGAGAATTCCGCTCCCAATGTGACCAACGCACCTGTGAATGTGGGGAAGTTCTTTGCAGAGCAGCCTTGCATGGGGCTACCTGCATATGAAATGCACTTAGTCTCCTTAGAGGTAGTTTTGGTGAGCTCTCATATGCTATATAATAAACTTCAAACCTTGGAAACCTTTGCTTGATGAAAGTCATGCTTGATTTGTCTTGTTCTTGTCTTAGGGCATCTAGAAACTTGAAATGATAGGGGATGATAGACACTTAGTAATTGGTCCTGGAGATGATGCCCAGTTAACCAGGTCATTGGAAATGATGCCCAAATTGACCTATAACAAATTTCCCCCTAAAGCATGAGGTCAAAATAATAAAAACATTTGATTGAAATGCTTTACACTGTGATGGGCTAGAGATGAAGGAGAATGGTCACCTACATCAATCTTATAATACATTACATCATGATATATCCTCTTTGATCATAATTGCTGAGGGTAGGAATTCCCATGTTTAGCACATAAACAATCTAATAACATGTACATAATTCATAAAGTCGTCGACATTGGAATGTTGCCCAATACAAACATGCCTACAGATAAAGGCCCATGTTTGGATGACGATCTGTATGTAAGGTCACTGTATTGATGATGTGTACAAAAATCCTGAAATCATAGCCCGGATGGCTGAAACTAGATCCGGGGTATTCTTATCTCGTTCAATTGATCATTCAGGTACAAGTCTAGCCATGCGAATATATGATTTGTAGTCGAACATGGAAAGACATCGTTTGATTACCAGCCAATGATGTGAGATGTTTAACAAACACGAGAGAACCACCACTAATGAAAATGGTTCTCAAGGTACTCCAGTACATTTCGTAAAGCGTGAATAGATGATTTGATGTCGAATGCCAAAAAAAATCTTTTGTTCAAAGGTCTAGAAGCTAGGATCTTGTCGATGTTGTAACAAGCCTCATGGTACTCGAATCTAATGTTTCTAAGTGAAATTCCTGGATATTGATTTTTCGTCGACAGGAAGCCACCTTATTACGAAATGGGAGTTACTGATTTCGGAGAGAAGGGTATGACTTGATATAGAAATTTTCAGGAACGATGGTCATGAGAATAAAGGTTTATGAATATTGCAGAAGGATGAGTTTATTCACTGGATTACTTCTCTTCAACATATCGGTGACACTGTGATGAGTTGGAAGCATTGACCCAAAACCGAATTTAAGGTATGAATGAACCGTCAACATGATTACCCAACCCAAATAGTCACGGACATGGAGTGAAGGAAGTGTCATGTTCAAGAGTGACTTGCTACCATAAAGAAATTCTTGCTCACTTTTCCCAAATTTTCCTCAGTCATTTTTTGACCAGTAGCTCTTTATTTTTTAACAAGCTTGAGGAGGGTAACATTTGCTTGATCTATAATTCAACCCTTCGGGCAAATAAAGTATCACTATTTAATAATTTAATGAGCCTAGCGATGAATGAAACTTGATTCTTTCCATGATCGACAAGCTCATTGCTATTTTATGTTTTAATGAGCTTAACGACAGTGATAGCCTGGTCCTTTTTCATATTTAAAGAGTTTGAAAAAGAGGACGAAAGAAAACCCCATAAGTGCTTTTTCGTAAATTTGTCACTTAGACCCAAAAAAGTGTAAAATAATATCTGAGAAAACCTCTTTGGTCATGTTTAACCAAGGTATTCCTTTTTCGTAAATAATCTATCTCAGTCTGGAAAAGGGTTAAACTTATACTGAATAGATATCAATTCATTTACTTTTATGTGCTCGAAAAGACAAGTACTCGACAATCTTTTCACATTATCGGAGTCTAAAAAGAGCTAAAAGAAGACTCCATGGGTTCCTTTTTCGCTATTATCGAAGCTCAAAAAAGAGATAAAAGTGTGCTTCCAATCCTTTTTCATTTTTAACAAAGCTCAAAAAATAAGGAGAAAAAGTATGATTTGTGGTCAAATCATTCTTGAAATAAATCTGCACGATTAATTTGTTCATCAATTGTAAAATATGTTTAGAAAAACATCAAATGGATTAAAAATACCTGTTCATAATAAAAATATAATAAAACCATAGTCACAGCAATACATATTCATTGCAAATAATCAAATGACTAATTAAAAGAGATTTACCATTAATTTTTACCATTTGAAAGTTACCATTTGCATTTTGGAGCTTTGAACTTGTTTTTTCCCATGAACTTCAACTATTGATTGTGTGCATTTAGTAAGAATGTTTTGACCGTGATTTTTTTTTATTTTCCTAAGGTTTATACAATGTTTTTATATTTTTATGTTTTCCCAAGACTAAACTAAATGTTTGATGTAATGCAGATGTTGGTCGTGTTCAACCAGTAGTGGAACCGGAGTTTGAAGCAAATGTGCCAGCAGAGGGCTATCGGGAGAGCAGTCCTTCAGGATCTTGATATGGTTGAGACTCTAACTGAGCTTCAACAGCACATATAAGGTTTTACCTTCGGGATTCTAGATTGTCAGATCAAAGAGCTTCCTATGGGACTGCGGAAACACACTATTGGGGTTCCTAACCATTGGATATGGTTACTTCATAGGATAGCTATATCTATAGCATGTTACCACGAGAACCACTAGTTTAATTGTGACATTTTGTATACATTTTATGGTCACATGACCAATGCGTCTTGGGCACAAATTTTGTAAAAACCTATAACTATCTATCTATATGATTTTAGAGTTCTTCCTATGTTTATTGTGCAATCCTATTCAATGATGTGAATGTTTTCTTTACATATGTTGCAAATTTCTGTCTAAAACTTGATTAGCTAATGAATCAGTCAATGTGTTTAAATTTATGGAAATGTGTTGATATTGAATAAAATCAAAATGTCTTTCCAAAAGTCGAACTCTTAGGAAAAATCTAAGAACTGTTGGATTTCTAACAGTAAAAATACTAGTGATTTGTAATACCACAAGTTGTGAGTCTAACCTTATGATTATGCAGTTAATACCAAATGAAATGGCATTAGAGAGAAGTTTGATCAATGTATTATAATTAGAAATATTGTTCGTTGATCTACCAATACAAATCCCTTAAAAACTCACTAACTCGTCGTTCGAAGTGAAAATGGCCCACACTGCAGAGGATAGATTCTGCATACTACAACTAGCACCATCAGCATATCCAACAAATGGTTCCGAAGATTCAGACATCTGCGATGAAATGTAAAGTAGATTACTAACGTCAAGAAAACTCTAAAAATAATTTAATACAGTGAATGAAAATCAACAGCATATATACAATATAATACAAAAAAATACTACGCTCATGATTAAGCATAGTAACGTTTCAAATACAACCCATTTCTAGGTTGTGCCAATGGAATTCCATCATAATAAACTAACTAATAGGCACCCTTAGCAAGAACTCTTTTGACAATATAGGGGCCATGACATAATGGCTCACATTTCCCTGTACCTATTACATCAGCTTCTTGATCGTAAAGAAGGACCAATTCTCCCTCTGAGAAGGTGCGAGGCTAGACATTTTTGTCGTATTGCACCTTTATATGTCTCTTATGCGCTTCGTTGGCTAATTGGGCTTCACGACACGTTTCATCAAGATGGATGAGGTTAAGGAGATGTGCTTCTTCTTTTGAGGTGTCAGGTAACAAGTCTATTACAAGTTTTAATGATGATATTTCACATTAGATTGGTAAGATAGCTTCCAGACCATACACCAATTGAAAATGAGTAAATCTGGTCACGTTTCTCACCGAGGTTCGATATGCCCACAAGGAAGAGTACACGATCAAATGTCAGTTTCTTTTACGAACTCCTATCATTCGTTGAAGCATTCGTTTAGGAATTTTGTTAATAGCCTCAACTTGTCCATTTGATTGTGGATAATAAGGAGTAGAATTATCATGTGACAATCCTAACTTGGCAGTCAATCCAGACATCATGTGGTTGCAAAAATGATTCCCATGATCTGTAACTATATCCTGTGGGACCCCAAACTGTGCAATAACATGATTAAAGAAAAACAATGCAGCTATCTGTCCTCTATTGTTGAATGTAGGCGTCGCTTTGGCCCATTTCGTAAAATAGTCAACTGCGACAATAATATAACCATGCCCCCCAAACGAACGAGGGTTATAGGTCATGAAGTCAATACCCCATTTTGTAAATGGTCCCGCAGGGACAACAGGATGCATTGGTGCTGGCGGTTTGCGGATCTTACGATCAAAAATCTAGCACGCATGACAACTTTTGACCGCAAGGATGAAGTCCTAAAAAATGGTAGGCCAAAAGTATCCGGCGTGGATTATCTTCTGCACAGTAGCATATCCAGATAAATGTCCACCACGAGCCCCAACATGACAATAATTTAACACTTTTTCGGCCTCCTCATGAGTGAGGCACCTCCTTAAAATTGTATCGAAACCACGACAATAAAGTGTATCGCCGACGATCAGATAATCTTTGGCTTGGTATCGAATACGTCGTTATTCAGAGTGAGAGGTATTAGGTCAAAAAGTTTGAGTTTGGAGATAAATGATGAAATCCCCATACCAAGGATTAGATGATCCAATCAGAAATAGAGACTCGTCAGGAATTGATGGTTCCGACGTAGTTGCAGTACAATCAAAGGGAAGGTCATGGAGAAACTCAACCAAAACTAAAGACTTATTCGACTTGGATTTGATAAATTCCAAATCAAATTCCTGCAAAATGACAATCCATTTTGAATTATTTCCCCCCAGCAATTGACATGATAAGATATAATTCATGGGGTTGCAATTCAAAACTATTTTTGTTTTTTCAGAGCAGGATATAATGGCGAAATATTTGGACAGCTTGAACAGTTGCCAAGGCAAGATTTTCTACATATGAGTACTTAACTTTCGTATCATTGAGATTACGACTCAAATAATAGCTCGAATGTTCAATTCCATTTTCTACTTAGACCAATACCATAGAAATGGTCATTTCAGCCGTAGCGATATATAGGAAATAATAATTTTGATAATTAAGGGGATACATTAATGACGCTCAGACAAGAGTGTCCTTGACAGGATCAAAATAATCTTGTGCAACTTGGTCCCAATGGAAGGGAACCCCCTTTTTCAAGAGTTGAGTAAATCCTTTAGCCATTTCAGTGTAATTTGGAATGAACCTTCTTAGGAAGTTAGCCTTTCCTTGAAGTTTATGTATCTGAAGTAATTTTGATGGTGCAGGAAAATCAATTATGGCTTGAAGCTTCAATGGGTCGATTCGAATTCCTTATTTTGAGACTATGAATCCAAGCAATCGACCAAAACCAACACAAAACACACATTTATGTCGATTTAGGTGTATTTTGTAGTGTCGGCAGCGTAAGAAAATGGCTCTCAAATGCATTGGGTGATAAGTCCAATTTTTTGAATGCACTGGTAAGTCATCTAGATACGGTTGAAAAATGTGCTTGATGTCATTGAAAGCATAATCCATTGCTCTCTTAAAAGTTGCCCCAGTGTTCTTTAAACCAAACGGAAGTTTCCTATAGGCGAATGTGCCCCAGGGACAGATGAATTTTTTCTTATGTTGACCATCTGGGCGGATATTGATTTGATTGTAGCCGAAAAATCCATCCATGAACGAAAATATTTCACACCCAGCATAATCGTCAATAATCTGGTCGATGAAGGGAGTAGGATAGTTGTCTTTTGGACAAGCATGATTAACATCCTGATAATAAACACACACTCTAATGGTTCCTTGCTTTTTCATGACAGGAATGATATTGAAAACCCACTCAGTTAGTGGAATAGGGTATATGAAACCAACACGCAAAATTTTTTCAACTTCTGCTTTGATGGCAGCGGCTTTCTTCAGATGAACAGGACGAAGTCGTTGACGCACTGGTTTGACATCGGGATACATATTAATAGTGTGTTCAACTATACTAGTATCTATGCATGGAATTTCCTCCTAAGACCAATCAAATACATCACAAAATTCATGAAATAAAGAGCGATATGATTCGAGTTCTGATGGATAACAAGATACACCGACATGAATATTTTCTACAATGGGAGGTTTGGTTGAAATATCGATAGAAATGGTTTCTTCAATATTTGACAGATTTTTCTCGAAATCGATTGCATTAATGGGTAAAGAATTCGAAAAGAAGTTTTTGATGGAAGGGTGATAGTTCACTAAGATTATTTTCTTCATAATCAGGAAGATGGGAAAAATGATGATAATCTTACCATGTTTCTCCTTCTAACATCATGGCTTCCAAAATATTCTCTTATGTCAAGAACATTGAGGAAAAAGGATCAGATTGAGTACCAAAATCTAAGGAACGATCAACCCAAACACTCGATGACGTTGATTTCGGATTTGCAGCCCAAGCCAGATAGATTAATTGCTATGCCAGCTCAATAGGGTTGGGCGGTAAAAATTCATCCAATGTAGAAATTTCATAATCACCCGTACTCTCCCTTAAGCCAGATAGAGTGGAAGAGATCATGTAGAAGGTCTCTATACTAGCAATTTCTGTCGACGTCGCGGGCGGTAGTAATGTAAACATTCCCATAAGAGTGGAATCCTTTAAGAGTCCTACACCAATGTTCTGAATATCTAGTTGGGGTATGTGAACAAACGGAACACTTCCAGTTACCTGTGAGGCAGAGGAAAAGAAGGATAGTTGATTAATGACTATAATTGTAACTTTATGTGGAAAGGAAATCATTCTAAAGTATGTAGAAACATTTATAGTCGTTGCATATACCCATGGCCTTCCAAGTAAAATATTATATTCAAGGGGTCCATCAACAACCTCAACATCAATATTTACTGTTTTTCCCCCTAGTTCAACATGCAGGTTATTAATAATACCACAAGGTTTATATGTACATCCATCAAATGCCTTAAACATCGTTGATGATTGTGATAAGCATGGCAAGCCAAGTGACTTCCAACAATTTAGAGACATAATACATGTAGATGCTCCCTCATCTATAATAGTGCGGTGAAAAAGGTGATTTAGAACATTTACTTGTATGGCTAATGCCAATTCTGCTATAATTGTGGCACATAGCCCGTATGATTAAAGACAACAAGATTAGAATCAGTCGGATCAATTCCACCAATAGTCGACAATAAAGCCTATTTTTGGGAGGGAAAATTTTGTAATACCTCAAGAGAAAACATATTTGAAGGGGATTGAGCCAAATCTTCAACTATATTATAATTTTGTGCAGCTCTTGCTCAAGGATTATATGTTGATTTATGAATTACTCCCTTTGGTGGCTTGATTGTCAATTCAGAAATAACAGTAGGCAGTACTGATTCTGTAGACATATTCGTAGTCGAGGTAGTAGGTTGATCAGTGGCCTGACTACCATAATATTTATTATGCGTTGACACCAAAGTATCTGTTGAAGGTTTTGTGACGGATAACATTAACACTTGGGAACTAGGATCTGAATCCGTAGCAACCAAATTAGTGTCCGGATTTGGAAATGGGTCTATCAACACAGCTGACACATGGGAAGTCTTGATGATTTTTGAGACTTCAGCGGGGTGAGAAAAATCCCTAACAAAGTGTTCCTCATTACAGATTATGCATGGATAACGAGGTTTCCAAGGTCCAGACGGTTGATCAGATGATATTTCCTATAGGTTAGAAGTTTGATTTTTCTTTGATTTACCCTTTTTCTTTCTTCCTGGTTGCTTGTCACCTTTGCCTTTGTCAAATGACACAACATTAATTTCAGAAGTAGGAGTAGGATCAAATGCAGTAGTGTGGTGTGTGCTTGCAATGCCTATCAAGTTGTATCTGGCATGAGATTCCTTTAATTGAGGAGGAACATTGAAATTAGATCTCGACGCATTAGGAATTTTTTCATAGAGTGTGCCAGACTGAGTATAAATCAAGTCTAAATATTGGGCATGAGAAATAACTTTCTCTTCTATGACGATGCCACCCTTAGCCACATCCTTAGTTATATATGGTAACAGGGACTTAATGAACCATTCAGCAAGTAGCTGATCCGGAACAAATGTCTTAACCATTCATCGATGATGAGGCCACTCATGAATATGATCAGAAATGTGAGTAGCATTAGTCTATTTAGAATTATTCAAGAGTTCCATTCCAGTTTCATATCTGATAGGTAATTGGAAATGAGTCAAAGAGACAATAGCTAGGGAAGTGAAATTGTCAAAAGAAGCTCTAGGTAATTCAATGTACCATTTGGCAGCTGGACTTGTGAGCATACACTGGAAAATACGTAGTTCAACAGAATCATCATTTAGGGAGTTTGATGAACACCATAAATGATAATTCATGACATGAGTCGATGGATCTTCTCCATGGTTTATATTTAACTTAGGAATATCCGAGGGTAATTTATGAGGTATCATCGACAACCAAGGAGAACAGTGGATTGGATCATTAGTTAACCGATTTAAATATGGTAACTTTAAAGTTGCAACAAAGGGCAACTGTCAATTAAGGTCAGGTTGAGCATAGCCTGGTAAGATGGAATTTCTTGAGAAATAGGCCTTTGAGCACCAGCATAAGGAATCTGCTACTGGTAACCTAGATAGGGGTTTTTTTGCATAGAAAACACTCGAGGATTCTGTTGACCAAAACCTGGATGTGATACTTGTTGAAAATAATTTTGAGGCATTTGCGCCTGAGGTTGCCAAGGGGTCTGTCCACCAATGTTATAACCCAAATTAGGATAACTTGGATTCGGTTGATATGTATAACTAGGTTGCGGTTGTGACATCCCATAAAATGGTAGACCAGCTTGTGAATAAATGATTCCGGATACAAGTTGTTGTAAATTAACCAAAGGATTTGGAGTCTGTGGACCCAACATTTGATGGTATTGAGTTGAAGGACTCGCTTGATAAGGTTTATGTACAACATTTTGATTCTGTAACAGGGGTAAAGATGTATTAACGAGTGGTAATGAAGTGGGTGCACTACAAGGAAAAGACCCTCTAGTGGATGTTTTTGAGGAACCCCACAGAAAAATACCCCATACATCTGTTTCTAGTAGAGATTACTAGAGGAGGTTGGCAGGCGGAGGGTTTTGCGGATGGTTTCCTCTCAGTGCGCTTATCATTACATGTCAGCCCGGTGCTCTGGAACTGAGAAAGCACTGGTGCAGACCAAAACATTGGCACACTGGACATCATGCACTCCGTACACACCCGCCCAGTGCATCACAGATCTTCCACACCAGTGCATTATACAACACCACGCTAAATCCGAAACCACCCGGTACGGTAGAAAGAAACTGCACTGGTGCATCATAATACATCGCACCAAAACAAAAACTGATCGGTGCATTTGTAAGAAACAGAATAGGTGCACCTATAAAAAACGCGCACCAGTCAAGGGTTAAATTTTAAAAAAAAAATTACAGCAAAATAACCTGGATTTTTCAGTTTTCCAGTGCTCCTGAGCTCTTAGTTACCGGTGCGCGCCCTACCATAGAATGCACCAGTGCGCAGGAGACATTGGCACACTGGACAACTTGCACGATGTACACACACATTTGGGGCCTCCTATTACTGTAACGCACCGGTGCTTCACCACTCTTCCATGTCGATGCATCATAAAACACCACACCAAAACAGAAACACGTCGGTGTGTTCTTATCCAAGAGCACCAGTGTGCTGATAAACTACGCGCACTGGAATAACGTTACATAAAAAAAAAATTAAGGCCAAAAAACCGGTGCTTTACGACTATTCCACATCGGTGTTTTACAGATATTCCACCCCGGTGCATCATCAAAATTTCGCGCCGAAACTAAAACATCCTAGTGCGGCATTAGGGAACTTCCCCGGTGCATTATAAACAATGTGCCAAATTTGACACATCCCAGTGCGGTTGTAAGTAAGCATACCGGTGCGCCTATAAAACCCTGTGCACTGGAACATGGTTAAATATATAAAAAATTACATCCAAAAAACTTCATTTTTCACTTTCCTCAGTGCTCGAGAGCTCTCAAGCATCATCACCATTTCCCCTTGTTTGAGACACCCTGACATCGGTGCTCTCATTGCACCCATTGCACACACTGCTGCTCTACATTAGCCACCAATCTCCAGCTTGCATTTTGAAAAACGGTGGGAAATTTTTCTTTTGCAATTTTTATAGCCAATATGCCTCCTCGGCGGTGAAATGTATAGGTATTTTTCTATTTTGTCCATAATTAAGCCTTTTAGTGGGTTAGAAATTGAAATAACCTTAAAAATAACCATTAAAAAGAGAAAAAAAATATGGTCGCGCGGTGCGCCGGCGCTGTTTAGCTCGCACCGGGTAGCAGTGCTACCTGTAAAATTTATAGGCCGCACCACCACCAGTGTTAATGGTATGTGCACCGTTTCCGGGGCAGTACCAAAAGCCGCCCTGAATAATTTTAAAATAAAAAAATAAAATAAAAGTCGGTGCGCTTATTTATCTAGGTACACCATTGACCACAGGAATCACAGTGTGGTGCATTGACAGAATTACCTACCCTAGTGTATGTCAGCACACCGCATTCTAGATTTCGAGAGGGTCAATGGTGCGGTCGGGTAAAATACTGCACCGTCGACTATGTAATTGTCATGAAGCCGATGCACTGACACGATTATATGCACCGGGGCATATATTTCAGTCAGCGCACCACTATTCTAAATTTTGATGAAGTTAACAATGCTTGAAAAGTAGACGGTTGCACCGAGGTCGGTGCATTGTATTTCATTAGGGGAACTGGGACCAGTGCTCTACATTCTTAATATGCACCACGACCAGTGCATGATTTTTTTTATGGCGCACCGACTTGTCTGTTTGTTTTTTTTTCAAAATATATATATATATATATATGTATATTCCTAAATACATGTTTGTTTTAATAATAAAAAAATTATTTAATATGGAAATGATCAGAGAGAAGAGGAGGAACAATAGCAACAACAGGCTGAACAATATGACATGATTCGCCAATGGGAGGCCTGAGAGAGGGAGAGAGATGCATACCCTCACCCTATTACTACAGATACCCAGGAGATCCTTAGGCAGGTAGGCCTCCTCAAGTTCTATGAGGAGGCTACTTCCCTAAAGGCCCACAGTGTGTTTTTGAGATATCTTATCCGCAGGTGGAATGCCCACTAACAGGCTTTCCAGGTTGGTCCTTGTTGTGGAGGTAAATCCCCTCTGCAGACAGAGGCGATCCCTACTAGCCCAGAACGGGTCTAGCAACAATCGTTCACGCTATAGTGCAGGTTTCTAATTCCAAATAAACCAACTAGCGATGAAGGCTTGCCTGGAATCCAACGTTGTCGCTCGTAGAGAAAGTAGCGCTCTCGTTCCTTAGCTCTGGCAGATCACGATCCCCACGATCTCCGTGATAGGACACCTGCACACGTGAGAAAAAAACAAACGCAAGCGTAAAATCCAGTAGATGCAACTATATGTCAGTCCGAAAGGACATAACTCATCATCATAAACAACAACAAGAGTGGAACCATAACCAATAGTCGTTTATTATTAATCAATCAAAGGAAGAATACAACCATAGTTCTAACGCTGAATTCTCCTTCGGCGGGTCGCCAGCAGAACACGTCTTGAAAATCCTGTCAAGGATGGGACAAACCTCTCTCTTCGGATCTTGACAATAGTCTCCTTGCTTGGATTTGGCCTTAAGGGAATTATGGAGGCTCTTGTAGCATAAGGCTCTTGGGAATTTGGGAACTTGAAGACTAGCTTGCAATGGAGATGGGAAAGCTTTTATAGATGGAGGAAGGGGAGTTGGGATCCCTATAATCATGGGATTGGCCCTATCCTCAAGTAAGCTTCCATGAGAGGTGGCAAACCACTTCCTCTACATGGAAATCCGGAGCCAAACCTCCCAACTCAAGATAGATACCAGTTCATGAATTGGTTAGGATGAAACTTCCGCCATTTATTTTTTAAAAACACTCCTTAAATTGGCTGGCGCGAGTGCGAATCTGGGACAAAGTGCCAATTGGCGCGACCTCTTTGAAGGATTTTCCCCATTGGCGCGGGTACTGAACTGTCTGCCCGCGCCAATGAAAAAAGGGTCATTTTTAGGGTTTTCCACAAGGAGATGTCTTCAGGGCAATGAAAGCACTTGTTCAGAGGGATGTCATGAAAGTGATTTCAAGCCATGTCACTACTCACAGGTCACGGAATGAGCCCTCCAATGTGCGGGACGGGAATTGCAGGGACGGTGACAAATTACTGTGTAACAGTCCTTACCAGTGGTACATACCCACTGAGGAGGATATTTATTTTATTATAGGACTATCGAGGAGAGGTATGGATTTTCCCTCATTCCTAGACGTGTTAGCTGGTTGTGTAGCAGGGAGTTAGTTAGTTTACTCCCAGAGATACATTGGAGCACATGTACTGTCTCCTTCAGAGTTTTAGGTACCTGGAGGTCAGTTACGTATAGGTGCTTTTGGTAGATAGGACGTGTAGTGCCTCTCCCTTATCATTTCGACCATTTCGCACATCACCAGTGACGGGAAACGCATTATTTTCTCACTTTTATATTATGTTGATTCTTTAGTACAGTAGCCACGACTTGTCAGGTGGTCTGTCATTTTTTTGCAGCAATTTTGTACGGCCTTAGATAGATGTCGTTCTCATGCACAAGGGAAGGTCAACTTCACTTTTGCTTCAGAGTTGTTTTGTTTATTTTTTGAGAGTTTTCTAGAGATGAGACCTAGTTTTGTTCGATAGCCTCGTAGGCCGATGTTTGAGGCCCGGATGCACATGTGGGGGCAGATGATGCCCAAGAGGGGAGACACTTTGTTTCCAGCCAGGATCTCACATGATTCACTGGACTTACTATCCAGTGTTGACGGGCTACATCCCTTCATTATGGTCCCATGTCCTTATGCTAGCTTAGATTAGCGAGGGTGTCCTAACATCCTCTTCACAGCTGATGAGCCGCTAGATGATAGAGGTAATATTACTGTTTTATTTACATTTATTCTAACACATTCTTAATTAACTTGTCTTTATTGAATTTTGTAATGAAATTGTCTAAGTATTGTTGTGTACTTGTATATATTTTCCATACATTGGCTCTTTTGATGGTGAGGAGATGTCGGGTCCACCACATGATCCAGGTGTGGATCATGATGATGATGATTAGGATATGGCTGATGCTAAGCATTATCATGATGAGGATGAGGCCGATGGAGTAGATAGATATGCTCCTGCTCATCATGGTGCATCGGTGTCATCTTTTGCTAGGCGTGGTCGACTTGAGACGAGATATAGGATGGAGTTGGCCAACGAACTCTGTGCATTGATTGTTGATGCGGGCATTAGGCCCGCTCATTACAGAGACATATAGGCCGATGATAGGTTGTTACGGATGTGGAGAGGTATGTCGCGTGACACGTACGGCCTGATGTGGCATGTCGTAGGAGCTATGACAGTTGTTACATGACTAAGGAGGATTGTCCGTAGCTATAGGTGTATTCGAGCCGCGGCACGTGATGGACATTCCACGAGTAGCGATTCACATGCATCTCATGATCGTTCACCTCGCGGCGCACCTGATGAGCATGACGCTCCACTCGCAGCATCTAACAGTCATCATGGAGATGAGGTTGGACCATTGGCCACGTCGAGTCAGCAGCCTGCAACTACATCCATCAATACTAGTCATGATCATGAGCAGGCTGTACCATCGACCGCCGAGGCTTCATTATTGACTGAGAAGGCCTCCACTACTACTGCTCATATTGATGTTGTACTACCACCGGCAGATGCATCCATCAATACTAGTGATCATGATCATGAGCAGACTCAACCATCGACTGTTGAGGCTGCACCCCACTTTACTGAGCAGGCATCCACTTGTAGTACTGCTATTGATGTTGTTATACTACCACCAGTGCCTGATCCATGAGATTTATATTAAAGTTGTATATTTTTAACATTATTCAGTTATATAGATATATATATATATATATATATGGTCCATGTATTTTATGTTCATGTTTGTGATCATCATGATGTGGCGCATATTGTTAGGTCATTTTAGATATGTTCATTTAATGTTTAGCTTGCAGATAGATGTGTATATGTGATAGCATGAGTTATTTGACATATTGAGATGTATATTTGATGTTTCTGTTGTGATTATCTTAATATATAATGTTAATTTGATGTTTGAATGTGTTTATTAGTCGAATATGATGTTTGTACGATGGTTATCATAATCGTGATGATGTTTATTAATTAATTTAATATTAAATGACCATGATATTTATTAAATATTATCTCGTGATTGTAATTGTAATTTAAATTTTAATTGTATGTAAAATTGTAAAATTGTATTTGTATTTGTACTTATTGTAATTTAAACTGTAATTGTATGTAAAATATTTATTAATGTAAAATTTTAATTTTAATTGTAATATTTAATTTATTCTGAAATGATTGTAATTGTATATATGAAAAACTGTAAAATTGTAATTGTAAATGTAATTGTATGTAAAATTCTAAAATTGTAATTGTATTTGTAATTGTAATTTTAATTGAATTGTATGTAAAATATTTATAAAATTGTAATTGTAATTGTAAATGTAATTCTATGTAAAATTGTAAATGTAATTGTATATAAAATTCTAAATTTGTAATTGTATTTGTAATTGTAATTTTAATTGAATTGTATGTAAAATATTTATAAAATTGTAATTGTAATTGTAAATGTAATTCTATGTAAAATTGTAAATATAATTGTATGTAAAATTCTAAAATGGTAATTGTATTTGTAATTGTGATTTTAATTGAATTGTATGTAAAATATTTGTAAAATTGTAATCATAATTGTAAATGTAATTCTATGTAAAATTGTAAATGTAATTGTATGTAAAATTCTAAAATTGTAATTGTAATTTTAATTGAATTGTATGTAAAATATTTGTAAAATTGTAATTGTAATTGTAAATATAATTGTATGTAAAATTAAAATTCTAATTCTAATTCTAATCGTAATTCATGTATGTGAAATTAATGTAAAATTTTAATTCTAATTTTAATTCTAATTTTAATTCTAATTGTAATTGTACTTTTAATTGTAATTGTATGTAAAATATTTGTAAAATTTAATTTTATTAATGTGAAAATTTTAATTGTATTAATGTGAAATGATTTTATTAAAATATTTAAATTTGTAAATTTGCAAATAATTGTAAAATAAAAAATCTAGAATAATATGAATTTTTGTAACATAATAAAGTTTAGAAAATAATGAAAATAAATTCATGTACTTTATAATTATCATTATTTTGTTATGATCTTACATACAAAAGAAAAAAGAAAAAGAAAAACTTTATACGTTCCAGTGCGCTTATCATCCTAACATGCACCAGTGCGTCGTATAAATAAGACACACCGGTGCGTCAAAACTCTTTCGTACCAGTAACGAAAAAACGCAACTCTATTTTCTTTAAGTGAAAAAAAGCGGCAATTTGAAAAACAGGGGGTAAAATATTTTCGAAAATCTAATTTTATAAAATAATTCTTTAAATACTAAACACTTTTAATTATTTCACTATTTTTGCTAAAATTTTCAGCCATATATTTGCAGGAGACAAACCTGGAGCAAGAGAGCTGGAAGGCACTGTGGAGCAGCGAAATATGTTCGAACAGAAGTATTCAGACAATTAGAAACCAAACCTCTGGTGATTCAAACCTTGTATCATAGAATTTGAAACCATCTTGTGATTAAATTTGATTATTTTTTTTACTTTTTTCTGCAGTCTTTTACTTTTTTCTGCAGTTTTATCCATTTTTACCCTAAACCCTTCATTTTTTTTTTTTACCTTTCTTCTTCCTCTTTCTATGATTTCAGAAATAGGGTTATTCATTTTAGATTGACGTCCAACCTACGGGACAACTTGAATATTTGGATCCCAATCCATTTGGCCATTACATGAATTTTTGAAAAATGGATTTTACTTTATCGTTGCGCTCTACGTACTATACCAAACCGGTGCTCTGTGTTATACAGCGCACCGCGAAAGTACTATAGTAAAAAAAATAAAAACATTTTTTCTAAATCCATACACCAAATCTGAAATAGGGCATCAGTGCTCCATTTAACTAGGAAAGCACTGTACAATGTATTACACCATTTTTGTGGTGCATTTATAATACCCGACGCATCGTTAGGTCCATTACACTATTTTTTGCGGTGCGTTTATAATACCCAACGCACTGTATGGTGTATTATACTGTTTTTCAGTGCGTTGTAAATATCCCCACGCTCCGGCAGTGGTGCAAACCTCGTGAAAGGCGCACCGATGTCTTGAGATTTATTTTGGACCTAAAAAGTTGAAAATTTATTTATAGATGTATTAATGAATGATATGGTACAGGTTTCAAATTGATAAAGAAATGTTTGACAAGAGATCAAGTAACAAAAATATTGTTAACACATCAAGAAAAGAAAAAAAGACAAGTTCTTTGTAAATTCTTTATAAAAAATATTATTTTTGAACTACATGTAAGTTTAACTAATATGTATTTTTTACTGTGTATCATGTAGAGCCACAAAATGACGAAGCTTGATATGATTATTTCTGATCTAGGATCAGAAGAGCGTAAAATTTTAATGGAAAAATTGCAAAAGGATGAATCAGGTGAATGAAAAAATACTATCGATCCAATATGAGTTTCTTTTTTTAATTATCATTAATAATATACTTAAAACTATTAGATAACATGTGTCAAAAAGTCTACTAATTCACATATGTTTAATGTTGTACAGGGACCAATAACTTAGAAAAGGAATGTTGTTCTAAGCAAAGAAAAAAATAGAACATGCAAATGAAAATAAATTACTCCTTAGCTCATCTCGAGTGGTGCTTGAAGTTAACGAAAGGGGGAAAAATTTTACAAAAGATTGAGGGATCTAGTGGAACGAATGTAAAGACTTTATTTCCAACAACAACAACGTGCTTCAAATTTAATATGTAATCATTAAATTTTTCAATCATTGGGTACAATAAATAAACAATTTAGCATTAAATATTAATTTTCAAGAATTTTCTTGCAGAAAATAAAATAAAATGGAACCCATTGAGCACATAAAACAGGACGACAAGGAAGAAAATGGTTGATCTCTAAGTTTGTGAGTAATTGTTACTTCCTTATAACAACTTAACTAGATTTATTTTTGTATTTTTTTAAGTTGTTTTACAAAAATCATCATTGAATGTCTTCAAACAGGTGCTAACATACAAAGAAGAACCATTAGACGAATTGATTGAAATTGGGTTAAATATGGGTTGTGAGTATATGTTGGCATATCCGAATTTAATTGTGGAATTTGTAAGCATCTATCGATCTTGTTTTACTTAGCTCTCTCTATAATTAATAGAATAAAAACATCTTTTATATTAAATATATAATTTGTTATGGGGTATCAAACTTGCAAGAAACAAAGTATGGAACTGTGCCAACAGATGAAATTTTGAAAGATGGCATGGTACATGGTTTTGAAAGAATGTGTATAATTTATGAGCCAATTGTTGCTATGGTACGTCATTTTTATTTTTGATTTACATTGATGTATATTATTTAATATTGCAATTTTCATTATTCTCACCAATGTATATACACTCATTCCAGTTTATTTTTATGTTTGTAGATGGAAGGTGAAGAAGAGGAAAACAATCAACGCCATGAACAAAACATTCTTGAAAATAACCCAAGTCATGGAAGTAGCTCTAGCAGTGAGAGCAATTCAAGTGAAGAATGATGATCACTATGTTTGGATATCAAAGCAAGGAATTTTATTTTTCGAAATATATATGTCTGTGAAATTAGACATTTTGTTTAATGTAATGGACATACTGTCCCAATTGAAAGACAAAGGGATACCAATAACTATCCCTTTTTGTATGATAAACATTATATATATATATATATATATATATATATATATATATATATATATATATATATATATATATATATATATATATATATATATATATATATATATATCTTGTATGAAAATTTTATTTATTCTCGAACAAGTCAATATTTCTCACAATATGTTAGAAGCTTTCAAGAAAATGAAAATTAGTGTATTGGAAGTTTTAAAGAAAGACAATAGTGAATGATATCACATGGTCAGTTAGCAAGTGTTATTATGGATGGAAAAGTGTGAGTAAATTTTTACTTCAAATAAAATATTAAATAATTGAGTTTCTATTGTTATTGTTTACTCTCAATAAAAAATTAAAATTTTGAGTTTCTTAGAGGATGGAAGTTAAAGAGAGATTTTGTACAAATATAGTGGTTGCAATTAATAGATGAGATTATTTGTTTTGCAAGATGAAGAGATAAGAAAAGCATAGGGTGGTTAGGGATTTAGTTACCATTTTAAGTTATTTATATTATAAAATTTATTTTTTATAATTTTAATGGTTGTTTATAATTTTGAAAATTTTGAGTTGTTATATATTTTGAGAAGATAAAATAATTTTGTGAATGTGAAAGTTAATAAAAAATATTTAAATGATGAAATTATAATTTTATTTTTTTCTAACATTTGATGTGAAAACATATCATGGTGAACCCATCATTCATAGACACCTATGTTCTCATACAGTGGTGAACATATGGTAAATTAAGGAACCCCATCACCCTCCACAATCCTTGTCCAATTCTCTTACACATGCATTCTTGTTCTTTACAATGGAGGAGTTAACTGGTGTGTGGGGGATTACTATAAATGGATAGTAGATATGGCTCAATGTTGGCCTTCATCCCAAACATTAAGCTCAAATCTAAGTGAGAGATGCAGAATACTTAAGAATCTTTGGTTCAAGTTGGTTCCATTAGATTTTTGGACAAATTAGTGGCAATAATGGGATACTACCCTTCCAATATTTTTGGACAAATTAGTGGCAACAATATCATACTACCATTGCAAGAGTGGATTTTTGTGCCTAGAGTGAGACTATGCAGGTAAAAAGGGTGTGAAGAAATATGACAAGGAGATAGCCAAATCCCAACGTAGCCTAATTAATTTGACCATCTAATGGAACAAATGGAATGAGGAATATCAATGGCATGCCTTGGACCAAATTCAATCCAATTAAATCCATGTAGAGAAGACATAAAATTTCATTCTAGCAATCCAAAAGTGAGAAAATTAGGTTAAATCATTCATGGTGACAAGATAGGAAGCATTTGGAGTTCGACTCATAGTTGATATCTATGAAATTATTGGTTGGAAGAAGCATGGTCAATCTAAATATACCACGGTAAGTAGTATCATATCCACCTTTATTGATTCAAGTTCCTCCAAGAAACCCTCCCTCTATGACCTTTCTTTTGCCTCTATAGAATGTATGGAAATATGGTGCTCTTACGATTTAGAATTGGTGGATGGGGTAAGTAAAATCATCCTTATTGCTACAAAAAATAAAGAAGAAACATGTGGATGTTGGTTTTAAGCTTCAAGTGGGCATGGAATTTAAGCCCATCAAGCATATGAAAATTATTAATTTTATTTCTCTTAATTTGAAATGGTTTTTATTTTCTTTTAGCTTACCTTTGTAATAAAAATTTAATAAATTTCCTCTCCTAATTTAACATGTTTTATTAAGTTTATTTTTCATTTGTGCAATATGTAATGCAATATACATACTATTCTTTTAAGAGTTTGCTAGGTCCCTATATTACTATTATAGTCCCTTATAGTTGTTAGTGTAACCCCATTATTGTTATTGTTGTACCCCTGTAACCCCAATATTGTTATTATTGTGCCCTTACATTATTATTGTTAGGTCGGCTAGGATTATATTGTAATCCCATCAACTCCTATATATAAAAAGAGGTTTTTTCATTTGTATCATCCAAGAATTTTTCATTTATGTAATGTATTGGAGGTTTCCCCTCGAAGTGGCTGATTTCTAAGGTGCTGGTCTCTCTTTTCTTCTATTTTTGGAGTTGGTTTCATAACAAAGTTGAAAGTGATAAAATAAACCTTTTAAGTATTTTTGTTAAATTCTAATATTAACTAAAATGATTCTGAAAAAAGAGGTTATAAAATGTTGTTTAAATTACTTGTAATGGTTATATAATTCTTTCTAAATTAGTATTTTTTTAATCTAAGTGATACTCATTATAATGTTTTTTTAATATAAATTCTACTCATTGTAATATATATATATATATATATATATATATATATATATATATATATATATATATATATATATATATATATATATATATAAAATAAAATAGGTAATAACCTTATTTTAATTTCTCCCCAAATGGGGTGTCGATTTCAAGGTCTTAACAGAGTGACATGTGGGGGAGGAACATGAATGATGTCCCCACATCACATGCCATCCAAGGGATGTGTCCATGTTCTAGAGCCATCACCCATCACCCACCACCCTCATCAATGAGACAATTATTTTCTATCACAATTGGTAGTTTAGACATCACAAAAATCAATTCTTCAAGCAGTATAGGATGGTTGATGGACAATAAGTGGATTTTAGGCACTTTAATGAAAAATAATCTAGGTGTATTTGAACCATGATAAAAACCAGTGCGAGCCATTTTTCCCATGCATAAACCTCATTATGTGTAGTTTTGGTCATTCATTTTATCCTTTAGGAGATCCCAGGTCGAGGAAATTGAAAATATTGGAGCTCCAAGCCATAGGGAAGAAGTTTCATTATTTTTTGTGGGATTTGTTCTCCACTATCTACCTCTTCATCTGGTAATGGACCCTTGTCCTTCTTTTCTTTTCATAGTTTTACACTAATGTTTCCTTATTTAATCCATATTTCCTAAAGTATCATCATCGCACTATAGTTGGCTCTATAAATGTGTTATCATGGCATCCTGTCTTTCTAGGCAAGCACATTAATATTGTTGAGCACATTTTATATAATTCAAGGTAGAAAATATATCATATCTCTTCTCCAACTTATCTTTTAATAACCTATTCAATATGTTCTTCATTTTCCATTGTAAATAAATTGAATTGACGTATTGTTTCCTTCTTCCCCTAGTGTGATCAAGGTCAACAACCCAGTTTCATACCTTCCCCAACATCTCTGAGTCTCAAAATACTTGGGGGTCCACAACAGAAAGGGAATCTAGGTGACAATTCTCATTATGGGTTTCATGGGGGACAACTGAGTGAAATATATTTGCACCTTCATGCACCTATTTTTTGGATCGATTATTACCCTCATGATTGTGGCCTCCACCTTCTCAATGACTTCTCATACATTGTTGAGCCATTTTTTCCAAAGGAAAAAGGCACCAATGGTCTGGACAGGGTTTATAGTAGGGGGATGGAAGCTAGAAGTGAACATGTAGACGTAGGAGGTGAAATGTGGCCAGCCAAAATAAATATACCAGCATAAGATAAAAGAATGGGAAAGAACAGAGCTAATATATTTGTAATTAATAAGGGAATGTATCAAATTTCTATCGCAAAACTAATAGTCATGCACGCAAATCGCAGCATATGAAATAGTTGTAGCTATACAGAGACCAATTAACTCAAAACAAAAGAAAATGGTAGCACAAGTGAGGGATCCAGGTATTATCCTTAACGATAATTTCATTACGGACAATACTTAAGAATTTAGAAGACAAGAGGAAGTGTCAACGACTTAGACCAAAGTCAACCAAATGTTACTCTATTTTTTAATTTAAAAATTAATTAAAATTTTACATATGTATGTATCATATCCAAATTAGTTTTAAATTAAAAATTTACATATTTATGTATTTATGTATCATATCCAAACTATACTATAGTATTTGTTAGTTAGTTTGAAGTCTCAAATATGTCTATATTTATGATTTAATAAAAAAAATGAAAAAGATTTAAATAAATATATATACATTAATTATTAATAAAATTTATATGTTTTCCCTTTTTTTTTAAATTCACATAGAGAAGGAGCTTATTCACAATACATGACATTCATGATAGTAAAATTATTTAATTAATTTAATATTTAAAATTTTATATAATAAATTGATTATTAAATTGTATTAATTTCTACATATTTCTACATATTATTTAAAATATAGTTAATATTAGTACTTATTATGGAAAAATTATAGTTATAATTATAATTATACTTATGTGAGTATTTAATTAATAAATCAAAAATGAAAAAAAAATTAATAATATATTAATTTTCCCTGAATAAGATGGGGAAGGATGTGCTAGGAGGTGGGGTGGTACCTTGTCGTCACCTCATGTAATAGATGAAGGAGGCATGGATACCACTCTCTCTCATGAAGGAAACATGGGGAGACATGAGCCTCATTATAGTTAAAAATAAATGAGTTTTCAGGGTTTTCAATGTAATGGAGCTAGGTGGTAAGGTTGATTCTAGACCCAATTTAGTGGTGCACTATGATGAGAATTAGTGTAGGTGGTGTATTGATCAATATAAAATTTTCCTCCTCAGCATGCTTTTATTCCACTACTTTTGGTTTTGGTGATTTTCGGTCTAGTTTCTTGGTTGCACCTCAAATTTTCTTCCATTATTCTTCATTTTGTTTGTTAAATACTATTTTTTTATGGGGGGGGGAGACCAAGCCATCCTAGCTTGGCTCCCCCCACCTTTATCTCCAATAGATTATTCCTTCCCTCGTTTTGCAATATTCCATTTCTCTTTATTCAAGAGTGTTGCAATGGCACCCAAGGAGGCTTCTGATTTAATTTTCCCTCAATTAAATTGCAAGAGAAATTGTAATTGCATCTCATGAAAACTTGTATTAGTTAACTAAGTCAAAATGATTGAGTTAGCTTAGGAAATTCGATTTGACGGTAAAATAGGAGGCATGTAGAGGATTTTTCTATTTTTAGGGGGTCCGGTTATAGTTGTTTGTGAGTTGTAATCAGTTAACTCAAGAAATTGAGTTAAATTCAGTTTAACTTGTTCTAAAAGAGAGATGAGCTAGTGAGAGATCCAGTGAATTAAATATGATTTAATTCACAAGTAGTGATCAAATAAGTTAACTCATAATTCACTATAAATATTTTTTTGTGTCCATTCTAAGAAAGGCCTAGTTGACACTGAGGTTAAAGGGATGATAACTATCAATTGTATAATTAGAAAAATTCTACAGGTCAGTTATAGAGTCATGTGGAAGCCTGTGATTCATTGCGCAATCAATTCCAAGGAATTTCCTATTTAATATGGCGAAAACTCCTCCAAGAATGTGTGAGCAAGGCAGGCTGAGAAGAGGCTGAGAATTACAAGATCAAATTGAATCCCATTTTTATATTGAATCCCCTTGTTATATTTCTACATGGTATCAGAGTGCCAGGAATCGAAATAGAAGAGAAGAACAGAGTTTGTTTTGAACAGGTTCGAATTTGCATATTTATTCTTCAAGACCCAGCAACAAATCAATATGTCTTTCAATGGCTTGAGACTTGAATATGCCATTGAGAGAAATTTAAATTACATAGCATGGAAGGAAATGATGGAGGTAGTTCTCAAGGAAAACAAACTAAAGGCATTAATTGATACTGATATTCCTTAGCCCGCAATGGAAGATGCTACACAACTTGATGCATGGAAGAAGAATGTAGCAAAGGACAGAAGGATATTTTTAGAGGGATTTTGAGATAACATTTTCTCCATTATTCATGGGATTGCGACTCCATATTCTATGTGGAAGGCATTGATAGATTTGTTTCAGAATAGCAGCAACCACACAAAGCTGGCGCTAAAATACAAGCTCTATAAGATAAAAATAGATAAGTGCGACTCGATCCAAAAATACTTGACAAAGCTCACTCAATGTAGAGATGAGATTGGAAGTGTTGGGATAATTTTTGCATCAGACAATTTGGTGAGCCTAGCTCTAGCTACCAAGACTCTTCCAATGGGAGGGAGAAGCTACCAGGTTCGGAGAGACTATGGTCATATTTGGTACAAGAAGAAATTTGGTGGAGCATTGGAGATGGATCCTCATCAAAGACTGATGATGAGGATAATTTTTCCTTGGTTGGAAAGATGAATAAAGGAAAATGGAAGGCATCCCATTCTAAATCGGAGTCCAGAAAGGAAGGCAATAAGTGATACTTATCAAAGGTAAAATTTTCAACTCTCATGAGAATGGGCACTATGCCACAAATTGTCCACAAATTAAAACCAACAAGAAGGCCTCAAGAGGAGCAACAGGTGAAGCACTAGCTTAATAGTTCGAGTTGGATTTCACTCTCATCGCATGCATGGTGTCAATGGTGATGGGTTTTGTGTGGTACTTGGATAGTGGAACTTCGTTCCATATGGCCGACAACAAAGAATTATTTAGTAACTTGGAGGAGAAGTATCTCTAGATGGACATTAAGATGGGTGACGTCGGGAGGTATAGCGCTACTGGTGTAGGTACAATTACCTTTCAAAGGGATTCATGTAATCAACTCACATTAAAATATTTCATGTATGTTCCTATTTTAAAGAATAATTTGGTTTATGTTGGTATGTTGGAATATCGTGGCTATGATGTGATCTTCAGTGAAGGAAAGGTGTTCCTTCATCACAAACCCATAGAACAGGTGAAAAAGATTGGGGTTCGAGAAAATAATCTCTACAAACTAGATGTAGACTCACTATGCAACATTTAGCATGAAATAAGAGAAGGTGGAGAGTCGAGATACCGGTGAGTTATGGAATAGGAGGCTGGGCCATATACACCATAGTTCTTTGAAGATCATGCAGCAGATTTCTACAAGACTTCTAGAAGGTGAACTTTCACGAGAGATACTTGGAAAGGGTATAAATTGGAGAACTATACCAAAGCCACCTTTCATGATAAGGAAAGATGATCCAAGACGATCCTTGAGAAAGTTCACTCAGATGTGTCTGGAGCATTATCGGTAGCTTCCATAGCAAAGCATAGGTATTATGTGATTTTTGTTGATGATTTTTCAAGAAATTGTTGTATTTTCTTCATGTAGAATAAATATCAAGCGTTCTCCATGTTTTCTGAGTTCAATACACTTGTCGAGAAAGATACATTGAAGAAGTTGAAGGCTTTGAGGAGCAAAAATGGTGGAAAATACATCTCTAACAAATTCAAGAACTTATGTGCCTCAAAACGAATTCGAAGAGAATTGATAGCACATCATAACCCACAGAAGAATGGGGTTGTAGAAATAAAGAACATAACTCATGTGCGAGCAGCACAAGCTATGTTTCATGATCAGGGTCTATCATTGCATCTATGGGTGGAAGTATGTAATACAACAGTATTTGTATAGAACAAAATTCCTCATTGGATACCTAGGATGAGTACACTAGAGGAGGGATTTTCAGATAATATATCAGATGTGTTACATTTTAAAAATTTTGGTTCATCTGTTTATTTCCATATAACCAGAGATGTCTGAAAGAAGCTAGATCCAACAAAAAATTTAGAGATATTTGTGGGGTACACTGATACTCCTCACAACTATTGAGTTTACTTTCTAGCACACTGGATGATATTGGTTAGAAGAGATGTGAAATGAGATGAAGATAAAGCCATGTGATTGTCTCTTGAGAGGGATCTATAGTTGCGTGCAGTTGGGGATATCTTAGCTCCAAAGGATGAAACTCAGGATGTGGAGAAGCCACAAGAAGAGGAACAAAGAGAGGTAAAAAACACTCGTGGATAGCCATCAACCAGAGAGGTAAGGAAGCACACCAAAAAGGCTGGTATATTGTTGCTATATGCAAGAGATAATGTGGGAGCACCCACATCGTAATGTAGGCAGAGAAGGTCCACAGAGCGGTACACTAGATACATGGTTCTTATGAGCGAAGTTATTGAGATAGAACCATCATCTTTTGAGGAAGCACTACAACAGCTAGTGTGGGTTAATTCCATGGTTGAGGAATATGACTCCATTATCAGAAAAAATGCATGGGAATTTGTCCAAAGACCAATGGAGAAGTCAGGTGTAGGATCCTTGTGGGTCTACAAGGTGAAGAAGACATCAAATGGGTGTGTGGAGAAGCACAAGACAATATCTGTGGCCAGAGGGTTATCTCAGTTGCAGGGGATAAATTATGATGAGAATTTTGCACCATTCGTAAGGTAGTCATTAATGATATCCATACTTTCACTCTCGGCGCAGATGGGATGGTAGCTACCTCAGATGGATGTAAAGATATCCTTTCTCGATGGAGTTATTGAGGAATAGGTGTACATTGATTAGCTAGAAGTTTTTGAGGCCTTAGATAGGGATTATTGTGTGTGCATTATCAAGAAATCATTATATGGGATAAAGAAAGCACCTCATACTTGGTACACTAGGATCAACAGTTATTTAACCAGCTTGGGCTTGACCAAGAGTGAAGTGGATGAAAAGATATATCATATTTTTCTTGATGGTAATATTTTTATTATTGTACTTTATCTCGATGATCTGATACTAACAGGTGATAAGCACCTCATCAAATCTTTCAAAGAGGATCTTGCAAGATAATTTTAGATGAAGGACATGGGGCTCTTGCACTATTTCCATGGATTGGAAATATGGAAAAGAGATGGGGAGTTATTTGTATCTCAGGGTATGCCAAGGAGATTATGAGGAACT
The DNA here is from genome assembly GCA_034641835.2 of Pinus albicaulis. Lineage (NCBI taxonomy): Eukaryota > Viridiplantae > Streptophyta > Pinopsida > Pinales > Pinaceae > Pinus > Pinus albicaulis. The sequence goes on along the minus strand of CM076578.1, from coordinate 219,857,391 downwards.
TACAGATAGAGGGAAGAAATCCCATGGATACTCCTCTAGCAGAAAACTAGAGGAAGGAGGATGCTACTCTGACCAAAGTAGTGGATGCTACTATTTACAGGTAGATTGTGGGTTCACTCATGTATTTGGTGCACACACAACCAAACATATGCTACATAGATAACCAGTTGAGCCAAGCTATGGTTAATCCTACGAATATGTTTTGGAAGGAAGCCAAGAATGTGTTGATATATCTCAGAGGCACTACAGAGTATGGATAATGTATAGACAAACAAACACAGTGAAGCTTCAAGGCATCATCAGTACATATTGAGCAGAGATTCCATCTGACAGGAAGAGAACATTAGGAGGCATATTTAGCATACGATTAGCAGAAGTTTCTTGGTACAACAGGAAATAGATATCAGTTTCACTCAATTCAATAGAGGCGGAGTACATGGCATCCAATCAGGCAGCATGCGAGGCCATCTGGATGAGGAAGGTACTTGTTGATTTTTTTTTGTCGACAGATGGATCCAACGGTGATACATTTTGATAACCATAGTCACCATCAAACTCTTCGTTAATCCAGTATTCCATGACAGGTCCAAGAATATATATATACGTTATCAACATATTAGAGACTATGTTAAGAGGTGAATTATGTCATTAGAGTACATTCCCACAGAGGATCAGGATGCAGACATCTTGACAAAGGCATTGGCAAGAAGAAAAATTGAATTCCACAAAGACAAGATCAGGGTACCAAATATTACCTTTATTGTTGAGAGGGAGTGTTAAAATAGCACCAAGAAATGGAACCCAAGGGGATTCTGATTTAAGTTTCCCTTAATTATATTTTAAGAGAAATTGTAATTTCATCTCATGACAACTTGTACTAGTTAATTAAGTTAGAATGACTGAGTTAGCTTCGGAAATTTGAGTTGAGAGTCAAAGAGGAGGCATGTAGAGGATTTTTATATTTTTAGGGGGTCCAGCTATAGTTATTTGTGAGTTTTAATTAGTTAACTCAAGAAATCAAGTTAAATTTAGTTTAACCAGTTCTAACTAAGAGATGAGATAGTGAGAGGTCCACTAAATTAAATTTTATTTAATTTACAAGTAGTGATCTATCAGTTAACTCATAATTCACTATAAATATTTGTTGCATGTTAGTTCTAAGAAAGGCACAGTTGAGACTGAGGTTAAATGGGTGATAACTATCACTTGTATAATTAGAAAATTTTACAGGTTAGTAATAGAGTCATGTGGAAGCCTATGATGCATTGCGCAAAAAATTCCACAAAATTTCCTATTTGATAGGGCGAAAATTACTCCAATAATGAGTGAGAAAGGTAGGTTGAGGAGAGGCTAAGAATTTGTTGAGTATTTGACTAAATTTTCCTACTTTAGAGTGAGAGACTTGGCAGAGTACAAGAGTTTCTGAGTACGCGAAATACCAATGTATTTTTTCATGGTTTTGACTTTATACAATCTACATATAGCGGAGTTTTAAGCAGTGTGATTTCCCTAGATATATCTTGTGTTGTGCAATCGATTTATTTCTTCCTCTTACTTGTTATTTGATTGTGCGATCGTGTTTTGTTTCCACAAATTGTAGAAGGATTCAATATTTTTTTTAGTACATTACAAGATCAGATTGAATCACGTTGTTATATTTTCTATAGTTTTAGAGTCTTTGGTGAAGATAGGTTTGGTATATTTTCTTAGGAATCACTCTATTCATGGTTTATCACTTCTCACTACAGTTTTGGGCTAGATTTTTCATTCAAGATGTTCTCTTTGGCTAGGGTCACTCATAGCTTATATCTCTTGCGCAGTATATCTATCACATGTACCTGAATTTATTTCTTTATTTTGGTTTATGGTATTTGTTTATTTAGGTGTTAGGCACCTCATCCTCTATGATGTGGTAATTATTGTGCCTTTAGGGGCCACTTTCATCAAAGTGGTGTCATTATTTGAAGGAAGGTTGTTACTGGTTATTCCTAGAATATTTTGATGTTTTGATTCTGGCATTAAAACAAAGTATGTTCCTTAAAAATTGGTGTTGGGTGTTAAGTATGCATTCTCCTTTAGCTTTAAATCTATCTCTACTTCCTTTCGAAGGTCTATATCTATTTTTTGTTCATATTCTTGTCGCTTTTATTGGTGCTATTTGGTCTTTGTTAATATGGTTACAAAGGGAGTGTGGTATTGGATTTTCATCTTCTCCTTTTGTATTCTAATGCATAGAAAATGTTATCATTCATGTAAATATCTAGGGGGTATAGGCTCAGAGGGAAGCTCCATAACAAATCCAAAGTTAAATCCTCGACAAGCCTTTAATGCATACAGACTCCTCCTAAGATTCTGGAGGCAAATTTCAACAACAAAGAATGTCACTCAAACTCGGAAATATTTTTGACAGTAGTTGATTAGGTGCTATATATGGGGCACACATGTGGGATAAAAAATGAACATTTACATACTATAGATCTCTATTCGAAACTAAAGTCTCTTATGGTCAAGGTCCTCTTTGAAATGAAATATGCCAATGATGAAATTCTACTATAGATGGATGAAATTTACATCTTGATAATAAGGATATGGATATGAAATTATCTCAATTAAATGCTTCCATTTTACATGGGAAAGGGTTAGCACCACCTGACCTCCCCATTTAAACTATTCCCATTGAGGTGGGTTATACCAGTATGCATCACAACTATGCTAGTTATTTTTTCAATTTTTCGATAAATGATATTTTATTTTACAAATAGTATCGTTTCGCAAGTGTAAAATATGATCCAAATTGGATAATTATATTTTTTTATCCATATTGATACTTTTAAAGTGGAAAAAGTGGAGGAATCATCTCACAAAACCATTTTATCGATGGGACCCAGTTTGGAAAATCACACTTTGAAACCTTCTAGGAGAAGTTTGAGGCATCAAATGGATTTTTTTGGGGGTAAAACTTGTCCACTTTACTTTGCACATTTTTTCCTATTCTACACATAGATACATTTCAACTAATGCAACAATCATCTCAATATTAGTGTGTATGAAAAAGTTATGCCACTCAGAATTTGACCTTCTTGTTTTGATCACCATAATTTGAGAGGATGTCATGTCAACCCCCCTTATTCATGGAAAATGGAATATATATGTGATCATGATAAAGAAGACTTTATAAGAGTAAATATTAAAGCTCTTTTTTAGAGTTTAGGGAGTTAAAATTCACCACTATTATCTGATTGGGTTGTATTATAATAGGGTCAACAGGAGGAAAAGTGTTTCCATTATTTTTAAGTACATATTTGTTCCATAGACAAGTAGAGTAGGCATAAGGAGAGTGAACATGGAGAATATTTTTTCGTTGTAGTATCTCATGGGCCACAAGCCTTGTTCTTTGTACGTGCATCCATTTTCCTATTCAGAGAAAGAGAGGAGAGTGACCTCATATTTCAATTGGGTTTTCTCATGAATTGCTTTCTTAAGATATACCTTGAGTCAACTTTAATTTGTGATTTTTTATTTTTTTTTCTCTATTTTCTACATAATTATATTTTTTTTGCATTTGCAATAAAAAATTATTTACATATCCAACATTCTAAAGAGAAACAAACCCTCATAGTGCATATTTCATATTTTTAAGTGTAATTTTATCAAATTTGTTATGACAAACTATCCAGTGCAATATCCATGACATATAAGAGCAGGTTTCTTTGGTTATATTATGGGGTTTTGCAAGGGATCCAAAACGATTAAGAAAAAAGTCACAAAAGCCCAGTCATATCTGAAAAATATGTAAATAATCCTCTTAACCTCGCAAAGGTGAGGTTTTAATGGTTGGAAGCACAAGTTGCAGATATAAATTGTAATGTGAGCATCCTCATGACGGCCCCAACCAATAAGATTGGGTTATTCGTATAATATTGGAGTTCTAATGCAGAGGTCTGATCAAAGGGGAGATCAAGGGATCGAGAAGAAATAAAGAAGGAGCCAAAGAAATAACTTGGAAAAAAGAAAAAAACCTAATTTGAATGCTTTGAACCATTCATAGTCCCTATTCAAAATGGAAGTGAAAGTTGAAATCAAGTTATATCAATATTATATTGACACTCTGAAGCTAAATCATTGGTTGTCAAAATTATAAATCTATTTTAGTGTCCACCATATAAAGGAAAACCAAAAGATTTAATTTTCTCAGCTAAAATTAGAGGGCCATGCCATAACCTAGCGGGAAATCCACATGGAGACCTTGAGGTTGGAGTAAGATCCTGTAGTGACTAAGTGGTAGGACTAAAGTCATAATTTTACCCTATCAGTTATGTATAGGACCAATGGATTCAATGGCATTAGTTCAAGTAGAAGCATGGGTAGAATATGCATGGGCAAAGTGTACAGGAGATTACCACAAAGTTTTAAAAGATGGGCATATTGTTGGGTATCTCCCCAAAGAACCTAGACATACTCCTCAAGTATATGGGGGACCGACATAGCCATTTTGAGAAGCAAGTGATGTTCTTTCAGCCCAAATCGATGGATGAGGCTTGTCTACGAGAACAATACCTGGAGAAAATACGCAAAAATAAAGGGAAATTAAGTAGGTCAAAGTAGAAGGATCAGTGGAAAGGGGGGAATATAAAAAAATTAAAAACAAAACACACTAGTGAAAATACTCATGCAACCATTGTAACATTTAAGGTCATATAGATGATAATTGTTGAAAGTTTCATACAGAACTTAAACCAAAGAACAAAAAGAGAGATAATAAGAACAAGAATCACATAGCCACTGATTAGAGAAACCAAGTTGAAAGAAGCTCATACATAGATAACAATATCGTATGTACATTAGTGCAGAAGGACTTGAATCTAAGTATCCTTCAAAAATAGAAGAGAATGAAAATACCATACACTTCCATATAAATATAAAAGTTTAAAAGACCAAGATTGATGCTCTATTCGACTCATCATTAAAGAAAAATCCCATTGCAGTAGAGCTAGTCAAAAAATTTGGATTATAAGTTCATGATCATCCATTCCCATATCCATTTGAATGGGTAAATATACGTGTGTAAATGACGGTAAAAAAATAGTGCAAAATCATATTTTTTATAAATGTTTATTTTACTAATGAAGTAGAACTAGATGTAGTTCCCCTTGATGTATCCGGAGTGGTGTTTGGAGGGCCCTATATGTACATGTGTGATGAAAAATTCATGTGAATATCCAACCATTACTACCTCATCAAGGATGGAAAAAATTTCACCATCAATGTGGGTAAAGACAAGTCAAATGCCAACCCAGCCAGGAAACTAACCAGTTCTAGCAAGAAGTATTTATTATTGTTTTTAAGAGAAAATAACTCTATAGAAAAGTCAATGAGATCAAAGGCATTCATGGAGGGTTGTACTAATAAATATAAACAAAAATTGAAATATTTTATATGGGCATACAAAGATGTGTTCTAGGAGCCTAAATGGCTACCACCAAAGACTGAAGTGGATCACAAGATTTAACTATTTTTAGACTCCCCATTGATAAGCATTGGGTTGTATAGGAAGTTTTTATAGAAGCAAATGAATTGAAGAAGTAGCTACAACAAATACTGCATAGGGTTTCACTTGACCAAGTACATTACTGTGTGGGTCACACATAATCATTTTTCCAAAAAAAGGATGAGACTTCGTACATGTGCATAGACTATAAGGAATTAAACAAGATTATTCCCATGAAAGAATTGTTGTCCTAAAAGTGGATAAAGGAGGAGTTTTCATGGTCTTGGATAAGGATGATTATATAAACAAAAATAATTACCATCTTAACTTTAGTAGCTATAAAAGGCTTAACTCCAATTCCATGCCCAAGGTTATAAAAGAAGTCAAAAAGGAAATCATAGAATCTGGTCTTGATAATAAGCTAAAAAATAAATTGATCCCTTCATGTGAGGTCATCTCTAAGATTTATCGATTACCCAAAATTCACAAAGGAGGTGTTCCTCTTAGACCGATAGTTAATACCATAGGATCCCCCACCTATGAGCTAGTAAAATATGTTGCCAATATTCTTAAACACCTAGTTGGAAACACTGACTTATTCATAAAGGACTCTAATGATTTTGTAAATCTCATCGGTAATGAGAAGGTAGAGTATGATGAAATTTTGGTAAGTTTTGATGTGGTGTCATTATTTACCAAAATTATGTTATATTAGGATGTTCAAGTTATAAAAGAAGTAACTGATCTAGAAACAACTAAACTTCTAGAGATTTGTTTACGGCCCACTTTTTTTAGTTTCCAAGGATAATACTATGAGAAGGTATCTGGTGTCATAATGGGATCACCTCTTTCACCCATTGTCATTAACTTATATATGGATCACTTTAAAAATCTTTCCCCTCAATCCTTTCCCCTAGAACTAGCTTGGTCGAAGAGATTTTTGGACGACACCAATATAAAGTGGACTCATGATAAGGAGAAAATTGAGAGGTTTTTTAATCACTTTAACTCTATTTCATCGAAAATTAATTTTACCATGGAGGTTGAAGAAAACAAGAGCATTCCATTTTTAGATTTCGTTGTTACCAGGGAGGATGGAACTCTAAGGAATCCTGTATTTAGAAAGAACACTCACACTGACAGCTATCTTCATGTTGATTCCTACCATCATCTGGCTCAGAAATTTGATGTCCTGAATACTTTTGTTGTTATGGCCCTTAGGATATCTGAATCTAATCATCTTAGAAATGAAATCAATCATTTTACCTCTATATTTAAGGGTTTAGGATATAAAGAGAGATATATTAATAATTCCATAAAGAGAGTTGAGGATTCGGTCCTTTCTCATAAGCATCAAGAATCTCACGATAATTATGGTAGGTTTTCCTTTCCATACATCCAAGGAGTTACATATAATATTGCTAGGTTTTTGGGGAAGAAGGACATAGTCACAAAATTTACAGTCAGAGGAACAATAAGACAAAAAATGCAGTTAGTTAAGGATAATATCAATCATAAACAACCTAAAGGAGTTTATAAGATTGATTGTTCACATGGAAAAAGTTATATTGGAGAAATTGGGCATTCTTTGTAGAGAAGATTGAAAGAGCACGAAGCCGATATTAAGAATGGGATATCTCATACCTAAACCCTTGTAGAACACTCGTCAAAAACTAAGCATCACATGTGTTTAGAAGATGCCAAAATTATCGCCAGAGAGGAACAATACCGGAGAAGGAAAATCAAAGAAGCTCTTGATATTATTAAGCATCCTCATAATCTCAATAGGGATGGAGGGAGCGAAATCAATGATAGTTGGTTCGCTTCCTCTTATCAAACAATTTTTTTCCTCCAACTCGTCCTCCGAGGTATATTATCTCAAGTTAAAAAAAAATAGATTAGAGTTTATTTATTGATTTAAACAACAAAAGATCATAAATAAAAATTGCACATTAAAAATCAAACTATAATAATAAATATGCAATTATAACGTTGATAAAATTCTAATTATTTATTTTTATTAAGGCCCTTAACCAAAATATTACATATAAGTAAGTATTAATAAGAATAATTATTAATTTAACCAATAAACATGGTTATTATTGGATAAAATAAATAATTATTTGGTTTATTAATATTTATTAATAAGTATATTTTAGTTATTCAAAAAATTTTAAATAAATTTAATAATTATATTAATTAATTATTAATATCTATTGAATTATTAAAGTATATTAATTAATATAAAACATTACTAAAGAATATTAATTAATCTAAAACATTGCTAAAGAATATTTAATCTAAAACATTTTATAAAAATAATTATTAATAGTAATTATTATAATTGAATTTATTAATATCAAAATAATATATTTATTAATATTAATTATTATTTATCAACATTATAATCGTTATAAAATTTTATTATTTTAAATATAAATTAAAATTTTAAAAATTACAAATTACAAATTACAAATATTAATAATATTAATTAAAAAATAATTAAAATATATGGTTGGATATTTTAGAATAATTAGGTTTATCTTTCATTATTTATCACCAGTTTGAGCCCTCTCTCTTCATTCATTAAAAATATGTCCTAAAAATGGATCCCCATTGGGATTCAAAACATCGTCTAATTTCTGTTAACACTCTGGAGAATCTGATTCACTCTTCTTCTATTCCCAAGAATAGATACCCCCCCACCTAATATATATGATTTCTTGGCTCAAACACATCAATAAAAATACTTCACTAAGATGGACTTGATGTTTGGATATCATCAGGTTCAATTCATAGAAGAAGATACCTAGAAGATTGCTTTCAAAACTAGCAAAGGTTTGTATGAGTGGTTAGTCATATTGTTTCACCTATGTAATGCACCGGCTACATTTATGAGGTTAATGGATGATATAATACACCCATTTATATATTCATTTTTTATTGTCTATTTGAATGATATAATGGTACATAGTTCTCCCTAAGAGAAGAACATCTCACATTTGACACGAGTGTTAGAGACATTAAATAAGGACTAGCTACTATAAATTATCAAGTATGAGTTTGCACAACAATATTTACTGTATTTAGGGTATGTGATAGGTGGAGAGGAGATTAAGATATATATTTCCAAGATGGAGGTCATCATGAAATGGACAGTGCCTACTAATGTTTCTAAGGTTAGGAGTCGTTTTGGGGTAGCAAAATGCCTGAGGAAATTCATAGCCTCACTTTCAATAGTAGTAGCACCACTCCAAAAAATAACATCAAGTGAGAATATTTTCTAGCGGGGAAAGGGTCATTATAGGACCTTTAAGGAGTTAAAGAAGAAGACTAGTCAAGAACCAATTCTAGCATTACTAAAATTTGTAGTAGCCCTTCAAAGTGGAGATAAATTCAAATGGATATGTTATGGGAACATTCTTGATTTACAGAGGAAAGCCAATATGCTACCATTCTGAAGTATTTCATGGGTTGGTTCTTAACTACCCTGCCTATGACAAGGAGATTTATTCCCTAGCGCAAGATTTGAAATGGAAGAACTATCTGGTGGGGAAGGAGATAGTAATCCACAAAGAACATCAACTACTATAGTATTTTTTTTCCTAGAGTAAACTACAGTAAACTAGGAATTACAAGTGGATGAGGTTTTTATAGTGGTTTCATTTAATGATCAAGTACAAGAAGAGAAGTAAAAACAATTTGGCTAGCATCCTCTCAAGGTTACCCACATCAAAAATCATAGTTTTTGGAACTCTTATGCTCATGAAGGCATCCCCCCATGATGCATACAAAGAGGAATATTTAGAGGATGACTTCAAGGAGGTGTTTTAGTAGTTGCATAGCCAAAGTCATGTGTAAGATGGTGATAACACAATTTATTACCATCTCCAAGATGGGTTATTCTATAGGTTGGATAGTTTATGTGTTCATAAATGTAAGTGATTGCAACTAATTAGATAGGCTCACACTTCCAAGGTTACAGAGCACTTCAGTGTACAGAAGACAATCGAAATTTGCAGAGGTATGTGTATTTTCCCATTATGCAAGAACATGTAGCTAGGTCATAAGAGGATGCACACTTTTCTGTACCATCAAACCTAGTAACAAGAAATAGGGTCTATATTATCCCTTACTTGTTCCCACTTGTCTTTTGGAAATAATTTCCACGGAATTTGTGAAAATTTGACCAACAACTAAGAAGGGATGTTACTACTAGTTCATGGTAGTCGACAGGTTCAGCAAGATTTTCTAATACCATGTAAAAATGCCATAAACAAGAAAGAAGTAGGAAATTGTTCGTTGGAAAAGTTTGGGTGAACTTTGGGATATCAAGGAGCATCATTTCGGACATGGAAACAATATTTATCAATGCATTTTGGACCACATTGTAGGAGAATATGGACATGAATTTAAATAGGTCTACAGTATTACATCCAAAAAAATGGGTAGACATAAGTAGCTAATACTAATTTGGTGGGGATTTTAAAGGGTTACAATAAAGCGCATTCGAAGACCATCAATGAAAACCTGGTATATATACAATACTATTATACTAGAGAAGTTGGCACTTCTACTAGTAATACCCTATTTGAAACTTTTTTTGTATATCAACCACCTTTACCTTTGGATATTACATATGTGAAACAAAGAGGAGTGAGGTAGTATATTACAGGGGATTCCTTGAGGGAAGGAAAATTTGCGTAGAATATCAAGCAATTACATATACAGGTATAGGATACATTGCATAAGTCATAGGAAAAATACAAGGCCAGGCATGATCAACATAGAATAGTTAAGATGTTTAAGGTGGGAGATAGAGTATGGTTAATATTTAACAAGAAGAGGCTACAAGGTCATGGTAAGAAAATAAATGATTTGTGATATCGTTCCTTTGAGATATTGGAGAGGAAGGGATATAAAATGTATACTCACTCTACCCCATACATGTGCATTTTCTCAGTGATGAACGTAGAGAATTTGAAACTATATGATCCTTCCATGCTACATCAGGAAGAGGAACAAGCCTTGCCTACCATAGAGGATTTGGCACAAAATGATCAGGAAGAGTTAACGAAAGATACATTTTTTCAAAATAGGTCCAAAAATTTGAGATAGCTATAAAATTACCTTTGGCATATTGGGCAAAAATAAAAACTTACAGGAAAATATAAATGGTACACCTGAGAAAAGGTGGAGGAAAAATTGCCTCACCTCATTCAGTAGACGATTTTGGGGACCAAAAGCCTCCAAAAATGGGGAGGTGTGATCTGGATTGGATCATTATATTGTTTTACATCCATCTTGATGCTTTTAGAGTGGAAAAGTGAAGGAATCAACTCACAATACCACTTTTAATAACGAGACCCAATTTGGAAAATTGAGATCTCAAACCTTTAGAGGCCATTTTGAGGCATAAAATGGAAGTTTTTGGGGGTTAAAACCTTTCTACTTTAATTCAAAACCATTTTTTACTATTCCACACACAAATACCTTTCAAACAGCACTAGAATCATCTCAGTCAAAGTCTGTATGAACAATTTATGCCACTCAGAAGTTGACCTTCATATTTTTACCACCGTAGTTTGAGAGGATGCCACTTCATCTCCCATTATTCTCGGAAACTGGACTACCCATATGATTATGATGAAGAAGACTCTCGAAGAGTCGATATTGTAACTGTAGTTTATATTTTAAGGAGCCAAATGTCTCCCCTAGTAGGTTATCAAGTTGTGTTATAACTAGGCCATTAGGAGGAAAAGGGGTTCCATTATTTTCAATTTCATTTTTGTTCTATAGATGAGAAAAGTAATTGAGAAGGATAGGAAGAGATAACACACGGATTATTTTGGTACTTTAATTTCCCACAAGTCACAGGACTTACTTCTTTGTAATTGCATCAATTTTCTATTCAGAGAAAGAAAGCATAAGGAACTTAACTTCCAACAGGTTTTTCTCCCAAAATGGTTACCCAAGATGTATATTGTGTCAAATATGGTTTGTGATTCTTTATTTTGTTGTTCTCTATTTTATGAAAAATTTAATTTTCGTACGTACCTATAAAATAATAATTTACATATTGATAAATCTAGAAATAAATAAAGCCCCTTAGTGCAGATTTCATATTTTTAAGTATAATTATATCAGATTTGTTGTGATGAACTGTGTAGTGGAATATCCACAATAGTTTACATATCAAAATAAAAGGAAAATAAAGAGCTAGAAAATATTTAAGTTTCCTTATTTTAATGAAAGGCTTCCAACTTACCCATAAATATATAAATAAATCTTATTATTAATAAATCTTTGTAAACATTGGCAAGGAAATAGCGAGAGGGGTTTTATATGGCCTCGATGAAAAAAGGAGATATATTTTGCATGGGGGCTAGGCATAATGACCAACAACCAAGCGAAATTTTTAGCATTATGGAAAGATTAAAATTTTCCATCAAAAATGAGGAAAGATCTCTAATAGTATTAGGGGATTCAATGTTGGTTATACATCAGAGTTAGAGGAATCTTAATAAATCAACACTCCCCATGGTGAGAACGATTGGTTCTCTATTGTTCAACTTTGAAAGAATTGTGTTTTATCATGTAAAGAGGAATTTAATCTTGAGAAATCAACACTCCCTGTGGTGAGAATGATTGGTTCTCTATTGTTAAACTTTGCAAGAATTGAGTTTTATCATGTAAAGAGGAATTTTAATGTTGAAGCTCACCAAATGGAAAATAAATTAGTGCAAGTGAAACCAAGAGAATATTGGTAGGATGGAAAAATTTTAGGTCTTAAAAATATCCCATAATAATGTTGATGGTCAATAAAAATCAAAAGGTTTGTGGCAAGAGCCAACTAAGAAGGCTGGAAAGTGCATTGGGTAATGATAAGTGAGAGTCTCAAGGCAAGAAATTATTCTCCATTCACTTGGAATATATTAGAAACTCAAAGGTACAGGGGATGACAGCATATCAATGCCCAATTTCTATACACAATTTTCAACCGGAGACAAGTGTAAAACAACCAAGATTTAGGGTTTTTTTTAGCTCAGAGATCATACACATGGACATAAATGATAGGTTTAGGAAATTTGGATTAAACAATGAATGTGAAGCATGCATAAACTATGGTGTCCTAGAAAAGAATTCTCTGGTGGTGATATTGCATGGAGGAAATCAAGTTTTCAAAGAAATGGTAGTCACTTTGCTTGCAGAAATGAATGTCCTAAGTAGTTATAAAAGGCAGAGGGCTCGAAATCATATCGATATCTATTGCAGTTTTGAGGTGGTTGATATTGGTACACAGTGGAAGAATTAGAGTGATACCAACACTCTGAATGTGAGGAAATTGTGAACCATATAGTTCACATGGGAGTGTAGGTGGATTACCTTACCACCCTGGTGGAAAAACTTGGAGATATGAAATTTTTTGAATTCCAAGCTCAATTTGCGGTGCTCACACAAGCGATCAAATTAGTTCAATATGAATTTGATTGTATGAATAACACTTAGGAGGTTTTGTCTACTCACATGCATGCTCTAGAGTTAAAGATAGAGAAAAGGCCAATTGGATCCCTCTATAGAGATCTAGATGTTGTTGATCATGATAAGAGTGCAGTGCCACACATGGAGGACGGTGAGATGGAAATAGTTGAAGAAGATGACTCCCAGGTTATATTGTGTGCAGGAGTTGTAATGGAAAATTATGTTCTTGACCCGTATGTGCATAATGTATGAATATATTGTCTTGTTACTTTCTTTTTTGTCTAAATTAGTAAATAATGAAGTGTTAGTACGTTGAGTTCTTGGGTGTTTTTTGGTGACAATATATGTATAGTGAGGTATGGCAGGTAGAAGTAGGAAGTAGTATGAGATATATTAGATTTTTTGGATTTCGGTAGAGGCTAGAGAAGAAGAACTAGCATTATCTATAAAAGGACATGGCCTTCACTCCATCTTTAATTAATATAAATTCCCCGTATTTTTCAACAAAAAATAAATAAATTTTTCTAAATACTTAATATATTAACTATGTTTCAATTTTTATTTGTTAATATATTCATTTCTACATAAGGGCTCTTAAAGTATTTATGTTTTCAATATTAAAATTATTATTGTATTTAAATTATAAAAAAATGTAATGTAATAAAAGGATAAAAAATAAAAGGAAGTTAAAACAATATAAATAGGTGTTCAATTCTAATTTAGAAGATCAAACTTATTTTTCAATTATGGCTCCTACAAAGAAGAAAAACTATATTTTTAAAAGACTAACCAGCATCCATGAGTTATATAGAAAAACTAGGTGTTGAGCTACATAGAGAAAGTGGGTTGAGCTACATAGAGAAAGTCAGTATCTAAAAATTCCCAAAGCATCATCTGATACAGGAATATCTTAAATTTGTGATAAAATGAAAAGAAATCTCCTAAAATTCAGCCTTGGATATTTTTAAGACATAAAATTTTTCCATCCTCCCAATATTCTATTGGTTTCAATTGCACTGATTTATTTTCCATTTGGCCACTTCGACATTAAAATGCCTCTTTACATGATAAAACTCAATTATTTCAAAGTTGAACAATAGATAACAAATCCTTCTCACCAGGGGGAGTGTTGATTTCTTAAGATTCCTCTGGTACTTTTGAATCTAATGTATAACCAACATTGTTTCCCTAATACTATTAGAGATATTTCCTTGTTTTTGATGGCGACTTTTAATCCTTTCCATAGTGCTATTAAAAATTCCTCTTGGTTGTTGGTCATTATGCCTAGTCCCCATGCATAATCTATGTCCTTTTTTCATCGAGGCCATATAAAACCCCTCTGGCTCTTTGATTTCCACTATTTACAAATCTTTATTAATAATAAGATTTGTGTGTGTGTGTGTGTTATAAGCCTTTCATTAAACTAACGAAAGTTAAATATTTTCTAGCTCTCTATTTTCCCTTTATTTTTATCTATAAACTATTATGGATATCCCATTAGACAATTCATCACAACAAATCCGATATAATTATACTTAAAAATATGAAATCTACACTATGAGGCTTTATTTATTTTTAGGTTTCTCAATCTGTAAATTACTGTTTAATACGTATGTATACAAATTAAAATTTACACAAAATAGAAAACAAAGAAATAAAGACTCACAAGCCAAATTTTATGCAATATATCTTGGGAAACCATTTCGGGAGAAAACCCTCCTGGAAGTTAAGTTCCTTATTGGTTTTTCTAATTTCCTAAATCATCCAAACTATGATAATCTTCAAACACTTTTTTTATGAAGCCCTTCCAAGGAAAGACCATAGCAATCGATTTAATGACCACTAATAGTTTAGTGTTGACCATGAAAACTTCTAATGTTTAACTTTAGAAATCATTAGATAATCATTTTAATTAAAAAATAATAGTTTGTTACCATGCAATCGGCTTAAAATTTTGGGTGTCTTATTTCAGTTTGTTTGAAATGTGTCCCATATTACCCATGAAATTTGGTCACCCTTACAATTTGTCAATTTTCATAGGGATCAGGGTTGGCATCTTGTAATCAAAATAAAGCAAATCAATAATTCAAACCATTTTTATTAATTAACTCTTGATATTGACTAATTAACTAATTGTAAATAAGAACAGAACATAAGGTTAATATGGTTGTGTTCAGTTAACATATTTTTATTGTTTAGAAATTTACATGTTAAAGAATCAAATAAAGAAAATATCCTAATTGAATTATATATATTACTTATTTAAATCAAATTAATGGATATTAGTTTTGATTAAAGATAAATTAGAGAAATATATACTTCAAAAAATTGTATTATAAACAAGGAACATAATGGCTATAGAAACTCAAATAATGATACACTTTTTAAGTAAATAAATACATTAAGTTATAAATTATTATATGAAATTCTATAGTAATAAATTTTAATAATCATGGAAATTTATATTTAATGTAAATAACTAATTGTAAATACCTAAATAACATAAAGTTAATAAAGTAAAAAAACACCGACAATTCTAAATTTTCGTGGGGAACATGATCGACATCTTGTAATCAACAAAACAAAATCAATCATTCAAGCTATTTTTTATTAATTATTTTTTTGTATTCACTAATTGTAAATATGAACATAACATAACTTAATATGGTTGTTTTGAGTTAACATATATTTATTATTTATAAATACATATTAAAGAATCAAATAAGGAAAATAATAAAAATATATATTGTTTATTTAAATCAAATTATTTGATATTACTTTTTATTAAAGTTAAATTAGAGAAAGATATACTGAAGAAAATTATTTGTAATTATAAACTGGCATCTTGTAATCAAAGCAAAACAAGTCAATAATTCAAACGAATTTTTATTAATTAACTCTTTTTATTGACTAATTGTAAATTTGAATATCTCATAATGTTAACATGTTTGTGTTGAACTAATATATCTTTATTAGATTTGGTGTAGCTCCTACAAACAACACATGGGTTGAGGAGAGGTCAATGCCTAGGACATATTAGAGTATTGATAGAGTTTGTTGGAATTGTACATTTACATTCAACACTCAAAACATATTTTGAATTAGAAATGTTCCAAAATCCCTTTCAAAAGGGCGGATTCGATTATAATAGAAAAACACTCTAGAAGACTTAATATTAGGCTCTCGTGGCTAACTTTCAGAAGCATATAGTTCCTTTTTCATTGTAGTATACGTGAAATACAATATACGAAGGAAAGAAATCGAATACACAGGGCTAAGCATAAAATCCCATGAATCGAACTTCAATTGAAAAATGAAAATATGAAAATAGTAAATGATGTTTTAGAGTACATGAATTACATATTAAGGACAATAGGTATCTTTAATCATAGGCATCTCTAACTAAAATTAGACATTAATGAATACATGACTTCAAAAAAATACATCCAGTTGCTACTATTACATGCCATCTAAGAAGAAATAAATGGATAATGAAGTGAACACAAGGAAGAGCACGTACTACAGTCTTATGGAAGTAGAATCACCAAAACTTATTTATTAATCTACAAACATAGCTTACATTTTTCTTTCACCATTCACATTTCAAGATCCCTTTGAAACAAAAATTATGAAGCTTTAAAATGTATCAGAAACCTTTCTTATCAGATCTCAGGATGAGTATCCCTTACAAAATATTCCTTCTTGATCTCCTAACGATTCATCATAAAAAAAATGGTACAAACATGATGTTTTCATAGTTGTACTAACTAAACCCTAAGTGAATTGAGTTCATTTCTTATAATGGAATATTTACAAAAACATAAAAACAACAAATTTTCATGATTGACAGGATCAAAATAATCTCTATTCCTGGTGGGTAGGTTTTGGAGGAATATTTGTTGGGTAAATGATATGGATTTGTGGGGGATTAATGAACTGGTCACATTTTGCCACTGTTTTGGGCTCAGCAGAGGAGAGATAAATAAAATTTGATAGGAAATCTTAAGATCTTTGAGCCCTACATAATTTGGCCTAGTGCGAAACAGGGTCATCACCAAGCATAGCAATTGAAAATCCATCCTTAGATAGTTCACTATTGTATTTCCCTTTAAGGAGGATATCTTCTCATGGGATGATTCAACTCGGCTCTTAGCCTCTACTAACATTTTAATGTATTTCTCCCATGTGCTGAATGCTCCTATAGGTCCCAACAGTTGGGTAGTTCAACTCTAACCCTCTGTTCAAACTTTGAGTCAAAACCAGCTACATAATTTAGCACCTTTTTTAGACATTCCTCGAACTTGTCTCTAGCAACTTCCTTCTGGATCATCTTGGAGACCTCGAATATTGAAGTTACCTACTCTACTACATTGATGGCCCTCGGCTCACTCATTTTTTCATTAATATACTGAATGAATTTTTTGTTTTTCTCATCTTTTCTTTCACTGTCCTCCTTAAAATTTAGGATAAATAAATCATAGTCCTTGATTTCAATCTTTTGATCTTCACTTCTCCCATAAATAAATCATATTCTCCCATTTATTCCTCACTTTTGTTATTATTTCATCCCATATCAATTGTTTTTCCTGGAGAAGGGACGCATTACCTTTTATCCTATTTTCGGTTCAATAATTTCTTAGTTTGCTACCTGTATATTTTTACTAATTATCTCTGCATTTATATTTTCAGTCTCTAGTTGTTTCTCCTTTTGTGAAAGGAAATGCTTGGAACTATCTAAATCCACCTATACTTTCTTTAGTTCTCCTTAATATAGTGGCATCTCGGCGAGGGTCTCAGTGAGTTTCTCAATAAGATTTTGAGGATTCTCTAGTACGAGCACTGCACAAATATGAGAGTCAATAATTTGTTGGAGCTCTGCTACTTGTTTCTTAAGGGACACTACTTCGTTATTCCGATCTATCTGCTCCTTCGCAATAATCTCCTTTTCTTCTTCCACCCATGTTAATTTGCTAGACTGCACATCTTTACTAGTCGTTATCTTCAACTTATGCTTTAGTTCTTGGATCTCAACCTGCGAACACTGGATAAGAGTCTCTATATCAATTTTTTCTTATGGGTTCACTCCAAGCTTCATAATCAGCTATTTAAAGTTCTCATTCTGTAAATTTAAAGCTATAGAATTATCTCTCCCTTGCTTTAGTTCCATAGCAGCCTTCTCCAACAACTTCTCAACTTTTCTTATGGTCATATGATGTCAGATTAATTCACTATAAAGCATCTCTCCCACCTATCTATGAAAGTTGATTTTGTTTGATAGAGGGACACTATTCAAGTCCAAAGATACATCCACAACCCTAAATTAGGATCCTGATGGAAGGGATTGTTCCAAAGGATCATGTAATGAAAACTTCATTTGATTTCTCTCCAGGTCCATGGCAGCTAGAAGTTTGTTCAGGTAAGCTCCAACTGAATGTGAAGCTAGTTGTTGTTTCATTTCCTCTCTGATATTCTTGTTACTTTCCTCTATTTCCATCCATCCACCCCAACTAGACCTTCTGATTGTCGAGCTCCTAAAAAAATTCAAAAGTGTTACCTCTGTAGATGAAGAGGAAGAAGCTTGAAGTGGGTCTTCTAAGGTCACCCGGAAGCCTAGATGATCCATCTTTGTCTCAATCAATCTAGTTTCAATCTATTCATTAGTTGCTTCCTAGGTTTTGGCCCTTTTTCTAGAGTGAAAATCTTCCATTTCCACATCTTCAATCTCGTCCACATTCCTGTTTTTTTCCTTGCCCTTTTGGGTGGAATATCAATCTCCATTCCTATATTAATAGATCAGGAATAAAATTTAGCTTCCCACTCAACATCTTGCATATATTCATGATCATAGGTTTAGGCATTAATTTTTTTTCTTTATCTTTGAAATGATACCATGGGGGTCATAGTTCCAGGTGTCTCCCATTTCAAAATTAAGTTATCTCAACATAGCTTCAACTGACTGAAAAGCTTGTTTGGTATTCGTAATAAAGGGACCTATTGGTTTAGCTAATTTGAACATATATCCCTTATTAGCAAGAACAAAGTGAATTTGATGCACATGTAGGCTTTGTATAATGAATTATATGTAATATACTCTCATTGGAATAAAAACAGGTAAACGGTAAGGAGGGAGCTCACACCCATCAATCCTAATTTCAATGTAATCCTCGAACAAGTACTAGTCACCCACCTTGGTGTCTTTGCTGAGCTAGAGGATTTATTTTTGCTAGGGTAGAATCCTTCAGGGAGAGACATTATGGATTATTTTGTATGTAATAGACATATAAGTGGATATCAATTGATAATAACCCTCATTGTTGGGTTTCTTCTTGACAGCAACAACCCAGTAAAAGACAGTCTTTCGTTGTTTGCCTGAATCCACGAGACTAAGACCCAAGTATTCAAATTCATCTACATGGGTGTATAAGAACAAATAAAACATAATGAATTAGTATCTAAAAAATAAAGTGATACGAAAATGGTGGAGTTGTAATTTTATGGATTCAACTAGGAAATAAGGTATATAAAAAACATGGCCTAGTTGCACCATCACTATCAGAAACCCTATGGTATATTTGGTTACATTAGTGGCATCATCCTCCAAAAATAGTTGATAAATCACCGTGAGGATAGTCTATACGACTTTTGTAAATGTAAGTACAGGAAAAGAGTCAACAATGGGTAAGCAGTGGTGTCCAGGATCCAAAATCATCTGTAAGAAATCCTCTTATTCCCCATCTAAGAGGGTGTTATAATTGTAGAATAGGGTAGTTCTAGTAAATTTTTCATAACCATGGGGAGACTAGGTACACCATATCCTTTTAAATAAGTTCTGGGGTTATCTCCAGGAATTTCACACTAGTAGATGATATAAAGCAACTTTTATCTTTGACATAGCATGTGACAAGCCATGAACCGAAATCTATAAAATGATAGACAGATGGTGAGATTTGGTAGTATAACCCTTACTACATTACCATAAAAGGGTCTTCCCCCTTGAAATGGCAATCATACATGTCGAACTAGAGGTCCGATAGGTGTTAAGGGCATGGTGAGTTGTAGATTTGAGACTATATGTCCATGAGCATCTCAAATATGGATGAAGGTTTGGCCTCTTACGATTTAGGATTTTTGAGAGCAGGATTCCTCATTTTAAGCATGAGGATAAAATTATGAGTAAAGGGCATGCATGTTACCTGATTGACCTGATGAAATTTGAAAGAACGACATTGAGGGAGCTATGGATTTGTCTGATAGGTGAACGGTTTCATAGACCAATAGAGCAGCAGGAGGACTCAAGTGTAGGGAGTATAATTTTAAATTCAAACAGATAATGGGTCGGGAATTTAAAGGCTAGATAAACGGTAACATGACATCAGGTGAGGTCATGAGCGGGTGACATGTGATGAAAGGTGAATTGGAGGATGAGAGGTTGACACGTGGAGGGGATATATTTACCATTTACTACACTCTTGATTGCTGACATTAATGGCACCTCGACATATGGTGTAGTGGGCATGCTCCCCACCTCTCTCCAGTGAGTGGGGAAGTGAAATTCTGGATCGATATTGGGCTATGTTTACTTTTCTATTTCTAGGGGTGGTATCGACATATAAGTCACGCCAGTTTCCCCTCCACCCCACCCCCCCCCACCTCCTCACGCCCCCCCCCACCCCCCTTCCCCCCTTCCCCCACCCCCATAATGCCTTCGGGGGTTGGTCGGGTCATGATGGGCAATGATCAACCTGACACCTACTCAGATGTTAGGCAAGGGACCTACTTACCATTTTCCTCCACCTCTTCATTTTTTTCCCACTAAGAGACTCTTTTTTCTAATGTTTCCCTTGCCCTAGCGGATTTAGTGCACAACCAACACCTTTTTCAGTTTCTGTTTTCCACCCTAGGTGTCTCTATCCATATCTGTGCTAGGGTGAATATGGGAGCATCCAACACAAATACAAAAAAGGTAGAAAGGCGAACAACAAGATCCTAAAAATTAATACCTATATATAAATAAAACCTTTTTAATAAAATTAGGAAAGAAATTATCACAAGATTCTAAAAAATAATAACTAATTATCATAATAGTTATTAATTATAAAATATATATGTAAATAAAATAAAATCAAAAAAGTTAGGAAAGAAATTTTCACATGCTTATAAAAATTAATAATTAAGTAAAACATAATGACTATATAAGTTCAAATAATGATACATATTTAAAGTAAATACATACATGAAGTTAACTCTTTAAATATTTGTTTGAATAATTGTAAATATAAACATAAAATAATGTTAATATGTTTGTATTTAGTTAACATGTATATATTATTTATAAATTTACATGTTAAGGAAACAAATAAAGAAAATGTCCTAATTAAAAAAAAAATTGCAACTTCCATCGCTACAATTACTCTATTATTCTTTCCACCAAGTTCTGCTCAGCCGTCAACCAACTCTAGAAGGTAATGAATTAACAAAATCGCATAACCGGTACCGAATTAACTGAAGTGCATGACCGGTAGCGAATTAACATAATCGCATGACCATAAGAAAATACTCAAAGATAATCTTAAATAAATTGA